>CM038674.1:492547325-493017224 GCA_021605145.1 Aegilops bicornis
ATTGTAACCGACTGTGTAACCCTAACCCTATCCGGTGTCTATATAAACCGGAGGGTTTTAGTCCGTGAGGACTAACAACAACCATACCATAGGCTAGCTTCTAGGGTTTAGCCTCTACGATCTCGTGGTAGATCTATTCTTGTACTACCCATATCATCAATATTAATCAAGGTGAGTAGGGTATTACCTCCATCGAGAGGGCCCGAACCTGGGTAAAAACATTGTGTCCCTTGTCTCCTGTTACCATCCGCCTAGACGCACAGATTCGGGACCCCTACCCGAGATCCGCCGGTTTTGACAATCGACATTGGTGCTTTCATTGAGAGTTCCTCTGCCGTCGCCGCCAGAAGGATGCCTCATCCCGCCTTTAAAGACGATACTATCGCCAAAGGAGCCTTGGCCACCGGGTCGACTCTTCGCTAGGTGGTTTTCTTATGACCGCCGCCCGGTTATCAGCTACCGGCGATGACTTCTCGAGTCATCGAAACCAATCTTCACGTTAACTCGGACTTGCCGAGCAGTTAGATCCGATCGAGCTCTCCTCTCAGAACGAGCTCTTGGATCGCATCGCCGCGGGAGTCGCCACAGACTACGACCAGATCGGGCCTAAAACCGATCCGAGAGAGATCAACTCTCCTGTGCTACCCATCATGTTGCTGTGATAGAGGAGCAATACGGCGATTCTTCTTCTATCTTAAGGACTAGTTACGTCCGGATTCCCGATCCCTCCATGCCGGATTCCCGCAGAGGGACGGATGTCGATCAAGCCCTGAACTTAAAGTCAGGCGGCGGGTTGGATTCATTGGATAGCATTCAAAAATCCAAACTTCCAAGTTCAGAAACTTCTCGGCCCCTGAGTCTTAATTTGGACGGGGTTCCGGATCTAGTTCCACTCGCCCACCCAAACATTAGCGATCTATTCCGAATTCGGCAAGAGCCCGCTGAAAGAGTACATCATTACTGGGCCAGATTCCTCCTGGTTATGGACAGGATAAAAGACTGCCGAGAGGAGGACGCAATCTCACTTTTTTGCAATAGTTGCACGGACAAGGGAATCCTAAACGCCATAAGTCGTCACGAAATTACACGCTTTGCTGACTTGGTGACCATAGTACAGAAGTACTGTGCGATGGAGAGTGCTTGGAAAACCGGAAGTAAATTTTGGGATAATCCGGCCTCGAATACAACCCTAGTCCGAAATAAAAGGGTGCATCATCACCAAGCACCTGGGTTAAACATCAAAAACAAAACCCCTAAAGGGTAATGGAACCGCATTGGAGGGTTGGCTAAACGGACCCTGCAAAATTCATAACACGTAGGGCGCCACTCCAACTCATAGCCTTCGAGCATGTTGGATACTATGGCAGGTGGCCAAAAGTGGCGAAGAGCTTCGCCTCGTAATCCCAGCCCAAAGAACACCAAAGACGGTATTAATAGTCTTCGATACTTTCAGATCAAATAATATGCGGAAACGAACACTCCGCAACCTTGTCAAGTCTACCAAGTAGCAACAATAAATCCATGGAGGACACGGCTATTACCTTTAATGCCGTGATTTAACCCAAATTCGAACATCCCGAGCACCACCGCATTGGTTCTCGGCCCAATAGTGGACGGCTTTCGCCTTTACTAAGGTACTCATGGATGGCGGCAGCGACTAAACCTCATCTACGAGGAAACCCTCCAAAAATGGAAATAGATCGAACCGCATTGAGCGAAGCAGCACAACCTTTAGAGGAATAATCCCTAGCCGGAAGCATGCTGAACAGAAAAATCACACCGACGTAGTGTTCGCTCACCGGACAATTACAGGTCCGAGGAGGTCACATTTCAAGTGGCCCTTTCAGCAGCCGGATATCACGCTTTATTAGGGCGAGAGGCATTCACAATTTTTCAAGCTATACCCCATTATGGGTACATGAAGCTTAAAATGCCTGCATCTAACGGAATCATCACTCTCGCTAGTGATCCGAACATAGCACTCGCTACCGAAAACAAGACAGCCAGCACTAGCCCTCGAGGCACTATCCGAAGCCCTAGCGGCCGAGGAACTCATCGCGATGCGCTCCCACGGTGAACAGGGACGATGTGATACTTGATAAAAGATCCAAGTCCACCTCTTTTAAAGCAGCCGGATGAAATAGTCAAATTCCAAGTCCACCCAACAGATTCTCGCAAAGACGGCCTCCCTTGGGGCACAATTAAACCCTGATGTAGACGCCACACTACGAGAATTTCTACGAGAAAACTGGGACATTTTTGCCTGGCACCCTTCAGACATGCCAGGAATCCCACGTCGGCTGGCCGAGCACAGCCAAAATATCCTAAAAGGATTCAAGCCAGTCAAACAGGCTCTTCGGCGCTTTTCCGAACCCAAGAGACAGGCCATGGGAGAGGAGCTAGCCAAACTTCTGGAAGCTGGATTCATCAGAGATATAAAACATCCGGACTGGCTAGCAAATCTGGTGATGGTACCAAAGAAGGATAAATCCTGGCGCCTATGTGTTGATTTCAAAGACCTTAATAAGGCTTGCCCAAAGGATCCCTTCCCTCCCTCGCATTGATCAAATTATCGACGCTACAGCAGACACGACCAATTGTGCTTCCTCGACGCTGCATTCGCTACCACCAAATCAAGATGGCGGAGCTGCACCAAGCCGCAACAAAGCATTCATCACTCCATACGGCCCATTACGCTTCAACACAATGCCCTTCGCCTCAAAAATGCCGGGCGCAACATATCAACAAGATGATTCGTATATGTCCGCAAACCAGATCGGCAAAACAAAGGAAGCATATGTAGATGACGTGGTCGCCAAATCCAAGCATGTCGAAACTCTAGTAGACGACTTGAGGTGCACATTCGACAACCTCCGAAAATATGACATTAAGCTCAATCCGGAAAATGCGTCTTGGCCCCCCACCGGAAAGCTCTTGGGCTTCATTGTGTCCGGTAGAGGAATTGAAGCAAACCCAGCCAAGATCCGAGCTCTGTCACAATTGGATATTCCAAAAGACCTCAAACAAATACAAAAATTGACTGGATGCGTAGAGGCTCTAAGCCGCTTTATTCCTCGTTTGGGAGAAAAGGCGTTACCCCTTTACCGCCTCCTCCGGCGCACCGAACACTTCGAGTGGACGGATGACACCACGACCGGACTCAAAGAAATAAAATCCATATTGGCAACAAATCCGGTCCTGGCCGCGCCCGACATGGGCGAACCAATGCTATTATATATCGCCGCAACACATCAAGTTGTCAGCGCGGTGCTCGTCGTCGAACGAGAAACGGACGGACACCGGTTCCCTCTTCATAAACCGGTTTACTATGTGTCCACTGTCCTAACTCCATGAAAGTCCCGATACCCACATTATCAAAAGATAGCATACGCGGTGTTCATGGCATCCCGGAAGCTGCGGCACTACTTTCAAGAGTGTTCGATAACGGTAGCCTCCGAAGTACCTCTTAACGACATTATAAACAACCGCGACGCGACGGGCCGGATTGCTAAATGGGCCATAGAGCTCCTTCCATTCGACATAACCTATAAGCCACGACGAGCTATTAAGTCGCAGGTTTTGGCCGACTTCGTGGGTCGAATGGACCAAGCCGAACTCCTAAAGAGTACGGGCGCATACTCCAATTGGATCATGCACTTCGACGGCTCCAAAATGTTGACCGGCCTGGGTCAAGGCGTTGCCCGACGTCCCCAACCGGGGACACAGTCCAATACGTCCTTCAGATAATGTATACGAACTCCAACAACGCAGCCGAATACGAGGCCCTTCTGCACGGCCTCCGGATGACAGTCTCCATGGGCATTAAACGCCTAGAGGTGCGTGGGGATTCGAACCTCGCGATATCTCAAATAAACGGAGACTTTGATGCCAAAGATCCGAAAATGGCAGCGTACCACAATGCGGTCCTAAAATGTCAAGACGGTTCAAGGGCTCAATTTCATCATATAGCCCGGATAACAACCAGGCGGCGGACGTATTGGCACGCATCGGCGCAAAACGCGATGCCGTCCCGCCCAACATCTTCCTGGAATGGCTGTTCAAGCCATCCGTACTATGGGAAGGGGAGTCTGGAAATAACAATCTGGACCCAACCACACTGCCTGACACCGAACACTCTGACACAATCGGAAGCTCTGCCGCCGAGATAACACCCTCCGCCCACGAAATAATGGCGGTTATCGCCCCGTGGACGGAACCATTCCTAGCCTACCTAACTAGGCAGGAACTCCCAGAAGACCAAAATGAGGCTCGCTGCATAGTACTGAGATCCAAAGCATATAAAGTCCATGAGGGAGAGCTCTATAAGAAAAGCACAACAGGAGTCCTTCAAAGGTGTATCTCCGAAGAGGAAGGGCGAAACCTCCTGGCTGAAATTCATGCCGGACTGGGTGGGCACCACGCCGCAGCCCGGGCAGATGTGCAGGATTTAGTCCAACGATGCATCGGTTGCCAGCTTTTTGCTAACCAAAGCCACATGCCACCCACCGCCCTCAAAACTATACCCATCACCTGGCCGTCATGGCCTGGGGCTTGACATGGTTGGACCCCTTAAGGGAGGAACCTACAAGCAAAAATACCTATTGGTCATGGTGGACAAATTCACCAAATGGATAGAGGCCAAGCCTGTTAAGATGGCCGAATCCGGGCCAGTGATAGACTTCATATCAGGGGTAGTGCACCATTAGGGCGTCCCCCACAGTATCATCCCTGATAACGGCACCAACTTCACGGCCGATGAGGTCAAATCATGGTACAAAAACATGGGCATCAAGCTCAATTACGCCTCAGTCTATCACCCTCAAACCAACGGCCAAGTCGAGCGAGCAAACAGTCTAATCATGAGCGGCATTAAACCCAGACTAGTGCGGTCCCTCAAGGAATCTAATACGACCGGGTTGAGGAGCTCGACCAGACTGGGGGCTGCGGACCACGCCGAATCGCACTACTGGATTCACACCATTTTTATGGTGTATGGCGCAGAGGCAGTCTTGCCTCGCGACATAATTCATGACTCACCTCGCGGCGCATGTATGAAGAAAGAGAAGCCGAGCTCGATCGGCAGGACAGTTTGGACGCATTGGAGGAGGAGCGCGACGCGTGGCAAAAGCTCGCTCGCATTTTATCAACAAAGAGGCTCAAGATATCAAAGCAGGAAGCACGGGCCAAAGCTTACAACGTTGGCGAACTAGTTCTAAGCTTGCTTGGACAAGAAAAAGGACAAACTCAAGCCCAAATGGGAAGGTCCCTTCATCATCGACCAGGTCCCGACCGGCGGAGCATACCGTCTCGCTAAACGCATCGGATAACCGACTCGAGCCGAACCCATGGAACGCAGTCCGCCTATGAAGATTCTACGCTTAAGCGCCGGACTCGAGTTCGCCTCCTTCCTCCGGCCCATATTTTCTATTTTTGCTGTCTTTTATTTCTCTCCTTCCCTCCTTCTTCTTGAAGCCTTTAGAGGCTCGCTTGGCGCTTTGTTTCAAGCACATACTTGACGCTACTGTCCGCGCTCATTATACCGGGGCTTCTTTAATGAAGATTATTTATACGGGCTTTATGCCCAACACATGTGTCAAACTTCCGCATGTACCTTTTACTCACCATTATATGCATCGATATGACTTAAGTTTTGGCCAAGCTGGGTTGCTCGGCTCTGTGCTTACCCCTATGTTCCCGATTGTTCGGCTAGGTGGTAAAGGGAGAACCTCTGCGATTGTTATCGCTGGTCAATGGATGTGTACCTCGACTGGGTGAAGCCGAAAGCTAGCGTTCTTAAGGGAATATTCGGTCGGTGAACTGAAAGATGATTTTTAACTATTTATCCATCTGCCCCCAGATGATTTTCTGCTCTTTTTTAGCAGTTTGGACATGCACTTTAGGGCATGCCTCCCAGGGAAAGGAACCCTTAACGGAACTATTCTCCCTGGAAGATGTTTCTTACTATCCATGTAATATAACATAACTAGTTGGGCACTTTTCTGATACAGCAATAATGACCCCTACGCCTTGTCTCCATGCATGCCCCGGTTCTTACATAACCGCGAGGGCATTCGGACACACTCCGGACTATTGGGTCCCGAGGTCGGCTTAAAAGGTCCGCTATGACAAACGATCTACAATCCGGCTAGAAGACATTTTTCATGTCATATTCAATTACATAGTCAACTCGACTAATTGTATTCCTCCTCAATGCCATCTAATAGGCTATCTAATTTACAATCTTGCTGGGAATACTTACGCCAATTCTACTTCGGCCAGACACTAAGCTTACAGGGATATCCTTCCCATCAGGCCCCACAGTCCGACCTCGCCATGTGGTTTGATCAGCCTTCGTGTACCACGCCTTTACCATGGCCCAGCCTCCTCGGCGCCTTTGATGGCAGGCCGATATCTTCCATAGTCGGAAGCGCCGCCCGTGCTCCTTGAAGCCGCTCTGCCAGCTCCCCAATGCCTTCGGGCAGGGAGATAGATGGCCACAAGGCCTGGGCGACGCCTTTCATCACCTGCCGAACTCGTTCGTGCAGGTGACGCAGTTCGGGAAGAAGATCACCCGAAGAACTGGGCATCTCCTCCTCAGGACGACTTGTGAGCAAACCTACATACATGTTTATGTTAGTCACCTTCCTCGCTGAACTCTTTCAAAGTTCGTTCAAGCACTTACTGAAAATGCCGCGACGAAGCCGTCGATTCTCCTTTACGGAGTCGCATAACCGGGCACGAACATCCTTTAGTTCCTCACCTAGTTGGGTGTTGGCATCTTGAAGGTTATTTTTCTCCGCCGCACCCTCGTAAGCACGCCTCGCCGCCTTCAACCGGGCAAGAGCTGTTGCTTGTCCGGATCTAGTCCGGCACCATCTGCAATATTATTGTCAGATTTACACACACGCCGCACTTCATAAACTATTTATCTTTTGAGGCATATATTACCAGAGGGGGTCTCTGTGGCTCCCCCTGTAGCGACTAGTGCGGCCTCAAGTTGGGCCTTGCATTCTTCAAGCTCCGGGACAGTCGGGTATTCTTTTTGTAAGATCCTCAGATAACAAATGATCCTTAAATCAGTTATTCTAACTATTTTAAGTCTCGGGGCTACCGCATATATAATCACAAATTTCCTCACCCGTATGTCCTTTACATACCGCTCGTGGCTCGGCTAGACCATCTTGAGCGGCACGGAGGTGCGCATCTCCAATTGAAGGCATTCAAGGCCTCTTGGGAGAAACATGCGTCACGAAGAACTGTCCGGGCGGCGCCTTTGTGATTCATGGCGCTCTCCACCTCGGAGTGGGTGGCGGACAATCTGTCGGCATCCTCTATCGGAGGAGCATCCGACGACGCTTGTGCTCGCCTCCGCTTCGACCCGGCTTTGGAGCCCGGGTGGCGGAGGTTCGATTATAACCTCTCCGGACTTAGTCCGGCGAAGCTTTTTTTCGAAAAGAGCACCAGCGTAGTACGCCTTCCGTGAATCAATCCAGGGAATATGGTGACGCGCCATACTGCCGCTTCTTTTTGCTTCTGGGCCGTATTACCCTTGTTGGCTAGCCGTCATGGCTCGGCCTCCCGCTCAAGGCACCTGCAAAACACCATTGGTATACGGTGATAAAAAAAGCACGGATGGGTCATGGTATCCGGACTTCGGTCACGGTTACCTGGGAGGCCGGAAATAATCCAGGGTAGTCGGCCGTAATGGCAACCAAAGCATTGTCGATGCTAAGTTGGTGGAACACCCCGTCGATCAGCTCCACCTTTATATCCGGGTCCTCTTCGGAGGTCGGATCGAGGGACCGCTCCGGATCCTCGAGTTGTGGGGCGGGCTGTGTATCTTCTCCACGGCCCGGCGCAGTTCCTGCCAGAGAAACCATGAAATGAGATATGTAACCACGGGAACATGGATCGACAGGCCACAAAGATGTTTGCTTACCCAACTTCGAGGATTATTCGAAGAAAACCCGCTCGCTGGATCGACGCGAGAAAATCCTCCTCTTCCCTTTGTACATGGCGGACAAGGTCTTCACCAGTTTGGTGATCGATCCCGCCCTTTGCGGCCATGGCGGGTGGCATCGCCCTCCCGCTGAAGTCCCACATGGGGTGGCCCCTATATTGGAGCGGATGCACTCCTCATAATGCATATTGCCATGACTCCAATCATGGTCAATCCGGCATGAGCCAAGAATCTTATTCAGCTCATCAAGTAAAGGACGCCCCGGTCATTTTCCCTCTGGGCTCATGGGCGCCAGCTTAGGCGCTTCTTCAGAGGAGCATTGCTAAACTCCTAAGGCCGATCCGAACAGGATCCGGCAGCGGACGCCCTCCATGTAAAACCATTCAAGGCCCGGTCTTCGGACGCCTTCTTCGGGGTTCCGGATAAGTATCCGGTCCCGGCGATGCGCCATAGTTCGGCTCCGCCCACTTGATATATTGACCCCTCATCAGAACGGGTACTAGGAAGAATAATTTCTTCCACAGCGCAAAATGAGCCTCGATGCCCAAGAACAGTTCGCAAAGGGCCACGAAGCCCGCGGTGTGCAAAATGGAGGCAGGCGAAGGTGGTGCAACTGGAGGTCAGAGAACTCCAAGAGCCCCCGGAGAAACAGATGAATTGGAAATCCGAGTCCTCTTACTAGATAAGAGATAAAGCACACCCGCTCTCCTTTAGAGGGATCGGGGACACTCTCCGCTTGCTTTCCGCCCTTGTAGGTGGCAAGTCCAGCTCGAACCGGAACCATGAAGGCCGGGGGAAGAAATCCCTAGGTTTTCAGTATAACTAGTTTCGCTATGCGGGATCGAGCATCCGCCCCAATTTCAGTGCCGAGGGCCGAGCGCAAGAGGAGGAGCCGCGTCATCGTCCATGATGGAATGGGTTTTTGTCGAGGCGCCCGATGAAAGCTCGTGGAGGGGGATGGTGTGACTCAGATCTAGATCCTCGCCCCATTTATAGGCGGCTCATTTGGCAGCTAGGGGTAAGTGTAAAATACCCCGGCTTTTCGCATTCATTCAAACACGTGGAAGATGGCCATTATTGGGCGAGAAGCCAAGGAGCGCAGCATTTATCGTAAGCGGACACTATTCGACGAGTATATGGAATTTGGAGAAGAACCCGCCGCAATGCCGAAGACAATCAACGCTACCGGACTCATCGCCATTGAAGCCCGGGTTCGGGGCTACCGAGGAGTCTGGATTAGGGGTGTCCGGATAGCCGGACTATCACCGCTGGCCGGACTCTGGACTATGAAGATACAAGATTGAAGACTTCGCCCCGTGTCCGGATGGGACTTTCCTTGGCGTGGAAGGCAAGCTTGGCAATACGGATATGTAGATCTCTTACCATTGTAACCGACTGTAACCCTAACCCTATCCGGTGTCTATATAAACCGGACGGTTTTAGTCCAGAGGACTAACAACAACCATACCATAGGCTAGCTTCTAGGGTTTAGCCTCTCCGATCTCGTGGTAGATCTACTCTTGTACTACCCATATCATCAATATTAATCAAGCAGTGAGTAGGGTATTACCTCCATCGAGAGGGCCCAACTCGGGTAAAAACATCGCGTCCCTTGTCTCCTCGTTACCATCCGCTTAGACGCACAGCTCGGGACCCCTACCCGAGATCCGCCGGTTTTGACACCGACACCTAGCGTCACCGAACCTTAAGTGTGTAGACCCTACGGGTTCGGGAGACATGTAGACATAACCGAGATGGCTCTCCGGTCAATAACCAACAGTGGGATCTGGATACCCATGTTGGCTCCCACATGCTCCTCGATGATCTCATCGGATGAACCACGATGTCGAGGATTCAAGCAACCCCATATACAATTCCCTTTGTCAATCGGTATGTTACTTGCCCGAGGTTCGATCGTCGGTATCCCAATACCTCGCTCAATCTCTACACGGCAAGTCACTTTACTCGCATTCGTAATGCATGATCCCGTGACCAAACACTTGGTCACTTTGAGCTCATTATGATGATGCATTACCGAGTGGGCCCAGTGATACCTCTCCGTAATGCGGAGTGACAAATCCTAGTCTCAATCCGTGACAACCCAACAGACACTTTTGGAGATACCTGTAGTGCACCTTTATAGTCACCCAGTTACGTTGTGACGTTTGGTACACCCAAAGCACTCCTACGGTATCCGGGAGTTACACGATCTCATGGTCTAAGGAAAAGATACTTGACATTAGAAAAGCTCTAGCAAAACGAACTACACGATCTTGTGCTATGCTTAGGATTGTCTTGTCCATCACATCATTCTCCTAATGATGTGATCCCGTTATCAATGACATCCAATGTCCATAGTCAGGAAACCATGACTATCTGTTGATCAACGAGCTAGTCAACTAGAGGCTCACTAGGGACATATAGTAGTCTATGTACTCACACGTGTATTACGATTTCGGGATAATACAATTATAGCATGAATAAAAGACAATTATCACGAACAAGGAAATATAATAATAATAATAATCCTTTTATCATTGCCTCTAGGGCATATTTCCAACAGATGTCGGGGTATCGGTTCGGCGTGATGGAGGGCGGTGATTGATGGGTGGGATGGGGTGGCGGACGGAGGACGCCGGGGTTTCGCGACTGGTGGAGAGGTAGTTTTGGCGCCCACGGAGTATGAATGGGGAATCAGACCGGGGGGGGGGGGGAGCTAAGGGGGAACCATGTTTCGGTCTGGGACGCGCTTGTTTTTTTTTGAACAGATGGGACGCACTTGTTTGAAATTTGGGGAAGTACAAACTTTGCCCCCCTCTTGAATTTCAGACCTACCGCGGGTCGGGAGTAGGACGGTAATCCCAGGTGTCCCAAATAGTGGGCGGGAGCGATTTTGGCTGAGGGAATTTGTGTTTAGGCGGCCATGGTGTATGAATGTTTTTTGGAGGTGGTTGCGTGGCGTCTAGATGAAGTTACAAACCTACCCCGGTTTAGACCTATAGACGTCGGGCCGGTAGGCTTCATGGGTCGGAGTTAGAAAAGTAATTTCCTTCTACCAAACATTGGTCTCGCGCAGTTTCGGGTGAGTAGAGGCTCTTTTGGCGCTTTGTTTGAAATTATGAAACAGAAGCATTCACGTTTAGAGTACTCTTGAACATTGAGGATTGACCTAAATAGACAACGTTAAATTTGACCTTGTGTGCTTGAAAACTTCATTAAATTATGCGCTTCTTTTTGAAATTTTGACACTTGAAAATCCTATAACTACGATTATTTTGGAATGGGGGAGGTAAATAATCTATTTTGTACACGACTATATATGCTATTATGTACAAAAGCAGAGCAAAGATTGGTGCCCCCATAATTTAGGTATGATTTACAATGCCATGATCTCGAATTCAAATAATTGAATGGACTTCATGTTGAATTAGAATTTTTTAAACCACCTTAAGTTGAATTCAAATGTATACTATTTCATATCTAGCCATTTATAATGTTCATTGTGTAACTTTTGTGTGTATAATGTGCTTTACACACACAACACGATCTATAGTCACGTTTATATTCGAATTGCTAAAGCGGTGCATTGTCTGGAGTTCAAAATACTGACTCTATGGACCAATTATGTCGAATAATAACATAGACATGCTCAAATTCGATAGAATATAGATGTCTGATGGATCAATGGCCGTTCCTTACGCGAATTACAAGTGTCATGATCCCATCCTAATATTTGGATACAATTTATATTTTTAATCAATGTGTACATCAGTCATTGACGTGTAGTTTCACTCTCCATAGGGCCCTCCTCACGCACGCGCTAACTTTCTATCTCACACATACGTGCACACGGTGTATATCCGTCGATGGTCTCTCACACATGCTCACACACTCTCTCTCGAGGTGTCTTTCTCGCACACATGCTCTCGATATCACCCTCCCTCCCTCTCGCAACCATTTACGACTGTTTTCACTAACCTTTATCACAAGCACTCTTCCTCTCACACGCATACGCACGCTGTTGGGGATATTACTACTGGGCGTAAACCGGCCAGGAGAGGCCGGGTTAACTTCATCAGTAGTCAAGTATGCTTGAAGTCCGTGAGGATATTCTATAAGGGCCCAAGGCCCAGAACCGGTTTAAGGCTTGTAGCCGTGAACCGGCATTAGTATGTAACTTTTGTTGTAAGTTAGAAATACTAGAGACCGAACCGGACACGTCTATGAGCCGGTATCGGAACTCTGCAAACCGACTGGCGTCACCCATGTATATAAGGGGCGACCCGGCGGCGGTTCAGGACAAGAGACAACAACTCGAGACTTAGGAGAAGCTTGTTTGCTCCCTAGTCATCGAAACCCCCATCAATTCCATCACAACTAGACGTAGGCTTTTACCTTCACCGAAGGGGCCGAACTAGTATAAACTCTCTTGCGTCCTTGTGTCCGCTTTAACCCCTTCAAGCTAACCCGTAGCGATGGCTCCACGACTAAGTCCTTTCATGAGGACATATGCTGTGACAAAACCATGACAGTTGGCGCCCACCGTGGGGCTATCGTACGATGGTTTCATGTTCTTGGAGGGCAACTTCGAAGGACTCAAGGGTTACGCTGTGGGCCGGATGACCAAAAGTCGTCGCGGCAAGCTCTACATCGACGATTCAGGCTGGGGCCCCGAGGCCGGCTCGATTACGTACGGGTACCAGGTCCCCTTTGGTGGCATACACGTATTCATTGGCAAGATCGATGAACCGGGCCCTGAGCCGGACATCTGAACCGACCTCGTCGAAACGGCTCAGCGTGTGAGATCTGCCCTGGTTAAACCGGCCGTGAAGTGTGCCTTCGTGGGAGTCATCCACGGAGAAGACTATGATGGTGGATCGGAATTTGGCAGCGGGACCGTCGTTTATTCCAACGACGAGTCCTCGACCGGAGAAACCGAATCATTGTATCAGCTACAGGACGACCGGATTGGGGGCTGTTCCGATGGCGACAGTATTCCGGACCCCTCTGATCTGCCCAACCGGGTTGGGATATTCATGGCCGGTACACAGGCGGCGGTCCACTCTTCGACCGCAGCAGCAATGTTCTCCGGGTCAGCAGCGGCGGCCGGGGCAGGAGGCCCTGTGCACCCGCCGGCTCAAGTCTTATCTGATCTGTTTGATGCGTTGGTTGTGCTTATGGCGGAGGCTAACCCGGCGGATCAGGACGCCCACAACGCGGAAATTGCAAAGGTGAGGGAACATATCACTCAGGCCAAGGCCGACTTGGCAGCCGAGAACAGCAGGATGGCTGCAGAGCGGGCCGATTTGGATGCGCAAGCCTATAAGCTTATGTTGGACCAGAACGTGTCGCACGAAGTCTTGAGAAGGAAGCATCGGTCTCGCCTGCCGACGGTTTTCGATGCCAGAAACCTCTTTAATACCCCAGGAGGAGGGACTAGTAACCCGCCGTGGCTAAACCGGGCGGAGGCACCTGGGACGGGTGCGCCGGTTCAGCCTCGCTTGATGGAGCCGCCTCGACAGAATAACATCGTACCTCAGCCTGTCCAGACACCTCCGGGCCATTTTTCCAATCCAATGAACAATCTTATCGCCACCGCTTCACGGTTGGAGGCCATCCCGATTGAAGGTGATTCTCCGCAAGCGGTGGAGACACACTGGGTTAAGGAACTTCTTCAAACAGCCTTGGTTCAGCAGGAAGCATATTCATATAGCCGTGACTGAATTCATTCCACCCCCCGTCCAAGCCGGAGTTACAGCAGGCGGATGGATGAACCGGCCGTATCTAGTAATGCACGGAACCGTGAAGCGCCACAGGCCATAACCCGGCGGGTGATGCTCGTGAAGTGGTGGACCGGCCCGAGCACGAAGGGATGCTTTGAGTTGGCAGCGCAACATGAGGCTCGTCGACCACGCCGTTCGTCCAACCACCTCGATCGAGCCAGGGTTACTTCCAGCTTCTTTGGGAGTACCTTGTCTTGTCCCCTCTTACGCAATGTGCGCCTGCCAAGGATTTCAAGGGCCCGCGCAAGGTGCCAAATTACACGATCGATTTGTCTCCTAAGCATGGGTAGAGAGCTATGAGATGGCCATGGAGATGCTTTGACGTAGATGAAGCGGCATGTGCAAAGTATTTTACCATGATGCTTGAAGGACAACCCAGATTTGATTAAAGAGCTTACCAGCCAATTCTATCAGTTCATGGGCCCGATTCTGCGAGCCCGGTTTATCCAGAATTTCAAGGATACATGTAAGCAGCCCATGTCGATAGTGGACTTAGCGGCTGTGTCCGGGAGGAAGGAGAGTCAACAACCCATTGGGTACGCCGAGTCTCGGAAATTTTGCACTCATCGAGACCGTATCAACGCCGACTCATGGTTATAACTTTGGAAAGCAACTGCCGGTTTAAACCTCTAAAGTTGAAATTGGGACGGATGAAGCGCCATTGTAATGATATGGGGACCCTCATGACTGCGTTAGTGAAGTATGCTGATTCTGATGGTACCAAGGATCCCGAGTCTGACGATGACAAGACAGGGAAGGGAAAGAAGAACAACAACTCCAAGGGGCAGCAGCACAACACGGCAGGGCATGGTAACAGAGGCAAGCGTAAAGCGGATGGCAGCATGGACTTTGTGGCTAATACTAGCGCACGGCCAGCGACGGAAGGGTAAACCGCCGAATCGCGGTGGAGCTCCAAACCCCAATCCGGACCGCCTGACTTATCTATTAAACCAGCCCTGTCCAAAGCACGGGAAGAAGGAGACGCCAGCCACCCACCTTTGGAAGGATTGCTATATTATGCAGGAGTTCAAAAATTCCAATGCTTTCCGGTATTATCACGGATCAGGTGGTGGCTCAGGATCCGGATTCCATGGGCCGGGTCACGGTGGAGGAAATGCCGGTTTAGGCTTCAATGGAGATCAGGGTGGACATAACAATCAAAACAATCAGAATAACCAGGGTGGTTATAACCAGCAGCAGCAGTCGGGCTATCAGAGCAATCCAAAGCAGTTGAATAGCGGGCAATATCATGTATTCACCACTAGCTTGGACAAGCGAGACCAGAAGCTTCACAAGCGAGCAGTGAATTCTGTTGAACCGGTCGTGCCTCGTTATTTACACTGGTCTGAGCAGCCAATCATATGGAGCAGAGAGGATCACCCTCCCCGTGTTGACAATCCGGGTCAGCTAGCGTTGGTGGTGGCACCTCAGGTGGGAGGTTATAAGTTCACCAAGGTGCTCATGGATGAAGGAAGCAACATTAATACCTTATATTATGAGACCTTCCGCCGTATGGGGTTAACAGACAAGAATCTTAAACCGTCCAATACGGTCTTCCATGGTGTGGTACCTGGTAAGTCAGCATATCCCGTTGGCAAGATAGCTCTGGAGGTGGCCTTTGGAGATGATCATGATTCCAGGTCAGAAACATTGACTTTTGAGGTGGTGAAGATCCGGAGCCCATACCACGCTTTATTTGGACGACCGTCTTATGCCAAATTTATGGCACGACCCTGTTACATTTATCTGAAGCTCAAGATGCCGGGTCACAAGGGTACCATAACCGTTCATGGAAGTCGCAAGATTGCCTTGGAGTGTGAGGAAGGTGATGCGGCCTATGCAGAGGCGGTTTGTGCCAACCACAGAGCATGATCCTGCCCTAAAGTTCAAATCGGCAGCTGAGACTAAGCTTGTTGACTTTGTACTTGGCGATTCGTCCAAGCAGTTTAGTATCAGCACCAACTTGGATCCGAAATAGGAAAGCGCTACCATCGAAGTTCATCCGTGAGAACCGGGACATTTTGCATGGAAGCCTTTTGACATGCCAGGTGTACCGAGGGAACTCGCTGAGCACACTCTTAATGTTGATCCTAAGTACAAACCGGTGCAGCAGTTTCTCCGCCGGTTCAACGAAGAAAGGCGCAAGGCTATTGGAGAGGAAGTGGCCAGGCTCTTAGAGGATGGCTTTATTGTTGAAGTGTTCCATCCTGAATGGCTGGCTAATCCGGTCTTTGGTCCTTAAGAAAAATGGCACTGGCGCATGTGTGTGGATTACATAGATCTTAACAAGGCTTGTCCACAGATCCTCTTGCCTCCCCGTGATCGATCGATTATTGATGCTACCGCTGGTTGTGAGCGCTTGAGTTTTACGGATGCATATTCTGGTTATCATCAGATCAAGATGGCAGTTAAGGACCAGGAGAAGACGGCGTTCATAACCCCCTTTGGAGCCTTCTGCTATGTATCTATGCCCTTTCGGCTCAAGAGTGCTCAGGCAACTTATCAACAGTGTGTACAAAATTGCCTTCATAAGCAGATCGGCCGTAATGTACATGCCTATGTGGATGATATTGTGGTTAAGTCAAGGGAGAAGGAGACTCTGGTTGATGATTTGAAGGAAACCTTTGATAACCTACGGACATACAAAATGATGCTCAACCCGGCCAAGTGTGTTTTTGGTGTACCGACAGGCAAATTATTAGGTTTTCTGGTGTCCAACAGCGGAATTGAGGCTAATCCGGAGAAGATCACAGCTATCACCTCCCTGGCTAAACCAAAATGTATCAATGATGTCCAGCGCTTGGCAGGCCGGATTGCTGCGTTGAGCCGGTTTATCACCGCCTCGGTGAGAAGGCGATCCCTTTGTATCGATGTCAAGAAAGCGAGATCCCTTTGTATGGAGTCCGCCGATAAAACATTGGAGGACTTAAAGCGGCAGCTAGCCAATCCACCTGGTCTTGCTGCTCCGATTGACAAAGAACCTTTGCTACTATATGTGGCAGCTAATGCTCGTGCAGTTAGCGTGGCTATTGTGGTAGAGCGCAAGGAGGCGGGTAAGGAGTATCCAGTTCAGCGTCCGGTTTACTATATCAGCGAGGTGCTTATTGAGTCCAAGCAAAGATACCCGCATTAGCAGAAGCTGGTGTATGGAATTTTCATGGCAAGTCGGAAGCTTAAGCAATACTTCCAGGGACATCCCATCACAGTGGTCAGTTCCGTTCCTTTGCGAGATATAATTCAAAACAGGGAGGCAACTGGCCGGATTGCCAAGTGGGCTATAGAGCTTGGGCTGCACGATTTGAAATATGTGTCTCGGACGGCGATCAAGTCTCAAGCACTTGTGGATTTCATCAATGATTGGATGGAACTACAAGCACCTGAAGAAAAGCCGGATCACACCTACTTCATTTTGATGGGTCCAGGCAATTGGAGGGCTCGGGGGCTGGAGTCGTATTAACTTCCCCACGAGGTGATAAGTTATGTTATGTTCTCCGCTTAATGTTTCCTTGTACTAACAATGCAGCTGAGTATGAAGCTTTACTCCATGGTCTCCGGATGGCTAAGGAGATGAATCTCAGCCGAGTCAAGTGCTTCGGTGACTCGGACCTGGTGGCCCAACAAGTGTCTGGTACTTGGGATTCTAAGGACCCGCTCATGGCAGCATACCGTCACGGATATCATTGCAGGCCACTTCAAGGGATATCAGGTGGATCATGTGGACAGACGGAAGAACAAAGCGGCAGATGCTTTAAGCCGGCTGGGCTCTCAGCTTAAACCGGACCCGCCTAATGTCTTCTTAGATGTCCTGCATAACCCGTCGGTCAAGCTCCCTGGCGAACAGGATTTGGCTATTCCTGATCCGGAGGCTCAGTTGGTGGCGGCTCTGCATGTCATTCCGGATTGGACGATTCCTTATCTTGCATACATGAACCGGGGCGAGTTACCAGAGGATGAGACGCTGGCCAGGCAGATAATCTAGCGATCCAAGTCCATGACTATTTTCAATGGCGAGTTGCATCATTGCAGCATGTCAGGAGCGTTTCAACGTTGCGTATCGCCGGAGGAAGGCTGTGGAATCTTGTGCGAAATCCACGAAGGAGATTGTGGTCACCACGCCGGTTCAAAATCTCTGGTGGCTAAGGCATTTTGTCACGGTTTCTATTGGTTGACTGCTCATGCTGATGCAGAGGACCTGGTTAGGCAATGTGACGGCTATCAGAAGTTCTCAAGATGCGCTCATGTGCCGGCTCAAGAATTGAGGATGATTCCAATTACTTGGCCGTTTGCGACTTGGGGGCTGGATATGGTTGGGCCTTTCAAACGATCCAAGGACAAGAAGACCCACCTTTTGGTGGCGGTTGACAAATTTACAAAGTGGGTAGAAGCGGAGCCCGTCAGCAAGTGTGATGCAGCCACGACAGTTCAATTCATTAAGAAGGTGATTTTCCGGTTTGGCTTTCCACACAGTATCATTACTGATAATGGTACCAATCTGTCTAAGGGCGCTATGAAGGATTTTTGTGAACGTGAGCACATACGGCTTGACATTTCATCAGTGGCTCACCCACAGTCCAATGGCCAAGCAGAGAGAGCTAATCAGGAGATCTTACGAGGCATTAAACCCCGGCTTATGGTCCCTTTGCAGCGGACGCCGGGTTGTTGGGTTGAGGAGTTACCATCTGTGTTATGGAGCATCAATACTACGCCCAACAGATCGACATGATACACACCGTTCTTCATGGTCTATGGAGCGGAGGCGGTTCTCCCCAGTGATATCCGTCATGATTCACCTCGTGTAGCAGCTTATGTTGAAGCGGACAACGAGGTAGCACGGCAAGACGCTTTGGACCTGTTGGATGAGGAGCATGACATTGCAGCTGCCCGTTCGGTGATCTACCAGCAGGATCTTCGTCGCTATCATAGTCGCCGAGTTAGAACCGTAACCTTTCAAGAAGGAGATTTGGTGCTTGGCTCATCCAAGACCAGATCGATATGCACAAGCTATCCCCACCTTGGGAGGGACCTTCGTAGTCAGCAAGAATCTGCACAACGGGTCGTATTATCTGATTGATATTCGAGAGCATAAAGACTCACGCACATCAGAGGAGGAGACCAACAGGCCGTGGAACATAGCTCATCTTCGGCCCTACTATACTTGAGCCATAGGCTCTACTTATGTACATATTATGACAATGTATATATTGGTCACAGCCCTAGAGCTTGCTTGTAACTAGTGGCATTGCATCCATGCATCATGTTTAATTCTCATGAAATTTGAAATGGGGATGACCAAGCCCTAGCACCAAAGCAATTTAAATAGGTTCAACTAAGAAATATTTTTCAGTGAATTCAAATGGCTTTAGAAAATGTTCATCATTTCTGGAAAAATGCTATAAACCATAACCACAGGTGCTGCACATTTTTCATGACATATTTGGTCACTGGATTAAATCATAAGTATTGGAGTTTGGGCATTTAAAATTACATAAAATATTGCAGATGCCCAAATATTCCCAAACTAAAATGTTTCATGTTGGAAATATTCCAACAATGGACCAGGAGCAGTTTGGTGATTTTTGAAACTGTTTTGGTATTTTTAAAAACTCCACAAAGTTGCAGAATAATAGAAAAGAAAAACAGTTTAGAAACTTACCGGCGCCACCTACTCCGCCCACTGCTGGCCCAGCCAGCATGCACCAGAGCTGCTTGGCTCGGCCAGCGAGCAGCCAGTGCTTTCGGGCGAGCACCGCATGGGTGCCACACACCTGGTCGCCGCCTCGCCGCTCCCCTTGCCCAGCTGCCGACGTGGTTCGCTCTCCCTCTCTCCCCTGAACCCCTCGGACACCTCCTCTCCTCCCCGGCTCCGCACACCTGGTCGCCGCCTCGCCGCTCCCCTTGCCCAGCTGCCGACGTGGTTCGCTCTCCCTCTCTCCCCTGAACCCCTCGGACACCTCCTCTCCTCCCCGGCTCCTCTCTCTCGCGCTTCCCCGCCATGGCCGACGCCACCGCCGCCAAGACCATCGCCAGAATCGCGCTCCCGCCGTCCGCACCACTCCTCGCCCGTGTCTAGGAGCTCCGCCACCCTCCTCTACCCGAGCTAGCCGAGCCCCGCATGCTCAAGTGAACCGAGGCCACCGCACCGACCTCGCCTCGAGTTCGCGTCGCGGAGATCCCTTTCAACGCCGCTGTCGCTCCGGTCCGTCCCCCGCCGCACCAAGTGTTCCGCCCGAGTTCCTGTGAGCTTAACCATCTCCCTTCCCTTCCTCTCAAGGCTCTCGAGCTGTGTAGCAACCACATGAAGATCACTCAGACTCCGCCATGTGAGCTCGTCGCCGACGTGCTCGGTCACCCTCCGACCACCATTTGGTGTCTAACGCACTCACCGTGATCGCGCAGCACCTAACCACCTACTCCACGCACCTCACCGACCCCCTAGCCTCGAGTTCGCCTTGGCCGAACTCGTGACGCCCTTAGGTAAATCGCCGCTGGGCGCCGATTCCGCCGCCACCCCAACCGACTCCACAGAAGCTGCGACATGTCTGACTACCCATAGCCACCCTCTGCGGCTCATTTGGTTGCCGGAATGGCCAAACTCACTTCCGCTTGGCGTCCAGCTTTCGCCGGCTGACTAGACGGGCAATGACTTTGACTTTGACCACGGGTGGGCCTGGTTGGCTCGATGAGTCAATGGGTGGGGCCAATACAGTTAACTAAATAGGTTTAGTTTTAATTAAATTTTAGTTAAACTAATTACCACGACAACTGGACCCACAGTCGGGTTTGACACGACGTCTCCGTTGACTATGACGTCATTCTCGACGCATGGTCGACGCGATAATCTAATTCTTTGGATTTATTCTAATATAGGAAATTCCAGAATATAGTTCAAACTTCAAATATTCATAACTTTTAATCTGTAACTCCAAATTAAATAATTTATATATGAAAAATGATCAGAAAAATATGAAGAATCTGTTTATGGCACTTTCATGCATGATTAAACAAATTAACCTCACTGAATAGGATGAATCATGATTAGGGCAACTTATGAACTAGCATTTGGAGTTGGAGTTTAACCTTGTTTGAATTCCACTTCAATTAACTTGGCTAGATATTGCATTAGGTGAATTCAGTACCTTAACATGACATGTCATTCATGTGAATGTGCCTTGCATTGATTGTGTTCTTTCTCAGTTGCCGGTGTCTGTCCCCTCTCGATAGACGTGGTTCCGACGATTGTTCGATGACACCGATGAAGAACTATATTATCTTCAGAAGTGCCAGGCAAGCAACCCATTGATCATTCCGATACAAACCCATGTTCTCGCTTCTGCTCTTGTTTACTGCATTAAGACAACCCAATTCAAACTGTTGAGTGCTGCGGTAGTTGAACCCACTTCCTTTGCATGACCTGTCATTGCCACAGTAACTAGATGAAACCCACTAGTATGTGTAGGAGTTGATTGAGCCATGTTTGTGATTCCTACCATGCTATGCTTGCTATGCTTAGAGTTGTGTCAGGTCTGGCTCATCGGGATGATGAACTGGAGTGAAAGGTTGTGTGGGTTCGAGAGTGAAAGTGTTGAACACGATTTGATAAAGGTAGCGGTGAGAGGCCATGTAGGAGTACATGGTGGGTTGCCTCATTGCAGCCGTCCTCAGGAACTGAGTTCTGTGTTTGTGATCCATGAAACAGTTACTACCACGCATTGGGATCCTTAATTGACCCTCTCGGCTTCTTAACCACCCTTGTTCTCAGTCTGGGAGTTGCAAGTAGTTTCGTGTTTGTAGTATCTTTGGGGGCCGCCGCATACGCTGACCTTAGGGGTGGGTTGTGTTGCGGTAGGCACCGCGGTGTGTACCGATTCGCCCGTTTGGTGTCTCGGGAACCCTGCACACATCGTTCGGGGCTGTATGGGAAACCTCGGCCGGACTCCTGCGGATGGAACCCGAATAGGCGATAAACTGGACTAGGGACTTGGGTGTTTAGGTAGGCTGTGGCCGACACCCACGTTGGGCTTCCGCTTGAAGGTTGCCGAGTACATGTCGTGTAAACGACGGTAAGTGGTGAGAGCGTGTGTGAAGAAGTACACCCCTGCAGGGTTAATATGATCTATTCGAATAGCCGCGTCCACGGTAAAGGACTTCTGGGTTGCCTATATCAGTTCATAGACAAGTGAAAGTGGATACTCTAAAATGCGCAAGATAAGCGTGAGTGCTATGGATGGCGTTCTCGTAGGGAGACGGGAGCGGGTCCATAGTGGTGTATTGATACGGTGAATATGTGGACTCGTGTCCGCCACCTCAAAAGAGTTACTTGCGATTAAATGTAGTTCGGGATAGCCACCGAGTCAAAGCTGGCTTGCCGCAGCTTAAACTCCACCACCCCGTTTTGATAATGATGCATATGTAGTTAGTTACGATGTAAGCCTTGCCGAGTACGTTTGTACTCACGTTTGCTTATTTTATGTTTTGCGTAGAGACTTCGGTCTCGCTAGTAGTTCCGCTTGGACTTGGCGCTTAGTTTGTTACCTCGGCTACGATCTTGTGCCCTCGGCAGATCTGGTAGATAGTCAGGGCTTCTCGGCCTCCTTTCATTTGTAGATGTACACTTTCGAGACATGTTGAGCTTCCGCTTGTGCTTTGACTTGTATGCTCTGAGTGTTGGGTCATGAGACCCATGTTTGTAATATCTCGCTCCTCGAGCCTAATGAATAAATATTTGAGTCAGAGTTATGTTGTGATGCCATGTTGTATCTACACATATTGAGCATATTGTGTGTATGTTTGAAATGCTTAGTATGTGTGGGATCCGACAAACTAGTTGTCTATCCTTGGCAGCCTCTCATATGGGGAAATGTAGTCCCATGCTTCTGAGCGATAGTAGTCCGCCATACTCGGTTCACCGGAGTCTGCTAGCCCAAAGACTACCGCTTTGACACTTGACTGGCGGCATGTGTTTCACTTCGTTCCTATATACTGTCCCTTCGGGAAATGTCACACGGTGATATTCGAGTCTGCCTAGCCTGCTACAGCCGGGATACCGGAGTCCTGTTAGCCCAAAGTACTGACCAATTCATACGTTGATGACCGACATGCTCGATGTGATTCATGTATGCCTGTCCCCATGGGTTAGTGCCGCTTTGGGTTCACGACTAGCCATGTCGTCTCGGGTTCTTTGTCATGTGGATGCTAGCGACACTATCATATACGTGTGCCAAAAGGTGCAAACGGTCCCGGGCCATGGTAAGGCGACACCCGTGGGAATACCGTGCGTGAGGCCGCAAAGTGATATGAGGTGTTACCGGCTAGGTCGATGTGACTTGGAATCGGGGTCCCGACAGCGTTGGTATCGAGCCTGTTGCAGAGGGATTACCAAGCCAAACCGGTGAAGTTGTGTCTAGAAATGCTTTAGTTATGTAAGGGAATTGATTGTGGAAGGAACGTAAGGCTCTTTTTACTCCTTATACCTCATGGCCTTCTGATCTGAGTCAACCTCTTCTCTTCTACGGGGGTTAAGAACTAGGCTTCTCATCTATCTATCAGGATGACGTGTTACTAAACCATAGACTATTAGGATTGTTGGTTTTAAGCCCCAGTTCAGTTCCTACTATTTCTGTATGTTAATTGTTGATCTCGGAACCTTGACATTGTGATGTTGAGTGGTTATGCCACCATTTTTGCAGGATGTCTCAAATCATTTTGAGCATTTACAGCCGTTATCTTGTCCGAGTCATCCTGTGTCTCTAAATAGTCCGATGCATTTGCAAATCCTTTTCTTCCGTTCTCGATGTCCTTTTGGTCGAATAAGCACACTAATCGGTAAGTTGAGGTACTTTGTTGCCTCGGCATAGATGTTGGAGCTATTATTATGACCCTAGTTGTTTAGGAAGTCATCTAGCAATTTAGCAATGCTTTTGTATCCCCAGTGTGATGATTCTGGCCATTATTCTTGAAAGCATCCCGTGATGTTATTAGTTAGTAGGTATTCTATTCATGGGTTCTTGAACCCGAGATTCACCCTACTTACCTAATGTTGATAGTGTTGCTCGTACCTTTAAGATACTAGTAACTGCGATAGTCCTCGAGGTCCGTGGTATTTCCTTCTTCCAAATACTACGAACCGCTTATGGCGTAAGTTCCTTGTTGAACCAAAACATCACAATAAGAGTGCTCTTGAGGAGTTCTCCATTCATAATTGTGAATCTGCCAATTCTACCTTTCCGCATGGGTTACCCGGGAGAAATGTTGAGCTTTGCTCGATATACTAATCCATGCCTCCACAATTCGAAAAGTTATATGTTCCTCGACGTTGTTCCTCCTTAGTTGTATTCTGACCCTCGTCTATCACCGGTAGTCGGGGAGTAGTTGTGCATTCATGTTATCAATGCCTATTACTCTTGTGGCCCGTCGAGCCATTCTATTTCGGAATGACTAGGAGAAACAAACTCCAGAGCCTCATCCATATCTAGGATTGGGTCAAAGCAATTGTACTTCGCAGATCAAAATGCCAACCTAGCTTTTTCTCTGTTCTACCTTGGAGCGTTACCATCTTTATGTCAAGTGTGTTATGAGAATTGCACCTTCTCTTATGAATTCTTGTCGTAGTGATACTTCTCACCATCATCATTCATTCCTCGGTCCTCGTGTTGTTGTAACCGAAATGCCGACAAGTGAATTGTGATGTGTGAAATCAATACTCCGAGCAACTCGTTGCTCGGCAGCTAATGGACAATATCCTCATTCTTAGCGTGTTGGTTATTAAATCATCATCCTAAGATTGATCGTGCTACCTAGTCCCTATTTCTGGTGCACACTTCGATTGATGGGTTAGGATCTTGTCAAGTCCTCACTCATTTGATCATATCGTCTTGCCCTCAAAAGCAAGATTGTTCTCGAGCTTAGTAACATATCGGTGGTTTGTGATTTTCCGAATATCTTCTGGAAGTATTACAGGTTGTCCCACGATCGTTATGTTGAGCTCGTGGATCAAGTTGGGTTCTTGTGAACCACCCTTTCTCCAAGAATCTGCGTTGGATATCCACGAACTAGTTGGTTAAGGTGAACAACAACTTGGAGAGTTGGAAGATAAAGCTTGCCTAACTTAGATTCGTTCCAAAGGGATATTCTTGTGTAGTGTGTGTTGAAGAAAGATGACATCTTCATCGATTGGTCCCTCGTGATCGGTTGTTGGACCTATTGTCTTATCAATCCTTTGATTTGAGTGTGGGCTATCGTCAAATCAAATCAGTACTAACGATGCTCGTAATGTTGTCTTACTCGTGGTTGATCCCTCGAGCATATACCATTACATCTTTTGGTGCGACCAATGCTATCACCGTGTTCACATGATGGTGGAAGTCGGTGATATGGAAATTTCGATGAGTTGTTGTTGAGCCCATCAAGACATGTTGTCTCCCCCATGAGTCATGTTGAACATCAATCTAGTGTTGGAAACTTTATAAGCAATGTCTTCGTGTTCCGTTCATGAAGCTTATGCTTGGATGGAAGAAGTGACTTCCTCAAATTCATGTGCTTTAGGTGTAAGTTGCCGCCATGAATTTGAGAAAGGTTTGTTTTGTTTCCTATGGTACCATCCCAAGTCAGTCATGCACGTGCGAAGTACTCTATGGTTTGATAGGTTGGCCACCTCCACTCTATATATGTTCCTAGCACACCAAGTCACTGACTGATTTGTTCCAGGAGAAGGAGTTCTTTTTAAGAGCTAACCCGGGCTTAATTAAGAACTTTGTTATCTGCGATGATGGTTCCCCACCTGAACTTCGGTAGTGTTTCATTATAAGACTTCTCGTGGGCTTGATTATGCGATCGTGTTCACATGTTAGTAGCGTAACCAGCTCATGTTTGGAACTTGTCGTGCGTAGTTCATTCCGAGAATCTTGCAACATCTTCTCGCCGATTTGTGTTGCAAACTTTCATTTTTCTTCTAGACTCGATGAGTCCGGAATATCCTAACACCAACCAGATCTGAATCTCGGCAGATATGATGGTTGGAACATTCCAACAGTTGCATTTCGTTCCCAGCTTGCACCGTCCTTATGCCATTTCACTATGGGCTGCCTTCTTAGTAATTTCTGTTCAAGATCATCCTCAAAAGTGGTCCTACCATTGGTTTCCTCCACCTCCGATGATAAGCAAAAAACATCCATTGCGTTGTCTTCAACAAGGTAGTCCACATCATCAATTCTAGTCTGGGTATGCCATTCCTTTGCACTCCACCAAACGATCGTTTGTGATTGCCTTAGGCTGGTATAAAGAGTTTCAATGATCTTTGTATCAAAAGTAATTCTTTTTGCCACTTAAGGGAATAATTCTACGAGTCACCTTTCCTAAGGTCTACCGTTATGGAGTCATGGCAATCATCTACTTGTTACTTTGAAACCATGCACCATTTTACTTAAGCGTGGAATGGTTGCCTACCAATTTGAACCTTCGTCATCCATTTCTTTACCATCATTCCTAATGTGTGTTTGGTGTCTCAACTCAAGAGTTGTTCTTACGTCACTCCATGAACTGATCTTGAATTGCTCGATCTTCAAGAAGATTAAATCCGGTAGGGTTTCCCCCTTCTTTCTGTTGTTGTGTCAAGTGAAGATCTCGAAAGCAAAGACGTCAAGACCAAAATGATGGAATGAATCAACATCTTCGAGAAGGGCAAATGGATCATGAAGTTTGTGATAGTTTTGCGACTTCCCTTTTCCTCTTACCTCACGTCTTGAATCTCGGGGCGAGATTCTTGTTTAGTGGGGGTGAGTTGTCACAGCCCTAGAGCTTGCTTGTAACTAGTGGCATTACATCCATGCATCATGTTTAATTCTCATGAAATTTGAAATGGGGATGACCAAGCCCTAGCACCAAAGCAATTTAAATAGGTTCAACTAAGAAATATTTTTTAGTGAATTCAAATGGCTTTAGAAAATGTTCATCATTTCTGGAAAAATGCTATAAACCATAACCAGAGGTGCTGCACATTTTTCATGACATATTTGGTCACTGGATTAAATCATAAGTATTGGAGTTTGGGCATTTAAAATTATATAAAATATTGCAGATGCCCAAATATTCCCAAACTAAAATGTTTCATGTTGGAAATATTCCAACAATGGACCAGGAGCAGTTTGGTGATTTTTGAAACTGTTTTGGTATTTTAAAAACTCCACAAAGTTGCGAGAATAATAGAAAAAGAAAACAGTTTAGAAACACACCTACCGGCCCACTGCCCAAAGAAGCTGCCAATGAGCTGCTTGGCTTCGACGAGCAGCCAGTGCTTTCGGGCGAGAACCGCATGGGTGCCACGCACCTGGTTGCCGCCTCGCCGCTCCCCTTGCCCAGCTGCCGACGTGGTTCGCTCTCCCTCTCTCCCCCGAACCCCTCGGACACCTCCTCTCCTCCCCGGCTCCTCTCTCTCGCGCTTCCCCGCCATGGCCGACGCCACCGCCGCCGCACCATCGCCGTAACCGCGCTCCCCGCCGTCCGCACCACTCCTCGCCGTGTCTAGGAGCTCCGCCACCCTCCGCTACCCCGAGCTAGCCGAGCCCCGCATGCTCAAGTGAACCGAGGCCACCGCACCGACCTCGCCCGAGTTCGCCGTCGCCGGAGATCCCTTTCAACGCCGTCGTCGCTCCGGTCCGTCCCCGGCCGCACCAAGTGTTCCGCCGAGTTCCCTGTGAGCTTAACCACCTCCCCTTCCCTTCCTCTCGCGCTCTCGAGCTGTGTAGCAACCACATGAAGATCACCCGCACCCGCCGCCGCGGAGCTCTTCGCCGACGTGCTCCCAGTCACCCTCCGGCCACCATTTGGTGTCTAACGCACTCACCGCACTGTGCAGCACCTAACCACCTACTCCACGCACCTCACCGGCCCCCCTAGCCTCGAGTTCGCCTTCGGCCGAACTCCGGCGGCCGCCTAGGTCGTCGCCGGCGCCCGATTCCGCCGCCAGACCCCAATCGACTCCACAGAAGCTGCGGCATGTCCCGACTACCCATAGCCACCCTCAAGCTCATTTGGTTGCCGGAATGGCCAAACTCACTTCCGCCCAGCGTCATTTGGCTGACTGGCTAGACGCCGACTTTGACTTTGACCACGGGTGGGCCTGGTTGACTCGATGAGTCAATGACAGTGGGGCCCAGCCTGTTAACTAAATAGGTTTAGTTTTAATTAAATTTTAGTTAAACTAATTACCACGACAACACGGACCCACAGTCGGGTTTGACTCAGACGTCTCCGTTGACTATGACGTCATTACGATGCATGGTCGACGCGATGAATCTAATTCTTGGATTTATTCTAATATAGGAAATTCCAGAATATAGTTCAAACTTCAAATATTCATAACTTTTAATCTATAACTCCAAATTAAATAATTTATATATGAAAAATGATCAGAAAAATATGAAGAATCTGTTTATGGCACTTTCATGCATGATTAAACAAGTTAACCTCACTGAATAGGATGAATCATGATTAGGGCAACTTATGAACTAGCATTTGGAGTTGGAGTTTAACCTTGTTTGAATTCCACTTCAAATAACTTGGCTAGATATTGCATTAGGTGAATTCAGTACCTTAACATGACATGTCATTCATGTGAATGTGCCTTGAATTGATTGTGTTCTTTCTCAGTTGCCGGTGTCTGTCCCCTCTCGATAGACGTGGTTCCGACGATTGTTCGATGACACCGATGAAGAACTATATTATCTTCAGAACTGCCAGGCAAGCAACCCATTGATCATTCCGATACAAACCCATGTTCTCGCTTCTGCTCTTGTTTACTATATTAAGACAACGCGATTCAAACTGTTGAGTGCTGCGGTAGTTGAACCCACTTCCTTTGCATGACCTGTCATTGCCACAGTAACTAGATGAAACCCACTAGTATGTGTAGGAGTTGATTGAGCCATGTTTGTGATTCCTACCATGCTATGCTTGCTATGCTTAGAGTTGTGTCAGGTCTGGCTCATCGGGATGATGAACTGGAGTGAAAGGTTGTGTGGGTTCGAGAGTGAAAGTGTTGAACACGATTTGATAAAGGTAGCGGTGAGAGGCCATGTAGGAGTACATGGTGGGTTGTCTCATTGCAGCCGTTCTCAGGAACTGAGTTCTGTGTTTGTGATCCATGAAACAGTTACTACCACGCATTGGGATCCTTAATTGACCCTCTCGGCTTCTTAACCACCCTTGTTCTCGGTCCGGAGTTGCAAGTAGTTTCGGTGTTTGTAGTATCTTTGGGGCCGCATTAACGCTGACCTTAGGGGTGGGTTGTGTTGTGGTAGGCACCATGGCCCGTGTACCGATTCGCCTGCTTTGGTGTCTCGGGAACCCCGCACACATCGTTCGGGCTGTATGGGAAACCTCGGCGGACTCCTGCGGATGGAACCCGAATAGGCGATAAACCTGGACTAGGGACTTGAGTGTTTAGGTAGGCTGTGGCCGACACCCACGTTGGGCTTCCGCTTGAAGGTTGTCGAGTACATGTCGTATAAACGGCGGTAAGTGGTGAGAGCGTGTGTGAAGAAGTACACCCCTATAGGGTTAATATGATCTATTCGAATAGCCGTGTCCACGGTAAAGGACTTCTGGGTTGCCTATATCAGTTCATAGACAAGTGAAAGTGGATACTCTAAAATCGCAAGATAAGCGTGAGTGCTATGAATGGCGTTCTCGTAGGGAGTCAGGAGCGGATCAATAGTGGTGTATTGATATGGTGAATATGTGGACTCGTGTGCGCCACCTCAAAAGAGTTACTTGCAGTCGTAGTTCAGGATAGCCACCGAGTCAAAGCTGGCTTGCTGAAGTTAAACTCCACCACCCCTTTGTTGATAATGATGCATATGTAGTTAGTTATGATGTAAGTCTTGGCCGAGTACGCTTTGTACTCACGTTTGCTTATTTTATGTTTTGTAGAGAGACTTCAGTCTCGCTTAGTAGTTCCGCTTGGACTTGACATTTAGTTTGTTACCTCGGCTACGATCTTGTGCCCTCGGCAGATCTGGTAGATAGTCGCTTCTCAGCCTCCTTTCATTTGTAGATGTCTGTTTCAGACATGTTGAGCTTCCGCTTGTGCTTTGACTTGTATGTTTCGAGTGTTGGGTCATGAGACCCATGTTTGTAATATCTCGCTCCTCGGAGCCTAATGAATAAATATTTGAGTCGTAGAGTTATGTTGTGATGCCATGTTGTATCTACACATATTGAGCATATTGTGTGTATGTTTGAAATGCTTGGTATGTGTGGGATCCGACAAACTAGTTGTTTATCCTTGGCAGCCTCTCATATGGGGAAATGTAGTCCCGTGCTTCGAGCGATAGTAGTCCGCTTCTGCCCGGTTCAGGAGTCCTGCTAGCCCAAAGCACTACCGCTTGGACACTTGACTGGCGGCATGTGTTTCACTTCGTTCCTATGTACGTCCTTCGGGAAATGTCACAGTGATATTCGGAGTCCTGCCTAGCCTGCTACAGCCCGGGATACCGGAGTCCTCTTAGCCCAGTGCTACAGCCCGAATTCATACGTTGATGACCGACATGCTCGATGTGATTCATGTATGCCTGTCCCCATGGGTTAGCGCCGCTTTGGGTTCACGACTAGCCATGTCGGCCCGGGTTCTTTGTCATGTGGATGCTAGCAACACTATCATATACGTGTGCCAAAAGGCGCAAATGGTCCCGGGCCATGGTAAGGCGACACCCGTGGGAATACCGTGCGTGAGGCCGCAAAGTGATATGAGGTGTTACCGGCTAGGTCGATGTGACTTGGAATCGGGGTCCTGACAATATTATGATCAATACAATAAACCGGAGCCTAGCTAAAGCGGGGTCTCTGTTATTTTTACATCATGAGTGGTTACACGGAGTTTTTATCTTAAAACGGTCTCCGATTTACCCCTTGAGTTAGCTTTTCAATAAAGCTCTATATCATGTCACTTGGGGGCTTGGTCGTGTCCGAACGAATGCAACACCTTTTGACAGGCGAAAGCCAATAGATCACTTGGGGACTTGGTCACGTCTGAACCAGTCACGCCTCTTGGTCGGCCTAAGGCCACAAAATCACTTGGGGGCTTGGTCGAACCCGAACCATCGCTACACCTCTTGATCGGCGTAATGCCATTGCATCATTTGGGGACCTGGCTGACATGAACCATAGCTACGCCTATTAGGGGCTTGGTCGTGTCCGACCATGGTAATGCCACTTGATCGGCTCAAACAACCTCTTTCGCGAAGATTTTATCTTTATCTTTGCTTGAAATTTGTTTGTATTTTTGCATATTTCTCTTGTTGTGTTCTTAAACCGACAATTATTAAACCGAGTCAACTGTCAGTTGACGGGACACGGTTTGTTGTTCATCCGGAGACACTTTGCCCAATTTGATTTTTGCTAAAACACCCTATTATGGAGTAACACCGGTGTTCATCTTAACCCGGAACGGTTTACCTGGTAAACCGACCCTATATACACAGGAGCTGTTTTCTCCTTCGGTAGAGCGGGTTTCTTACAACTCCGCTTCAAGATTGGCACAACCAACTTCATGTCCTACGATGGCAGGTATCATATATTCCCATATTTTATCATATGTTTAATCTAAAGTATTATATTTATTTTCATATACATGGATATGATGACCCGCCTGGTGGTACAACCACAATGGCGTTTTAAGCTTTTTGCTGCAGACAACAGTTTAAGCTTGATGATTCAACAAAAATAAAAGTTGTAATAAATATGCACGAAGGCATATCAACACAAAGTGTGGCAGCTAGTCTATTACAAGGCAACACAAAGGCCCGAGATAAGATAATTGTTTTTGGCATAACATAAGGAAGCAGAAATGTAAACCGGCCTCCGGTTTATGCTTGATCGCCAGCTTGGCCTGATGGTTGCGGGTCATCCTGCGCCGCTTCACCTTCTGATTCCGTACCCAGCGGCTGGAAATCAATAGTCGTCCAGTCGATTCCCATTAATGCTTGGAATACGGCTTCATCATTGATCAGCAACGACGGTTCAATATCAGGAGCGTAAGTATGCTCACGGATTAGCGGTATAAGATTCTCCGCTTGTGAATCGGGCGACACTCGTTTATTTTCTCCATCATATTGGGCCTGATAGTGAGATAGATTTGCCTCTTCAACCAGCTGACAAGCCAAAGGGCACACTTCCCGGTTTATAACTCGAAGATCCTCTTTGCTGAATTCCGTCCCGTCTTCCTTCAAGCTTGGGAAGCCTTGGGCCGCTTCAACGGGATCAAAGTACGGCACCCACGCTTTGGCCCGGATTAAGGCGTTTATGGCACCGGTTCTAGCAGCAGATTTCTTTAATTCTTCAAACCGGGCAGGAAGCATTGACAACCTTTTAAGGGTGTCCTGGATCAAGGTCGGTGCCGGGTTGTTATGAGAAGCGGTGCTAATGATCCGCTGCGCACCAGTATAGAGTTGCTCTATCAATGTATAAGAGGCTTTCAATTTCTTCCGCACATCTGATCCCAAGTGGCCAATGCGTGTCCCTATATCATTCAAAGTGTTAATAAACCGGCAATTACATGAGAAAGCTTCGTTATGTCAGAAATTAAAAAAAGGCTTACCAAAGACAACGGCGGTCATGGCATGCACTTGCCGCTATACACTGGACAGTTCATCCACCATCGGTTTAAGGGCAGCTTCAGCATTTTCTGCCCGTTGAGTTAAAGCGGCCTTTTCAGCGGCCCAATCCGCCCGCTCCTTGTTGAAGCCCTCCTTAAGCTTTTCCATGACGCTTAAAGCGCTGGTTAATTCATTCTTTGCCTTGGAGATTTCAGCTTGCTGGGATTTCACGTTTTCTTGGAGATCAGCGATTTGTCTTTCTTTCTTGTTTAGATCAGCCTACATACAGAAAATCATTTGATAAAGATTAAGATGCAGACTTGAAGTACAAACCCCATAACAAGTTATGCCTTTGGTACTTGGGGGCTAATGCATATTTGCTGTTCATCCTACAATTTCTATATATCAAGTCCCAAGCTCAATACAAGTATTCAATTTGGCACTTGGGGGCTAATGCTTATTTGCTATGTCCTTAAGGGATACTGGATTTCTTATAAAAGTCCCGGTTTAACTACATTAAGTTGAACCGGCCCTTGGGGGCTACTTTCCCAAAAGTAAAGCTTCGCTCAGGATTATATTGGGAAGTCTCGGTTTAAGTTCACATCTTAAACCGTTACTTGGGGGCTATTAGAGTTGACAGATTGAAATATACAAGCTGTGGAGTCATATGGAATTTACCTCATATTTGTCCTTCATCATATTTACCAAACCGGCTTCATAATCACGGTTGGTGTATAACCGGTTCAGATAACCGTAATGAAGATCTTGGGGATTCAAAGCGGCATAAGTTGCCAAATCGGCATTCCACTTGCCTTTACCAAACGCAGTAAATTCATCCTTTGCAGTGTGCTTGGACAAAGCGACAAGATTACCTGGCTCGGAATGGCCAAAACCAGTAATCACAACATCGTCATCCTTGGCTTCGCCGATTCACACTGGGGTTGCCGGTTTATCCGTCTGCTTTGGTGGACTCGTTGTCTTGTCAGTTTGAGCAGGACTCGTGTGTTGATTTGAAGGACCGGTGGCATCAACATGTGCCCCTTCAACAGTAACATCATGATCTTGCAATGGTGGGTCGGTCAGTATATCATCCTGGATGTGTTCCTCGGGATTTGGTATTTGGGTCGGTTCAGGAGCATCGTCTTCTGCTGCTTTATCCAGGCGAGCTTTCTTGCTTGGCCTAGGCTTGGCCCTGAAAGGAAAAAGATGGATCAGTTTAATGAACATTGAAAGTGGTATACCAAACAGCTTTATCAGGAATATGGCTCACCCAAGCACTGTCTTGAGTGGTGGGAGTTGGGTGCCTGTCGACTCGCCAGAGGAAGAATGAGAAGTCACCTGATAATCGGAGTCAGATGGATTAAGAGGTTGACGAATGCAACCCGCTTTAGGATAAGCATTGACGAAACAGTTAGAGACCTCTGAACGGCATTTCCGAACCGGACTGTTCGGTAAACCGGTGGAGGTGACTACCTGGCCGCTGTGCCGGGTTGCGCGACGAGCTTCATGCTGTTGTGTCTACATAAGAAAGTTTCGATCCAAGTAAGCAAGAGGATGAGAAAATTTAACTTTCCGGTCTGCCCGACGGATTTTCATCAAGGTAAAGGGTTTGAATCGGAAGAAAGAGCGATTACCTCACAACATCGGCATGACTAGCTTCAAAGATCATCCCGCAATAATCATTATCAATAAGGCGTGTAAAAAATAGACCAAGTGAGTCAAGTTCTACCACAAGATCCGGATTACCCACATCATCGTCAGCTGGTGGATCGGAGGAGGCAGTGGGTTTCTTTCTATTTGCTGGTTTGTTCACAACTTTGGTCTTGGGCCGGGTTATTGCCACCGCTTTCTCGTGTGGAGTCTTCCTGCTCCAAAATGGATCATCACCCTGTTTGAAAGATGTTAATATCAGCAAAGAGTATGTAAACATAGTCAGATTTTATAAAGGCATAAGATATGAGTCTTACGACTGGCGGTTTGTTAATGGCAGAAAAGGGAGCCAGGCCGGTTTGGGTGCAAGCAGCTTCCGGTTCGTTTAACATCCTCTTAACAGCCTCAGTAACTTCATTGTCTGTTAGCTGGATCTCAATATGCCATAGAGGGTCTTTCACATCTTCTGTGTATTTGCACATCAAACCAGGGCGCAGGCTCAGGGGCAGTATACTCCAAGATATCCAGCAGCAAGCAAGATCAATTCATGTCAACCCGTTGGCCATGAAGGCCCGGAGCTTGGATAGTTGAGGGGCATATTTGCTTCTTTCCTTAGTATTCAGTCTGTGAGGGAGGGGATGTGTGTTGCTTAGCCGCTCCGGACGGTAACCCGGTAAAGGATTTTCTCCCTCGGGAGAGGTATCTTTGCAGTAAAACCATGTTGAGTTCCACTCTTTGGGATGGATGTGCAGTTTGGCGTGAGGGTAAGTGACCTCTTTCCGCTTTTGAATCGCCACACCACCAAACTCAGTGTTGGGACCGTCAGAAAATTCAGTGCGGCGGTTTAGATGGAAGCAATCTCTGAACAATTCAACTGTGGGCTCCTCTTGAAAGAACACCTCACAAAGCACTTGAAAGTGACAAATATTGGTTATGGAGTTGGGGCCAATGTCTTGTGGACGCAGTTGGAAGCTGGTCAAGACATCTCGATAAAACTTTGAACCGGGTGGACTGAAGCCCCGGGCTAAAGGATCAGCAAACACAACAACTTCTCCATCCTTGGGTTCTGGAGAACTCTCCGGGCCAGGGACCCTCTAGTGAATGACGTCTTTTTTGCCTAAGGCACCGGTGTGGACTAAGTTATCCAATTGAGTTTCAGTCACTTGAGAAGGGACCCAGTTACACTCGTATACTTGCTTGGCCATGATGCAATCTGTAAAGCAGTAATACCGGTTCAAGAGTATGTTGGAAGGCTATATATTGATACATTCATTGTTAAACCGGAAGAAGTTGCTTATAAACCGGAGTTTTGCAAGGTGGCAATACATAAACCGGAAAACCCTGGCGGTTCAACTAGGGGACTAATGGTATATGCCGAGTTGTCAATTTCTCTTCAAAGTTAAACCGCCTGGTCTGAAACATTGATGAATCAAAAGTAGATGTGCGAAAACATGTTTCACAAAAGCTTATCACAGTTTTGGATCCGGAGCATATTCGTAAAAGAGATAAATATTCAAGATCCAAAACGGAGCGGTACCGAATCAATGAGCAAGGATGCAGGAAGATCTATGACCTTGAGATGCGCAAGTGACAGCGGATGCTAAAAAACTACCGCTATGCGGAACAAAGATTCACAGACTTAACTAAAAGTTAGCATATAAGCAAGAAGCAAGCGATGAGCACCGAAAAACAGGGAAACCCTAGAACAGATCTATGGTGAAAGGACAGAAGACTTACCATGGCTGAGGAAGAAGCGGAAGGTCGCCGCGATGCTCTGGTACGTTCAGGGTGATGCAGCGGCCAAGGTTGGTGCAGAAGTTGACGGCGGCGGCGGAGCTCCGAAGCTGGGCGGCGCGAGGAAGACGAAGCAGAGGGGCACAAAGGTGAAAAAAGAAATGACCCTTCGGTCTAGTTATAAAGGCAAGGGATATGTGTGTCAGGAGCGAAAATCAAGGGGCCGTAAGTTTGGAAGCGGAGCTGTCGCCTCGGTTGTTGCAGACTCATTAATGAAAAGATGTTGTATACAGTTCTTTATGACAGATGACGTCATGCCGGTTCACCACAATCTGAGAAGATGACGTCACGGCGGTTCAACCAAGAAGATGTTGAAGACGAAGTTTTTTACTAAGGATTGACATGAACCTGTTCAAATCAATCTGGGGCCTAATGTTGGGGATATTACTACTGGACGTAAACCGGAGAGGCCGGGTTAACTTCATCAGTAGTCAAGTATGCTTGATGCCCATGAGGATATTCTATAAGGGCCCAAGGCCCAGAACCGGTTTAAGGCTTGTAGGCGTGAACCGGCATTAGTATGTAACTTGTGTAGTAAGTTAGAAATACTAGAGACCGAACCGTACATGTCTATGAGCCGGTATCAGAACTCTGCAAACCGACGGGCGTCACCCATGTATATAAGGGGGCGACCCGGCGGTGGTTCAGGACAAGAGACAACAACTCGAGACTTAGGCGAAGCTTGTTTGCTCCCTAGTCATCGAAACCCCCATCAATTCCATCACAACTAGATGTAGGCTTTTACCTTCACCGAACGGGCCGAACTAGTATATACTCTCTTGCGTCCTTGTGTCCGCTTTAACCCCTTCAAGCTAACCCGTAGCGATGGCTCCACGACTAAGTCCTTTCATGAGGACATCTACCGTGACAAAACCACGACACATGCACAATTCCCATTAACCCTTTCTCTATGCATAGACCTGCCTACGTGTCTCCCGCACGCACATTATATTTAGGCCTGTCTTGTACGCATTGTCTCCACCTCTCTTCCTAATCGGCGAGTATGATTCCAGCAGATCATTCTGTAGGATGCCCCTTAAAGTTAGGTTGGATGAATGGTAATATCAGAGATAAGGGGTTACCTTAGTCCGAGGACCTAGGGTTACAAATCCTAGCCGTCTTTGTCAGTGGACACAGAGTCCTTCACGACTCTGGTATCTTTGTCTTGTATGACTAGTCCTCCATGAGTCTCCCTGAATGCGTCATGGGCCGACCAATGTGGCGCAGGATGGAACCGAACCAAGGGCATCACCTCGGCCCACCGGACCTCACGCGGTGACACACCCTCTACCCCTAGGTCTCGTTATCTTCTCACACCCACAAATACCAACACAGACACCACACAAAATATTTTCACCTCATGCCTCTATCCCCTCCCCCTTTGCATGTACACACTCAAGGGCATCTCCCGCCGTGACATCCTATTCGTCTCTCTCTCTCTAGACCTCTCTCATTTCTCGTGCTATCTCTCCCACGTCGCCCCCCCCCCCCGCCGGCCCTTCTATCCATGCCTCTCTCGAATACGTAATACGTACACATACTGTTGGGGATATGACTATTGGGTATGACCTACCCAGGAGGGGCCGGGTTATCCAATGGCCGTTCATAAAGACGAAGCCCATAAGATGTTAAGATGGCGGTTCATGAAGCAGACCTGTTAAAAGGGCCCAAAGCCCAAAGGCGTCTTAAATCCCATAAGTGCAAACCGTCATATATGTATAACTTGTATTGTAAGGCAAGTATAATTAGTCACCAGGTCGGACACGTTGTTTATGAGCCGGCCGGGACTCTGTAAGCCGCTGGACATCAACGTGTATATATAAAGGGACGACCCGACGGTGGCTTAGGGCAAGAGAGAACAGATCAAAAGATAGGTCAAGCGTAATCGCTCCCTGGTAATCGAAACATCAGCAATACCACCTCAAACTGGATTAGGCCTTTACCTTCACCGCCAGGGGCCGAACCAGTATAAACTCCTCGTGTTCTTTGTCTCGTTTAACCCCTTTAAGATAACCTCGTTGCGATGGCTCCACGACTAAGTCCTCACACTAGGACATCTGCCGTGACAATTCCACGATAGTTGGCGCCCACCGTGGGGCCAGCGCACGGTGGTTTCGAGTTCTTACAGGGCAGCTTTGAAGGGATCAAGGGATACGTTGTGGGCCGGATAACCAAGAGTCGTCGTGACAAGCTCTACATCGTCGATGCAGGCTGGGGCCCCGAGGCCGGCTCAATCGAGTACTGGTATCGGGTCCCCTTCGGCGGGATCCACGTCTTCATCGGCAAGATCGGCGAGCCGGGCCCTGAGCCGGACATCTGCACCGACATCATTGAGACGCCTCAGCGTGCACGACCCGCCCGGGTTCAACCCACCGTGAAGCGCGCCTTTGTTGGATTCATCCATGGGGCAGAATTGGAGGAAGGATCCGTGTTTGGCGGTGAGACGACCATCTATTATGATGGTGAATCGTCCACAGGCGAGACTAATTCAATGTATCAGCTGCAAGACTGTCGTTGTTCTGGGAACGGGGGTCCCCAGACTTGCCTGCCTGCGGCCTGCGGCGTGGCTCAAAGGGGGGCCCATCATAGCCCATCTTCATCAACACGAACTCAAGACCCTCGCGAGGGGCCAAGCCTCGCGGGGCGGACGACATGGAGCTTCCTCAGGCACGGCCTCATCAGGCTGGCTCGCGAGGTGGCGGAGAGATCAAGGCGGGGTACCTCACGAGGTGCCCATGACGCAAGCCATGACGACCAAGGGCGCCGGGTGGGCGCCAGCCCGTGCAGTGTCCTCCTTTCCTCTTTGGTGCAAAGGGAGCAAGCGCAGGCGAGAGCATCAAGCAAAGGTGTCCATTTCGGTGCAACAATACCAAGACCAGTCCAACGGCAGGAAGGAAGTCATTGTGGAGCCCAAACCGGCGTCACCACCAGAGCCTTTGACAAAGCGAGGACCAACTTTAGTCAGGATAAGTGTACCATATGTTCCCCTTCAAAATGGCCAATTGTTGGCGCCCTTCCCGCTCAATATTTGGGAAGAGGCCCAGGGCCTCCGCCTATAAGTAGAGCTAGCCACCATAGTAAGGAGAGACCCGGGATCAGAGATTGGGAAAGATAGCGAGAGATCTGGAATCGGCAGAGAGAGAGAGAAGTGACTGAACTCCCCCTAGCAGTTCGTCGCACCAGCCAAGAACAGACCCTCGCGAGGCTGTTCTTCCTTGTATTGTTCATCACCACCAGCCCAAGAGGCAATCCACCACACCACAAACTAGAGTAGGGTATTACACCACAATGGTGGCCCGAACTAGTATAAACCCTATGTCTCTTGTGATGTTCCTTTCGTAGTTTAGATCCTAGCGAGGCGGCAGAGTGCAGGTAGGTATAAGGCGAGATTCCGCACGCACCCCAGTGTTCGAACCTCAAGGGTCTGCCGGAACCCGAAATCCGACATTTTGAGCGCCAGGTAGGGGTGCACCGTAATTCGTCTTTCGCCGCCCCGTTCTCCGTCGACCACCGCATCCATGTCTGACGCTCGTCGGGCCCGTGCCGAGCACCGAGCCGCTCTTGCTTCCCGCGTCGCCCAGACGGCTTCTGGCGGCGCTCATCGTTTATCGCTGCCGTCAGCGCTGCCACCGGCCCGGCGGGGAACGAGAAGCAAGCATCGCCCCAAAGATCCCTCCGTGAGGCAAGACGGCCGCTGCTACCCCCTCGCCGCCCGGCTGGTTCCCGTCTCGCTGCGCACAAGGCTTCATGGAGGCTCGAGCTGCGCTCATCGCGGCAAACGAGCTCCTGCACTACCGCCCCATCGACGACGTCTACGAAGAGTGGCTCGACCGCGTTGCCGAGCTCGTCCGCGACGCAGGGGGCTCCCCCGCGTCGTCTGTCCTGCTGCACCGAACCCCGTCCTGCGCGGGCGGCGAAGCTCCGGGGCGCCTCGGCCGCCTCCCCCTCAAGAAGGCGCCCTGGCCCCAAGGCGCGTGGTCCCTCGGCGGAACCCGCTCCGTCCGGCGCCAGCGCGACAAGAGCAGAGCTGTCAGGAGGTCCCTCGCCCGCAAGAAGCTGCCCGAGTGCTCCCCGCTCCAGCTGTCGCGACCACGCTCTTGCTCCAAGCACGTCAAGACCCCGCTTGCTCCCAAATGCGGCGCGCATGGGGACCCGCAAGACCAAGCTCTTCGTCATCCAAGGCCTCCGTGGCTACAGCAGCTGTCGTGCCTTCACCCCGAAGCTGCGCAGCATCACGCGGCCCGGCAAGTTCAAGCCGGACCTGCCTCCCTCGCCACGATGGTACGGCCGACCCAGAAGTTCCTCCAGCTCTACGAGCTGGGCGTCGGCCGCCAACGGAGACGAGAAGGTCATGGCGAACTGGTTTCCCATGGCGCTCAAAGACGGGGCCCGCACCTGGCTCCTGAACCTGGCCCCGGGTACGATCTCCTCCTGGGACGAGATGCGTACCCGCTTCATCGCCAACTTCCAAGGTACTCGCGACCGGCCACCCGCCGTGAGCGACATGCGCCGCATCAAGCAGCAACCAGGAGAGACCCTGCAGAAGTACATCCAACGCTTCAACAACGCACGCCTCAAGATTCCCAAGGTGACCGAGGAGGCTATCATCTCCGCCTTCTCCGACGGTGTGCGCGACGTCAAGATGAAGGAGGAGCTGGCGATGCATGAAGATCTGTGCACTTCCTTGGAGCTGTTCAACTTGGCGACCAAGTGCGCGAGGGCCGAGGAAGGGCGTCTCTCCCTCCTCGAGCTGCCTGCCGCAGACCCAAGAAGAGAAGAAATCCAAGGCCAAGGACGTGAAGCGCAAGGGGGCTGCCGTGCTCGCGGCAGAACCGGACACCAAGCGGGGCCCAGCCCGAGTCCTCCAAGGGCAGCCGGTATTGTGTGTACCACGACCTCCACACCCACAACACCAGCGGATGTCAAGAACTCCGAGCCGTGCGAGAAGGGAGGATCGGCCGACGTCCCGACCGCAGCGACCGGGGCTACGACCGAGGAGGAGGAAGGAACATAGGACGCTGGGAAGACCGCGGCCCACGCCAAGGGTGGCGTGACCAGCCTCGCGAGGATTGCTGGCAAGACCCGCCTCGCGAGGGAGGCTGGAGGGATCAGCCTCATGAGGATCGCCCGCAAGGCAACGCAGGCCTCCCTCCTCTGCCACCGCCGCCAAGGAGAAATGAAGACCATCATCAGGACGAGGGGGCTGGGGGCTTCCAGGGGCCGCGCGCGATCGCCTGCATCCTGGGCGGAGCTCAAGCCCCAACCTCTCAACGCATCTTCAAGCAGTTCGCCCGTGAAGTGAATGCAGTCCTCCCCAAGCTCGAAGCCACACGCCTCGGGTGGTCGGCGTGCACCATCACATTCAGCTCGGCGGATCAGCTCAAGTGTGCGGCCATCGCGGAAGTCCTCCCGATGCTCTGTTCCCCAATCATCAGCAACGTGCTAGTCACCAAGACCCTCATCGATGGCGGGGCAGGGCTCAACGTCCTGTCCGTGGAAACGTTCAACAATCTCCAAGTGCCTTATAATCAGCTCCAGCCGACCAAGCCTTTCTCTGGGATCACCAACGGCTCCACGGTCCCGATCGGGCAGGTTCGCCTCCCCGTCACCTTCGGCGCATGCGACAACTACCGCACCGAGCTCATTGACTTCGACGTCGCCCACATTCGCCTGCCATACAACGCCATCCTCGGGTACCCAGCGCTGGCCAAGTTCATGGCCGTAACCCACCACGGCTAACGCGTCCTCAAGATGCCAGAAGTGGCGGAGTCATCACGGTGCCCTGCGAAGAGAAAGACGTAGTGTGCTCCCTGGAGCGAGCCTTTCAGGCCGCATCACTGGAGGACCCGGATCGCGGAAGCAGGAGGCCTCCCGAGACCGCTCCCAAGAAGAAGAAGACATCGTCCGGCCCGGCCCCTCAGGAGGCAGGCCCCTCAGGGTCCGCGCCTGCTCAGGGGGAACCTCCTTCTATCGCATAGGAAAGCGCGCCCGGCGCCCTCCTCAGGCAGGGCTCGGGGGCTCCCCCCTGGAGGGCCACCGATCTTGCTAGGGTCACGAGGGAGGCGCTTGGGCACCAATTGGAGGCGTGTTTCGAAGCACGTTTCCCTCAAGAAGGAGCAAGGCAAGGAGGGCCAATCCCTCAGGAGTTCGTCAGCAAGATCGTTCAGCAGCCGCAAGAGTCAAGAGTCATGAGTGGCAGCTGCCGCTTACCTGTCGTGGCTCCCCGTCCAGGCGAGGATGGTGGGCTGCTCGTCTGCATCGACATACCAGGGCTCAACCGAGCCGTCTCTCAGGAGCGCCTCTGGCCCTCTTGCGTGGGGCGCTGCGAAGGCCCACCCCACAACTACGTTCGAATGCCTTACGGCTTGCCGAACGCGGCTGCCACGTACCAGCGCCTCATGAGGAGCATCCTGGAGGCTCAAGAGGCCAGGCATTCTGCAGCCCTGGCGAAGATGGAGATGGTCCACGAGGAGCCGCCAGCGCCTCCGGAGCCTCCCGAGGCCCCTGAGCCTGGGGGCTCGTGAGGATCGGCTCCCGCAGCCCACCGAGTCTGCTGCACCAACAACCTTTCGTCTTCAATGCTACCAGGTGACACCGTTCAGGTTTCATTTCCAGCTGGGAGCCCCCCCCGGGGCTGCATTATTCCCAGGCCGCGTGGGTCCGTCCCTGCGGCGTGTATCCCTTTTAATTCCTATTCCTAGCTTACCTTATCGGGGGCGCCCCTCGGGCTGCATCATCCCCAAGTCACTCGGGTCCGATCGAGCGATGTTCGTCTTCCTTGCGCTTATCTAAATGGACTTGCTCCTTCATGATTAACATGCTTGATCTAGTTGCCCGCTCGACTGACACCAACTGATGGAGCTGCTCCCTAATGGCACGGCACTTGCGTGTGGGTCCGTCCCCGCAACACCGACAAACCTGAATGGCTGAGCTCTGGCCGCGGCAGCCCCGCATAGCGCTACCTCGTCAAGCCTTCAGTGCCTCGTCACCCTTCCGAGGCAACCAACGGCTGACTGACGGTCGTAACAGTGAACTTTCGTTTTTTCTGTGATGAGCCCATAGGATTTCTTCAAGGAGCAGCGTCAGGCGAGGCCCCCAAGATGTCTCCTTCACTCTCACCCACGTGAACTGCTTGCATGTTAAAGGGGGCGTGCCTGAGCATCGCGACTCAGGGCTCCTACTGGCTCTCCAGCCCTCACCCTCTGGCCTTGCCCACGGCATCGCGACCTGGCATACCAGCGACGGCTGACACTCGCTCGAGGGCCGGGACCCGAGGACGAGCAGAAAGGGGAGCAAAGGCGAGAAGGGAGGGACACGTGAGGACCTCGCCAAGCGACCCCTCGCCTGCCGATGCAAGGACCCGACAATGCACCAGGAAGCGACTCCTGATTCTCGAGATAAGTCACCCTCCGGAAGCATTAACTAACACGGCACCGTCCCCTCACCAAACGCAATCCCAAGTTAGCAACATCGCTCCCCTTTCTCACCGAACGATGGCCGCTTGGGTGCTAAGGGGGACCTCCTGAGCATCACGACTCAGGGGCTCTTACCGGACCCCGGGCCGCTCACCTCCTGGCCTTGACCACGGCATCGCGACCTGGCATACAAGCGACGGCTGAAGCTTGCCTTGGGACTGGGACCTGTCGGCGCAGAGCATCAAGCCCTCGCGAGGTTCGAAAGGGAGAACTGAGCTAAGTCGGGATGAGCAACTCACGCTGATTCACAACAGGGATCATATTAACAAACAGGGCCACAGGCACCTTACAAGCCCCCATGGGGCGCGCTTTTGATTCCTCGCAGGGAGTAGATCCTAAAGAACACTAACTACACGCGCCCCTGCAAAAGACGCCATCATCAACAGCAGACCGTCGGGCACCGGCGCCAACCCCATCCAGATCAGGGGCGGCGACGGCCTACCGAGCCCGCCCTGCTCCGAGAGCGGCGCAGGCTCGGGGGCTCGTAGCTGTCATCGCTCGTCTCCGGAGTCGCGAAGAGCTCGGCGGAGTCGCTGGATCCTCCGACGCCCACCGCCGAGGATCTGCCGAGAGAGCGGCCGGGCTCAGCCTCGCCAGGCAGGGCCTCGAACACCTCTCCCGGGCAGCACTCCAGGCGCCCTTCCGCATCGAAGACCTTGAAGAGCATGACCGAAGCGCCGTCGTACTCCAGGTGGATCACGAGATCGCCCCTTGTCCTGCAGACCCGAGCGATCTCACCCCAGCCTCGAGTCATGAAGACCTCGCCCGGGGCAACGATCTCAACCTCTGCCCCGGTTGCAACGGTGCCGCAGCCGGAGCTCCAGGGGTCCTCCCCGCGGAATCGCAGAGGCGCAAGAAAGGGGATCTGAGCAGTAACCAGAGAAAGCAAGGGAAGCAAAGCCTAGGCAGATGCAGCTCCTTTATCGACTCGCACGGTTGCTGAGGCACCCACGTCCAATCAACCGCCACGCGGCGCCCAAGGCCGTAGGCTGTTAGGGCCCGCAGCGCTTTGCACTTGCCCCTTCGCCTCTCTGCTCGGCCAAGTCCGGGCGCGCCTTAGGCCCGGGGCTCTTGCCGGCGTTCGGGAACGGGGTCCCCAGACTTGCTCGCCTGCGGCCCGCGGCGTGGCTCAAAGGGGGCCCATCACGGCCCATCTTCATCAACACGAACTCAAGACCCTCGCGAGGGCCAAGCCTCATGGGCGGACGACGAGAGCTTCCTCGTGCACGGCCTCATCAGGCTGGCTCATGAGGTGGCCGGAGATCAAGGCGGGTACCTCACGAGGTGCCCATGACGCAAGCCATGACGCACCAAGGGTGCTAGGCGGGTGCCAAGGCGCGCCCGCGCAGTGTCCTCCTTTCCTCTTTGGTGCAAAGGGAGCAAGCGCAGGCGAGAGCATCAAGCAAAGGCATCCATTTTGGTGCAACAAGACCAAGACCAGTCCAACGGCAGGAAGTAAGTCATTGTGGAGCCCAAGCCGACGTCACCACCAGAGCCTTTGACAGGCGAGGACCAACTTTAGTCAGGATAACTGTACCATATGTTCCCCTTCAAAATGGCCAATTGTTGGCGCCCTTCCCGCTCAATATTTGGGAAGAGGCCCAGGGCCTCCGCATATAAGTAGAGCTAGCCACCATAGTAAGGAGAGACCCGGGATCAGAGATTGGGAAAGATAGGGAGAGATCTGGAATCGGCAGAGAGAGAGAGAGAGAGAGAGAGAGAGAAGCGACTGAACTCCCCCTAGTAGTTCGTCGCACCAGCCAAGAACAGACCCTCGCGAGGCTGTTCTTCCTTGTATTGTTCATCACCACCAGCCCAAGAGGCAATCCACCACACCACAAACTAGAGTAGGGTATTACACCACAATGGTGGCCCGAACTAGTATAAACCCTGTGTCTCTTGTGCTGTTCCTTTCGTAGTTTAGATCCTAGCGAGGCGGCGGAGTGCATGTAGGTAGAAGGCGAGATTCCACGCGCACCCCAGTGTTCGAACCTCAAGGGTCTGCCGGAACCCGAAATCTGACAAAGACGGCCGGCTTGGGGTTGTTCCGATGGTGACAGTATTCCGGACCCCTATGAGCCGCCGAATAGGGTCGCAATTTTCATGGCCGATACATAGCCAGCGCAGAATTCTATGACTGCAGCGGTGATGATTTCTGGGTCAGCAACAACAACGGCGGCCGGGCCAGGAGGCCCTGTGCGCCCACCGGCTTAGGTTTTGACTGACTTTCTGGACAATCTGACAACATTGTTAGCAGCAAATGTTAACCCGGCAAATCAAGATCAGCATAACGCGGAGGTTGCAAAATTGCGTGACGAGATAGCGCAAGCCAAGGAAGATCTGGCGGCTGAGAACGCTAGGATGACTGCGGAGCGAGCGGCTCTGGATGCTCAGGCACAACGGATCCAGGCTGATTCCTTCCGGCTCTTGTTGGATCGGAACGCTTCAAACAAAGTCATGAGGAGAAGGCACCGGAGTCGTCTGCCTCTGGTTTACGAGGCGATGAACCTCTTCAACACACCTGGTGCAGGGACCAGTGACCCACCAGGGGTAAATCGGGTGGTAGCTCCGCCTGGTACTGGAGCGCTGACTCATCCACGCATGATGTATCCGCCTCGTCTGAATAATATCCCACCACAATATGTGCCGACGCCACCGGGTCATTATTCTAACCCTTTGGATAATATGACCGCTGCGGTGGCACGATTGGCGGCTCTTCCAGTTGAAGGCGAATCTCCAGCTGCGATTGAAACAAGGAGGGCTAGAGAGCTTCTTCAGACAGCATTGGTGCATCAAGAGGCTTATTCTTATAGTCGTGAAAGGATTCACTCGACCCCTCGCCCAAGCCGGAGTTATAGCAGACACATTGACTCACCGGCCGTTTCAAGCAGTGACAGGCACAGTAACCAGCCTCGTGGGCATGACCCGGCGTGTGATGGTGCTCAGGATTTGGTGGACCAGGGCATAGCACGTCCAGAGGCTGAGCTGGCGGCTCAGCAAGCGATTCAACAAGCGGCTCATCAGCCTCCTTCGGTTTATCCGATGACTTCAGTGGAGATAGGCGTGACCTCCAGAGCCTTGGGAGTGCCATGTTTAGTGCCGGCTTTACGTAACGTACGTTTACCCAAGAATTTTAAGGGTCCTCGTAAGGTGCCCAACTACACAGCTGACTTACCCCCTGAAGCGTGGGTTGAGAGTTATGATATGGCGATGGGGTTGTTGGATGTTGATGATGCGGCATGTTCTAAGTACTTCACCATGATGTTGGAAGGAACGACCCGTACTTGGTTGAAAGGGCTGCCAACCAACTCCATTGGATCATGGGCCGAGTTAAAAGCCCGGTTCATCCAGAATTTTAAAGATACGTGCCAGCAGCCTATGTCAATTGTGGATTTGGATGCCTGTGTCCAAGAAGAGGGCGGGTCAACAACCCATTGGGTGCGCCGGGTTTCGGCTATCCTGCATTCATCGGATCACATCAACGCCGGCTCAGCAGTCTTAATGTTAGAGAAGAATTCTTGTTTTGAGCCCCTTAAACAGAAGCTTGGGCAGCTTAAGCGCCACTATAATGATATGGGGGAGCTCATGGCAGCTCTTGTCAAATACGCCGACTCTGATAGTACCAAGGACCCCATGTCTGATGAGGAAAAGCCGGGTAAGGGAAATAAGAGTAGCGGTGCTAAAGGGCAGCAGGCTGGCAATGGTAGGCGCAGAGCTGAAGGGAGTTTGGACTTTGTGGCTAACACTGGCAGCGCAAAGGAGGGCCGGCTCGGGCTGAAGGGTCAAACATCAACCTCGAAGCATTGATGAATCAGCCGTGTCCGAAGCACGGATCTCATGAAAAGCCGTCCAAGCATCTATGGTAGGACTGTAATATCATGAAAGAATTCAGGAAATCCCATCTTTTCCAGAACAATCATGGGCCGAATGGCGGCTCAGTTTCCGGCTCTCATGGTCCGGGTTATGGTGGTGGAGGTTCTCATTCCGGTTTTCAAGGCCAAGGCAATCAAAGCAACCAAGTCAATCAAGGCGGTTATAATCAGCAGTCTGGTCAGGGAAATCAGCAGCAGCAATCCGGTTATCAAAGTAATCCAAAGCAATTGAATAGTGGGCAGCACCACGTCTTCACGACAAGCTTATGTAAGAGGGATCAGAAGCTTCATAAAAGGGCGGTAAACGCCGTTGAGCCGACGGTCCCCCGTTATTTGTAGTGGTGTGAGCAGCCCATTGTCTGGAGTTGTCAGGATCATCCGCCCCAAAGTTGATAATCCAGGTCACTTGGCACTGGTGGTGGCGCCTCAGATGGGAGGATACAAATTCACTAAGGTGCTCATGGATGGAGGCAGCAGCATCAATATCCTTTACCATGAGACTTTCCGTTGTATGGGGTTGACCGACAAAAACCTTAAACCGGCAAACACTATTTTTCACGGTGTAGTGCCTAGTAAATCGGCATATCCCATCGGAAAGATATCTTTGGAGGTTGCTTTTGGAGATGAGTATGATTCCAGGTCTGAGACGTTGACCTTCGAAGTGGTTAAAATCAAGAGCCCATATCATGCTCTGTTCGGGCGGCCGGCTTACGCTAAATTCATGGCGATGCCTTGTTATGTTTACTTATAGCTTAAGATGCCGGGTCACAAGGGCACCATCACGGTGCATGGAATCCGGAAGATAGCTTTGGAGTGTGAAGGAGGTGACGCTGCTTATGCCGAGTCCGTCTGCACAACAGAGGAATTGAAGTTTTATAAAGACAATGTTGACCCGGCAGATATGACATCTTTGAAAAAGCCAACTACGGAGCATGATCCGGTCTTGAAGTTTAAGTCGACAGATGACACTAAGCTAGTTGATTTCGTTCCTGGTGATTCATCCAAGCAATTTAGCATCAGTGCTAATCTGGATCCGAAATAGGAAAGCGTGCTCATCGAGTTCATCCGTGAGAACTTGGACATCTTTGCATGGAAACCTTCTGACATGTCAGGTGTACCGAGGGAACTCGCTGAGCACACTCTTAATATTGATCCGAAGTTTAAGCCGGTCAAGCAATTCCTTTGTCGGTTTAATGAAGAGAGGCGTAAGGCCATTGGTGAAGAAGTGGCCCGGCTCTTGGCGGCTGGGTTCAGTGTTGAAGTTTTTCATCCTGAGTGGTTGGCTAACCCGGTGTTAGTACTTAAGAAAAATGGCTCTTGGCGTATGTGTGTGGATTACATGGATTTAAACAAGGCTTGTCCGGTTGATCCTTTTTCTCTCCCCCGTATTGATCAGATTATTGATGCTACAGTGGGTTGTGAGCGTTTGAGTTTTTGGATGCTTATTCTGGACATCATGAGATCAAGATGGCAGTTAAGGACCAGGAGAAGACAACTTTCATCACTCCCTTTGGAGCCTTCTGTTATGTGTCTATGCCTTTCGGGCTCAAGAGCACCCAAGCGACTTATCAACGGTGTGTGCAAAATTGCCTTCATAATCAGATCGGGCGTAGTGTTCATGCTTATGTGGATGACATTGTGGTGAAGTCTAGGAAGAAGGAAACCCTAATTGATGATTTGAAGGAGACATTTGACAATCTCCGGGTTAATAAGATGACGCTTAACCCGGCCAAATGTGTTTTTGGTGTGCCATCAGGCAAGCTTTTGGGTTTTCTGGTTTCAGAATGAGGTATTGAAGCTAACCCGGAGAAGATAAAGGCTATCACCTCTCTGGCTAAACCGGCGTGTATCAATGATGTCCAGCGTTTAGCGGGTCATATTGCGGCCTTAAGCCGGTCCATAAGCCGGTTGGGTGAGAAAGCCATCCATCTTTACCAGATGATGAAAAAAATGGATCACTTTGTTTGGAGTGACGTTGCTAATCAAGCATTTGAGGACTTGAAAAAACAGTTGGCTGAGCCGCTCGTTCTTGCTGCTCCCATTGATAAAGAGCCTTTGTTGTTATATGTGGCTGCCAATATCCGAGCTATCTGTGTAGCCATTGTGGTGGAAAGGAAGGAGCCAGGCAAGGAGTATCCGGTTCAACGACCGGTTTATAACATTAGTGAGGTACTTATTGAGTCCAAGCAGAGGTATCTGCATTGGCAGAAGCTCGTGTATGGGGTTTTCATGGCTAGCCGGAAGCTTAAGCAGTATTTTCTAGGTCATCCTATCACTGTGGTTAGCTCTGCCCCTTTAGGGGATATCATTCAAAATAGAGAAGCCACAGGTCGGGTAGCCAAATGGGCCATTGAGTGGGCTTCATAGTTTAAAGTATGTGCCTCGTATGGCCATCAAGTCTCAAGTACTTGTGGATTTTATCAATGATTGGACAGAGTTGTAGATGCCCGAGGAGAAGCCGGATAACACATATTAGACTATTCACTTTGATGGATCCAGACAGTTGGAAGGCTCGGGGGCTGGAGTCGTCTTGAGTTCCCCACGAGGTGATAAATTTTCTCATGTTCTCCGGTTGATGTTCCCTTGTACTAACAATGCAGCTGAGTATGAGGCCTTGCTCCACGGTCTTCGGATGGCTAAGGAGATGAATTTGAGCTTGGTGAGGTGCTTCGGCGACTCAGATCTGGTAGCTCAGCATGTTTCTGGCACTTGGGATTCTAAGGATCTGCTCATGGCGGCTTATCGGCGAGAGGTTGATGCTATTGCTGGGCATTTCAAGGGTTATCAGGTTGAACATGTTGATCATAGGAAAAACGAGGCGGCTGATGCTTTAAGTCGGCTAGGGTCTCAGCGTAAGCTGGTGCCACCTAATACTTTCCTGGATATTCTGCATAACCCTTCTGTCAAATTGCCTACGGATGAGGATCTTGCTATTCCTGACCCGGAAGCACAACTGGTGGCGGCTCTTCATGCTATTCCGGACTGGACGGTTCCATATTTGGCTTATATGACCCTGGGTAAGTTGCCTGAGGATGAAACTTTGGCCAGGCAGATAACCCGATGGTCTAAATCGATGACTATTGTCAATGGAGAGTTGCATCATCGCAGTGTCACAGGGGCGTTTCAATGTTGTGTTTCTCCTGAAGAACGCTGTGAGATTCTATGAGAGATTCATGAAGGAGATTGTGGTCATCATGCCGATTCTAAATCTCTCGTAGCCAAAGCTTTCCGTCATGGGTTTTACTGGCTGACGGCTCACGCTGATGTTGAGGATCTAGTCAGTAAATGTGATGGTTGTCAGAAGTTCTCACGACGAGCTCATGTGCCGGCTCCAGAATTGAGGATGATTCCTATTGCTTTGCCGTTTGCGGTCTGGGGGCTTAATATGGTTGGGCCTTTCAAAAGATCCAAAGATAAAAAGACTCACCTTCTGGTGGCGGTTGACAAGTTTACAAAATGGGTTGAAGTAGAGCCGGTTAGTAAGTGTGACGTGGGGACGGCGGTTCAGTTCATCAAAAATGTGATTTTCCATTTGGTTTTCCCCATAGCATCATCACTGATAATGGCACTAATTTATCCAAGGGTGCTATGAAAGAATTTTGTCAACGTGAGCATATCCGGCTTGACGTATCATCAGTGGCTCACCCCAAGTCTAATTGTCAAGCTGAGAGAGCCAATCAAGAGATCCTAAGAGGCATCAAGCCCTGGCTTATGGTTCCTTTGCAGAGGACGCCGGGTTGTTGGGTGGAGGAGTTACCCTCGGTATTATGGAGTATCAATACTACTCCCAACAGATCTACGGATTATACACCTTTCTTCATGGTTTACGGAGCAGAGGCGGTTCTCCCTAGTGACATCCATCACGACTCACCCCGTGTGGCGGCTTATGTTGAAGCTGACAATGAAAAGGCACATCAGGATGCACTTGACCTGTTAGCTGAGGAGCGTGACCTCGCGGCGGCTCGTTCGGCGATTTACCAACAAGATCTATGTCGTTATCACAGCCGTCGGGTTAAGACCAGAACCTTTCAAGAAGGTGACTTGGTGCTCCGGCTTATCCAGAATCAGACTGATATGCATAAGCTATCCCCACCTTGGGAAGGGCCCTTCGTGATCAGCAAAAATTTGAACAATGGGTCATACTATCTTGTCGATGTTCGAGACCACAAGGACTCACGCATGTCGGAGGAGGAGACCTTCCGGCCGTGGAATATTGCTCATCTTTGGCCTTATTACACTTGAGCTACTGGCTCTTGAGATGTACATATTTATATCAGTGTATATACTATGAGGAATATAATAAAATCAGCACCCCTGATAATTCAGGGCCTCTGTTGTTTTCCAGTCTCAGAATCTGAGCCTTTATTATCATGTCATATGATCACTTATGTGGCATGATGCCCGATTCACCGGGACCAAAGAGAGTTTTGTTGCACATCACAACTCAAACATAGGTACCCGGTGAGCACAGCTCACGAATATGTCACTTGGGGGCTTCCTGTTCAAACATAGGTGTATTCACCAAATAGAACATAGCGTTACTACCCTCTTGACTAGGTTATCTTGTTCAAACTTAGGTGTATTCACCAAAGAGGATGTAACCCTTCCGGGTCATCCCGCCTATAGGTCAGCTGCTTCTCTATTAGGTAATCCTGATTGACCCGCCGAACTCTTAACAGTCAATCTTTTGAACAAGACCCTGAACTCGTTAAGGTTAAAATGCCGGATTTTCATGTGAGGGCACGTCTTACAGATAGCGAGGATGAACCCAGGCTACTAAGCATCCTTCATTGAAACTTGGTTAAACCTGCCTGTTTGCTTGATGCTACTCCGACCTCGTGTACTCTCGATAAGTCAATCTTTAAACAAGACCCTGAACTTATCCAGGTTAAAACATCGATTGGGTCATGTGAGAGCCGGCTTACAGAGAGCGAGGATACTCCAGTGGCTATCATGCTAGTTTCATTGAAGTTTTATGTTGAGATTTGGCTTTCGAGATTCATAACAGCCTCGTTTTTTATGGGTTTCTGTTTATCTTGGATTTATGTCACTCTTTTTTCTCACGTTATGGTTTTCATAAATCAGGCCAAGCAGCCTTGTCTGTCTCATATTTGAGCATCTTTTTGGTTTTTTATATAACCCGCCATGATGGCAGACTATAAGTCGCCAGTCTATGATACTTAGAAACATTGTATTCTAAGTTTTGGGATATTACCCCTCGCTATATGAAGCGTTATAAGCCGACAGTATGTGACAATTAAACAGGGCATTATATATTCAATCCTTGGGCTGCCACCTTTACTGCACTGGTATAATAAACTGGCAGTATGATCAAATATCACAGGACACTTGTGATCTGTTTATGTGCAGGGTAATGCTAAATATCATATGCATAAATTGACGTTATGATAAGCATAAAGTAGCTTTTTCACTAGCGGATCAAGCAGTGTTGAGCAAAAAAAACATGCACGATGGCACGACAGATCAAAGTTTCACTAGTCTATTACATGACTCGGTGAGCCAAAAGGATCAAGTGTTTTCAGAAGATCAAATATATGAACCGCCCAGTGGATCAATCTTCTTGGCCTTGACGATTTGAAGCTTCTGGATCATCCTTCTTCGGTTCTCTATCCTCCTCCGTCGTCTGGAAGTTTGGTGATGACCAATCGATGCCACACAAGGCTTGGAATTCAGCTTCATCATCTATAAGTTCGGATTGGGGGGTCAGATCCATCAATTTATAAGCCGGCGTAGGCATCTTTTGATTCTCCATGTCATAAGCCGGTTGATATCTGGAAAGATCCATCTCATTTGCAATCAAACTGGCCAGGGGACATATCTCCTTCACACAGGCCGCGAAGTCTTTCTTATCAAAGGAAGTGCCATCTTCTTTTAAACTTGGATACCCAGTAGCTAGCTCGGTCGGGTCTAGTTCTGCTTGCCATGCATTGGCCCGTCTTAAAGCCGTAACAGCATAGGCTCTTGCAGAGGACCGCTCCATTTCTTCAATCCTAGCAGGTAGAACAGAAAGGTTTTTCAAGACATCACTCAAAAGAGTGGGTGCTTGATTAGTTGGAGAATCGTGGCCAGCGCACACTGAGTTCCAGTATATAACTGTTCAACAAGTGTATATACAACCTTGAGCTTCACAAGCATTTCTTGGCTAAGATTGCTGCTCCTGGGACCTGAGTAATAATTATGGATTGGTTAGAGGCGGTTTGTACCATTAAGGAAGAGATTCAATGTTGATGCTGGCAAGGCGACTCACCAAAGATAGCAGAAACCATCTGGGATACACGGTGTTTTAAACCGGTAAGCTCAGTGGTCACCTTTTGAAGATCAGCTTCCGCTTTTTCAGCCCGGCCACAGAAGAGAAATTTTCTTCAAATTTCAAAGTGTTCTTTTAGTATCAAAACTGGTCTTAAGTTTTTCTGTTTCAGCCATGCTAAATTGGAATTTTGAGTCGGCCTTCCGGGTCTTAGATTCTTGATGCTCCAGCCGAGTTTTCATATGAGCCAATTGTGATTCAAGTTGAGTAGTGGCATCCAGTACATGAGCAGAGTTAAATAAGTGTTCATAGTAGGATCACAAGAGTAAAAGTCCCAAGCCTTTTGCAAGCAACAACACTTGGCACTTGGGGGCTAATGCCTACCGAGAAATTATTCGTCCAATGGCAAAATATGAAGAAGTCCCAAGCACTTTGCAAGCAAGATTACTTGGCACTTGGGGGCTAATGCATTTTGCTCGCGTTTTGTTTACTACCTTATGATGACCCGGTTGTGCTACAAACAACCACAGCCGGCTCATGGGGGCTACACAAGTAAGCTTTCATTTATAAACAATGGTGAACAGTACCGGCTTATTCATGCTGATTAAACCGGCCCTTGGCGGCTACGGATGCAGTGTTAATTGTTAAAAATCCGGTTTAATTCTGATGGTGAAAACTGGTCTTTGAAGGATTCTACCAAAGATGCTTTTTTCATGGCTATTTTAAGTCTACAACATATTCAATCTTATCATACACCGTAGACTTGGGGGCTAACAGGATATGCATAATGTATCAAGCGGGAGTTCATACCTCATATTTCTGATGCATCTGTTTCACCATATCAATTTCAAGGTTGCGGCTGGTGTGCACTTGTTTTAGGTAACCAGAGAGTACTTCACTAATACTCAACTGAGAATAGTTGGCGATGTCAAATCTCACTTTCCGCTTTTCAATGAACTCCTATTTGGCGGAGTGCTTGGCCAAGACGGTTGGATTTCCCGGTTCTTTAAAGTTGGTGCCAGTGATCACAACATCATCGGCATGTGTTCCTAACGGTTCAATAGGGCTTGAACAATTTCTGGTGGAACATCATGAACAAGCTCTTCAATTTGAAACACGGAGGTGTCAGATGCCGGAATTTGCTGCTCCGGTTCATGGACTTTGGGGTCTTCCGCCGGCTTGATCACCTTTGCCTTCTTGCTAGGCCTTGCTTTTCCACTGCATGGGTTATGAGAGGTCAGTACAAGTATGAGAACATAAGGATGCAGAGAATCATAAGTAATTGTTATTACCCAGGGGTAGTTTTGAAAGACGGCAGCTGGGTCTGTGATGAGTCGTCGGAAGAAGAGCGAGAAGCCTCCTGATAATAATCAGTATCAATAAGATGGTTGAAAAAGGAGCCAAGGGAATCAAGGGCTACCTCCGACTCAGAACTATCGTCCAGCTCAAACATCTCGGAAGCGCTCAATTTCTTCTTATTCTTCTTGGCGGCTTTCACTTTGGCACTCGCCTTTTTGGCAGCTTCATGGTCATATTCCTTATTCCAAAAATCGGATTTAGCCTGTGAAAATCATCAAAGTTGAGTGAATTGAACATTTGAGTAATAAGGCAAGATAAGTTATTTAGAGACTTACATCTGGTGGTGGATTAAGCTTGCAGAAAGGGTTCAGTCCCACTTTGTTGTAGCTCTCCAGGCTCTCGTTTAGAAGGGTCTTTGTCATTTCATTGACGGCATCATTAGTTAAGCACACGGAGCTGTGGCGCGGTGGATCTTTTGCACTACCTGTGTAGGTGCACATTAAGCCAGGGTGGCGGATCAAGGGTATGATTCAGCAAGAAACCCAGCACCGAACCAAGTCAACACCGGTTAACCCATTTCCCAGCAGGGCTTTGACCTTTGCAATAGTGGCGGCAAGCTTTGCACATTCACTAGTGGTAAGTTTTTCACGAAGATGATGCTTCGGGTCGAGCCGCTGGACGCGATAACCCGGCAGAGGATTCTCATCAGCCGGAGAAGTATCTTTGCAATAGAACCATGTTTGGTTCCAATCTTTAGGGTGACTCGGCAGGCGACCGTAGGGGAAGATAGCATCCCTTCTCCGTTGAATTGAGACCCCGCCAACTTCTAAGCTGGGTCCGTTGGTAAACTTGTTTTGCCGGTTCAGATAGAAATATCCTCTGAAGAATTCAACGCTGATACGTATCCAATGTATCTACTTTATCAAACACTTTTGCCCTTGTTTTGGACTCTAACTGTCATGATTTGCATGGAACTAACCCGGACTGACGCTGTTTTCAGCAGAATTGCTATGGTGTTATTTTTGTGCAGAAATGAAAGTTCTCGGAATGACCTGAAATTTCACGGAGATTTTTTTGGAATAAATAAAAAATACTGGCGAAAGAATCAGCCCCAGGGGGCCCACACACTATCCACGGGGGTGGAGGGCGCGCCCACCCCCCATGGGGCGCACCCCCTGCCTCATGGGCCCCCAGAGGCTCCACCGACGTCAAATCCAACTCTATATATTCACGTTCAGAAGAAAAAAAATCAGAGAGAAGGATTCATCGCGTTTTATGATATGGAGCCGCCGCCAAGCCCTAATATCTCTCGGAAGGGCTGATCTGGAGTCCGTTCGGGGCTCCGGAGAGGGGAATCCATCGCTGTCGTCATCATCAACCTTCCTCCATCACCAATTTCATGATGCTCACCACTGTGCGTGAGTAATTCCATCATAGGCTTGCTGGACGGTGATGGGTTGGATGAGATTTATCATGTAATCGAGTTAGTTTTGTTAGGGTTTGATCCCTAGTATCCACTATGTTCTGAGATTGATGTTGCTATTACTTTGCTATGCTTAATGCTTGTCACTAGGGCCCAAGTGCCATGATTTCAAATCTGAACCTATTATGTTTTCATGAATATATGCGAGTTCTTGATCCTATCTTGCAAGTCAATAGTCACCTATTATGTGTTATGATCCAGTAACCCCTAAGTGACAATAATCGGGACCACTCCCGGTGATGACCGTAGTTTGAGGAGTTCATGTATTCACTAAGTGTTAATGCTTTGGTCCGGTACTCTATTAAAAGCAGGGCTTAATATCCCTTAGTTTCCAATAGGACCCCGCTGCCACAGGAGGGTAGGACAAAAGATCTCATGCAAGTTCTTTTCCATAAGCATGTATAACTATATTCGGAATACATGCCTACATTACATTGATGAATTGGAGCTAGTTCTGTGTCACCCTATGTTATAATCATGCATGAGGAATCGCATCCGACATAATTATCCATCATCGATCCAATGCCTACGAGCTCTTCACATATTGATCTTTGCTTAGTTACTTTTCCGTTGCCATCGTTATAATTACTACAAAACTGCTATCACATTACTTTTGCCACTGCTATCAAGTATTTCCATACTACTTTGCTACTAAATACTTTGCTGCAGATATTAAATCTTTCAGGTGTGGTTGAATTGTCAACTCAACTGCTAATACTTGAGAATATTCTTTGGCTCCCGTTGTGTCGAATCAATAAATTTGTGTTGAATACTCTACCCTCGAAAATTGTTGCGATTCCTTATACTTGTGGGTTATAAAACACTGGGTTCCTCTTGAAGATATACTTCACAGAAGACATGAAAATTACAGATGTTTGACACGGAGTTGGGTCCGATGTCTTGAGGATGCAATTGAAAGAAGTGCAGAACGTCTCAGAAAAATTTAGATCCAGGTGGTGAGAACCCCGGTTCATATGATCAGTAAAAACAATGTTCTCACCATCCTGCGGCTGAGGTTTTTTCTCATTTTTGCTTGGGAGTGCGCCAATGCGGAATGCCTTTTGCTGGTAAGAAGCCGATTTTAACAAAATCCTTGAGCGTGTTTTCGGTGACGATAGAAGGAACCCAATTGCATGAAGTGACTATCTTCGGCATTGTGAAGCAAGAAGCCTAAAAGAAAGAAAATTTGCCGGTTTATGTTGTTTCATTAAGCCGGAAATGATTGATGCAGTATATATTCAGATTGGCGGCTTAAGTGGGGCCTAATGACATATGACTAAATTATAACTGGTGGTGTAAGCCGCCATGACAGTAATGGTATTCAAGATCTATCAAGAGCGAATTCTACTAAGTGTTGAAGCAAACAGGTTTCACAGATTGATGCTAAGATTTCGGATCTGCGACACTTCAGATAATGAAAAATAGTTTTGACCTAAATTACGGTGCTCGAGCAGTTCATATGTTCAACTTACGCAAAGGAGATGGCCTAATAACAAAGACAAGTATCACGACTGCCGCCATGCAGGAGGAGTGCTAAGTTTGAAGCAAAATTACAAGCTACAGCGAAGGACAAGGATGAACTACGACGAACTTGTAGGAAACCCTCATGAGATCTAGAGGAAAGGGAAGAAACAAAACTTACCTGAGCTGTTAAGCGACGGTGGCGCAGGACCAAGCTCTGGACAGATGAGGTTGATGCAGCGGCCGTTGTCGATGCAGTAGCTGAGGTCGAGGACGGCGGCGGAGCTTGAGCACTGGAGCGATGTGAGGAAGAAGAAAGAGATGAAGAGGCAAGGGTGGGAAGGGACCCCTGGCCCTATTTATAAGGCTGGAAGGATAAGTGGCATGCGCAGGAATCGAGGAGGCCAAAAAATGGATATGTGACGACGGAAACGCCTCGATTTTTGGGATGGTTATTAAAGATAAGGATCTGTTAAGATATGCTGGGTATTGTGCAAATTAATGAAAGATGACGTCATGGCGGGTTTCCGTAATTCCAGGAGATGACGTCATGGCGGGTTACAATATCTTGTGAGAACAAACAAAGAAGGATTTTTTCTAAGTGTTGAAGATTGACATGAACAAGTTCAAATCAACCTAGGACCTAATGTTGGGGATATGACTATTGGGTATGACCCGCCCAGGAGGGGCCAGGTTATCCCAATGGCGGTTCATCAAGACGAAGCACATGAAGATGTTAAGATGGCGGTTCATGAAGTAGACCTGTTAAAAGGGCCCAAAGCCCAAAGGTGGCTTAAAGCCCATAAGTGCAAACCGCATATATGTATAACTTGTATTGTAAGGCAAGTATAATTAGTCACCAGGCCGGACACGTTGTTTATGAGCCGGCCGAGACTCTGTAAGCCGCTTGGCATCAACCTGTTTATATAAAGGGACGACCCGACGGCGGCTTAGGGCAAGAGAGAACAGATCGAAAGCTAGGTCAAGAGTAAGCGCTCCCTGGTAATCGAAACATCAGCAATACCACCTCAAACTGGATTAGGCCTTTACCTTCATTGCAAGGGGCCAAACCAGTATAAACTCCTCGTGCTCTTTGTCCCGTTTAACCCCTTTAAGCTAACCTCGTTGCGATGGCTCCACGACTAAGTCCTCACACTAGGACATCTGCCGTGACAATTCCATGACACATACCCTCTCTGGGCCCTGCCAAATACGTCAACTACACATTCACACATGTTACATCACGTACCCCATTGACATAAAAGTCCTGTCTTCACGTTTATTTCGCATACAACGTCCCTTTTGAATAAAACCACACAAAGTGTGGCCAACAAATTATTTTAGAATTTCTACATATATACAACATTACAAAGTTATATGGAGGAGTATGAACACATTGCATGGTGCACCCAATGATATTTATTCTGCATCGTGAATTTTTATATTTTTATACTATATATAAAGTTAGTCATAATAAAGAAAATGAAGAGCATCTCTCTCTCAATCACATACACCCCCTCTACGCCCCTTTCATATATGCACACAAACTATCTCCAGGTCCTTTAAAAGTACGCTTCCAGCACATTCATGCATGTTTCATCTTTTTCTCGTGATATATATAGTCATGATCATTGTATTTGAAGCGAAAGCACGATACGTACATTGGACTTCAGAATCCACTCATTACGGTCACTATTTATGTTTTGTGGTTATTATACAATCACGCGCTCACCGTACAGCTCTGTATTTGCTCAAGACATGACTAGTTGACCAGTTAAACGGTCCATGTGGCACCTATAGTGTTGCCTCACATTATCTCACTACTATTGGGCCCACCTGTCGGCGTGTATAAGAATGAAAACAAACAATAAAAAAATATTGGACGGTGGTTCGAAGTCATGACCGCGAGCATAGCGGACAAGGTGGCCTTGTATTGGTATGCTGAGCCATTGATACGTCCATTTTGCATCACGCTTTTATATCGATATTTATTGCATTATGGGCTGCTATTTCACGTTATGTCACAATACTTATGGCTATTCTCTCTTATTTTATAAGGTTTACATGAAGAGGGAGAATGCCGGATGGAATTCGGTCGGAAAAGGAGCAGATATTGGAGACCTATTCTGTGCAACTCCAAAAGTCCTGAAACTCCATGGAATATCTTAAAATAAATAAAGAAAAATCGTTGCCAAAGATGAAGGCCAGGGGGGCCACACCCTGCTCACGAGGGTGGGGGGCGCCCCCTTGGGGCGCGACCCCTACCTCGTGGGCCCCCTGGTGGCTCTCCGATGCCCATCTTCTCCTATATGAAGTCTTTCGATGAGAAAAAAATCAGAAGCAACTTTTCGGGATGAGACTCCGCCGCCACGAGGCCGAACCTTGGCGGAACTAATCTAGGGCTCCATGAGCTGCTTCGCCGGGGACACTTTCTCCGGAGGGGGAAATCATCTCATCATAATCACCAATGCTCCTCTCACCGGGAGAGGGCAATCTCCATCAACATCTTCACCAGCACCATCTCATCTCCAAACCCTAGTTCATCTCTTGTATCCAATTCTTGTCTCCACGTCCGGATTGGTGCTAGTAGGTTGCTAGTAGTGTTGATTACTCCTTGTAGTTGATGCTAGTTGGTTTATTTGGTGGAAGATCATATGTTCAGATCCTATATGCATATTATTACCCCTCCGATTATGAACATGAATATGCTTTGTGAGTAGTTACGTTTGTTCCCGAGGACAAGGGAGAAGTCTTGCTATTAGTAGTCATGTGAATTTGGTATTCGCTTCGATATTTTGATGAGATGTATGTTGTCTAGCCTCTAGTGGTGTTATGTGAACGTCGACTACATAACACTTCACCATTATTTGGGCCTAGAGGAAGGCATTGGGAAGTAATAAGTAGATGATGGGTTGCTAGAGTGATGTAAGCTTAAACCCTAGTTTATGCGTTGCTTCATAAGGGCTGATTTGGATCCATATGTTTCATGCTATGGTTAGGTTTACCTTAATACTTTTGTTGTAGTTATGGATGCTTGCAATAGAGGTTAATCATAAGTGGGATGTTTGTTCAAGTAAGAACAGCACCCAAGCACCGTCCACCCACATATCAAATTATCAAAGTACCGAACGTGAATCATATGAACGTGATGAAAACTAGCTTGACGATATTCCCATGTGTCCTCGGAGCGCTTTTCCTATTATAAGAGTTTCTTCCGCTTGTCCTTTGCTACAAAAAGGATTGGGCCACCTTGCTGCACTTTATTTACTTTTGTTACTTGTTGCTCGTTACAATTTATCTTATCACAAAACTATCTGTTACCACTTATTTCAAGATTTGCAGAGAATACCTTGCTGAAAACCGCTTATCATTTCCTTCTGCTCCTTGTTGGGTTCGACACTCTTACTTATCAAAAGGACTACGATAGATCCCCTATACTTGTGGGTCATCAAGACTCTTTTCTCAAGGCCGCGTTGGGAGTGTAGCGCCTTTGGTAAGTGGAATTTGGTAAGGAAAAATTTATATAGTGTGCTGAAATTTTCTGTCACTTGTTACTATGGAAAGTAATTCTCACGAGGGGCTTGTTCGGGTATCTTCACCTGGCCCAAAGAGAGCAAAGAGTTGCTCCTCAACCTACTGAACCTATTGAAAATGAAACTCCTTTTGAAGTTCTTTCGGGTATGATGGAAAAACTGCCTGCTAATACTTTTACAGGAGATGGAACAAAGCATCCTGATGAACATCTACTCTATGTGGATGAAGTTTGTGGATTATTTAAGCTTGCAGGTATACCTGATGATGTTGTTAAGAAGAAGGTCTTCCCTTTATCTTTGAAGGAAGACGTATTGATATGGTATAGGCTATGTGATGATATGAGATCATGGAACTATAAAAGATTGAAATTGGAATTTCATCAAAAGTATTACCCTATGCACCTTGTTCATCGTGATCGCAATTATATATATAATTTTTGGCCTCGCGAAGGAGAAAGCATCGCTCAAGCTTGGGGGAGGCTTAAATTAATGTTATATTCGTGCCCCAATCGTGAGCTCCCAAGAGAAATAATTGTTCAAAGTTTTTATGCTCGGCTTTCTGATAACAACCGCACCATGCTCGATACTTCTTGTGCTGGCTCTTTTATGATGAAGACTATTGAATTTAAATGGAATTTATTGGATAGAATTAAATGCAACTCAGAAGATTGGGACCTCGACAAGGTATGGAGTCAGGTATGACACCTAAGTTTGATTGTGTTAAATCTTTTATGGATACCGATATTTTCCGTAAGTTTAGCACTAAATATGGACTTGACTCTGAGATAGTAGCTTCTTCTGTGAATCTTTTGCTACTTATGTTGATCTACCCAAGGAGAAGTGGTTTAAATATCATCCTCCCATAGAAGTAAAAATAGCTGCACCTATTAAAGTTGAAGAAAAGACTGTCACTTATAATGATCCTATTGTTCCTACCTCTTATGTTGAGAAACCACCTTTCCCTGTTAGAGTAAAGGATCATGCTAAAGCTTCAACTGTTGTTCGTAAAAGAAATATTAGAACTTATACACCTCCTGAGCAAGTCAAAGTAGAACCTAATATTGCTATTGTTAAAGATCTCTTGTCTGATAATATTGATGGGCATGTTATTCAATTCTGTGGTCAAACTGCTAGAATTGCTAAACCTTGTGCTAAAGATAAACATAGACCTGTGGTAGGCGTGCCTGTTATTTCTGTTAAAATAGGAGATCATTTTTATCATGGCTTATGTGATATGGGTTCTAGTGCTAGTGTTATACCCATTGACTTATATAAAGAAATTATGCATGATATTTCACCTGCAGAGTTAGAAGATATTGATGTTACAATTAAACTTGCCAATAGAGATACTATATCTGCAATGGGAATTGTTAGAGATGTTGAAGTCTTGTGTGGAAAAAACAAATATCCCGCTGATTTTCTTGTACTTGGTTCTTCACAAGATAGATTTTGTCCCATTATATTTGGTAGACCCTTCTTGAACACTGTTAATGCTAGGATAGATTGCGAAAAGAATGTTGTTACTATTGGCTTGGATGATATGGTTCATGAGTTTAATTTCTCTAAATTTAGTAAACAACATCGTGAGGAAGAATTGCCTAGTAAGGATGAAATTATTGGTCTTGCTTCTATTGCCGCATTCTCCTAGTGATCCTTTAGAACACTATTTGCTAGACCATGAAAATGAGATGTTCATGAATGAAAGAAGGGAAATAGATGAAGTATTCTTTAAACAAGAACCTATTCTGCAACACAATTTGCCTGTTGAAATCCTAGGGGATCCTCCTCCACCCAAGGGTGATCCCGTGTTTGAGCTTAAACCGCTGTTCGATAATCTTAAGTATGCTTATCTTGATGAAAAGAAAATATATCCTGTTATTATTAGTGCTAACCTTTCAGAGCATGAAGAAGAAAGATAATTAAAAACTCTGAAGAAGCACCGTGCCGCTATTGGATATACTCTTGATGATCTTAAGGGCATTAGTCCCACTCTAACTCATGGAAGCGGATCTCAAACCAGTTCGTGAACCACAACGACGTTTGAATCCTAAAATGAAAGAAGTGGTAAGAAAAGAAATACTCAAGCTTAGGAGGCAGGTATAATTTATCCCGTTCTTGATAGTCGCTGGGTAAGTCCTTTCCATTGTGTCCCTAAGAAGGGAGGTATTACTGTTGTCCCTAATGATAAAGATGAATTGATTCCGCAAAGAATTATCACAGGTTATAGGATGGTAATTGATTTCCGCAAATTAAATAAAGCTACTAAGAAAGATCATTACCCCTTACCTTTTATTGATCAAATGCTAGAAAGATTATGCAAACATACACATTATTGCTTTCTAGATGGTTATTCTGGTTTCTCTCAAATACCGTGGTCGGCTAAAGATCAATCAAAGACTACTTTTACATGCCCTTTTGGTACTTTTGCTTATAGACGATGCCTTTTGGTTTATGTAATGCACTGCTACCTTTCAAAGATGCATGATGGCTATATTCTCTGATTTTTGTGAAAAGATTTGTGAGGTTTTCATGGACGACTTTTCCGTCTATGGATCCTCTTTTGATGATTGCTTGAGCAATCTTGATCGAGTTTTGCAGAGATGTGAAGAAACTAATGTTGTCTTAAATTGGGAAAAGTGCCACTTTATTGTTAAAGAAGGCATTGTATTGGGGCACAAAGTTTCTGAAAGAGGTATTGAAGTTGATAAAGCCAAAGTTGATGCTATTGAAAAGATGCCATGTCCCAAGGACATCAAAGGTATAAGAAGTTTCCTTGGTCACGCCGGATTTTATAGGAGGTTCATTAAGGACTTCTCAAAAAAAATTCGGTCTCTGACCAATTTATTACAAAAAGATGTACCATTTGTCTTTGATGATGATTGTGTAGAAGCATTTGAAATACTTAAGAAAGCATTAGTCTCTGCACCTGTTGTTCAGCCACCTGATTGGAATTTACCCTTTGAAATTATGTGTGCTGCTAGTGATTATGTTGTAGGTGCTGTTCTAGGGCAAAGAGTTGATAAGAAATTAAATGTTATCCACTATGCTAGTAAGACTCTGGACAATGCTCAAAGAAATTATGCTACTACTGAAAAGGAACTTTTAGCAGTTGTATTTGCTTGTGATAAATTCAGACCCTATATTGTTGATTCTAAAGTAACTATTCACACGGATCATGCTGCTATTAAATATCTTATGGAAAAGAAAGATGCTAAACCTAGGCTTATCAGATGGGTTCTCTTGCTGCAAGAATTTGATTTGCATATTGTTGATAGAAAGGGAGTTGAGAACCCCGTTGCAGATAACTTATCTAGGTTAGAGAATGTTTTTGATGACCCACTACCTATTGATGATAGCTTTCCTGATGAACAATTAAATGTCATAAGCACTTCTCATAGCACTCCATGGTATGCTAATTATGCTAATTATATTGTTGCTAAATTTATACCCCCTAGCTTCATATACCAACAAAAGAAAAAGTTCTTCTATGATTTGAGACATTACTTTTGGGATGACCCACATCTTTATAAAGAAGGAGTAGATGGTGTTATTAGACATTGTGTGCCTGAGCATGAACATGAACAGATCCTACGCAAGTGTCACTCCGAAGCTTATGGAGGGCACCACGCTGGAGATAGAATGGCACATAAGGTATTGCAATCCGGTTTTTATTGGCCTACTCTCTTCAAATATGCCCGTAAGTTTGTTTTGTCTTGCGATGAATGTCAAATAATTGGTAACATTAGTAGACGTCAAGAAATGCCTATGAATTATTCACTTGTTATTGAACCATTTTATGTTTGGGGCTTTGATTATATGGGACCTTTTCCTGCCTCTAATGGATATACACATATTTTAGTTGTTGTTGATTACGTTACTAAGTGGGTAGAAGCTATTCCAACTAGTAGTGCTGATCATAACACCTCTATTAAAATGCTTAAGGAAGTTATTTTTCCGAGGTTTGGAGTCCCTAGATATTTAATGACTGATGGTGGTTCACACTTTATTCATGGTGCTTTCCGTAAAATGCTTGCTAAATATGACGTTAATCATAGAATTGCATCTCCTTATCACCCACAGTCTAGTGGTCAAGTAGAATTGAGTAATAGAGAGCTCAAATTAATTTTGCAAAAGACTGTTAATAGGTCTAGAAAGAATTGGTCCAAGAAACTTGATGATGCATTATGGGCCTATAGAACTGCATATAAGAATCCTATGGGTATGTCTCCGTATAAAATGGTTTATGGAAAGCATGTCACTTACCTCTCGAACTAGAACATAAGACATATTGGGCTATTAAAGAGCTCAACTATGATTTCAAGCTTGCCGGTGAGAAGAGGTTATTTGATATTAGCTTACTTGATGAATGGAGAACCCAAGCTTATGAAAATGCCAAGTTATTTAAAGAAAAAGTTAAAAGATGGCACAACAAAAGGATACAAAAGCGTGAGTTTAATGTAGGTGATTATGTATTGCTATACAACTCTCGTTTAAGATTTTTTGCAGGAAAACTTCTCTCTAAATGGGAAGGTCCCTCACGTTATCGAGGAGGTCTATCGTTCGGTGCCATAAAAATCAACAACTTCAAGGTACAAATCCAAGGTGGTAAACGGTCAAAGGATCAAACATTATATCTCAGGTAATCCCATAACTGTTGAAACTAATATTATTGAAACCAGAACCGGAGGATACATAAGGGAGACTTTCTGCACTGCTTTCAGACTCCGAAAAGGAATAGGTATGTGGTACGGTAAGTAAACCGACTCCAAAACAATTTTTAAAGCAATATTTCTCCCTTCTGGAATATTTAGAAAAATAGAAAAATAAGTGGCAGTCCGGGAAGGACACGAGGCCTCCACGAGGGTGGTGGGCGCGCCCCCCTACCTTGTGAGCACATCGTGTGCCCTCCGGACTCTGTTTTCTTGCACGATACGTATTTTGGTCGGTAAAAATTCATTATATAATCTCGCGAAGGTTTTGACTCCCGTATCACGCAAATCTCCTGTTCTTGTTTCGAGTTGTTGCTGCTGCAGATTAGAGCAAGATGTCTTCTCAAGAGTCAGTCAGGGAGAGCCGGGTATCTAATCCGGCACCGGAACCAAGGGAAAACAGCGACACTGACCACTTTGGGCCAGCAACGGAGGAAGAGATGGAGGCCGACTTGATGAGGGTAGATGCCATGGAGGATCAAGAAGTCACCTCTCGCCTACGAGCTGGGTTTACGATGGGGGAACTACAGAGCTCAGCTATTCCAAACTCGGTTATCCCTTCCAATGTTAGATTTCTTTCTTATGAGAATATGCGGAGGAGTGTCTCTTGTTCTCCCGCAGCTATGCAACACCCTTGGGTGCAAGGAGCTCTAGCTGTTACAGGAAAGCTTCGCAAGGAAATAATGGATCTCAAGCAGCAAGTCAATAAGCTCAAGGAGGAGAACCGTATCTTGAGGGGAATCATCGCCAAGAATATTACACCAACAACAAAGAAGGAGACATAATCACATGGGTTTGGGCACTCCCCTTGGCAACTACCAAGCTTGGGGGAGGTGCCCCGGTATCGTATCACCATCACAACTCCTATCTTTACCGTTTTTCTTAGTTCGATCCTACTAGTAGTATCTTGATTTAGTAGAATAAAGTTATGGCATGATCTAGTTTTGAGTTTTGCTTTATGATCCCTCTATGTAATCAAGTCCGTGAGATATATATATAATAAAGTTTAGTGTTGAGTCAAGGGCTTGATTGTTTTGCCATGATCTTGGGTGAATAAAAGAAAAAAGAATAAAAAGAAACAAAGAGTTCATATTGATCTTATTGAGGGTAATGACTTCACATAGAAAGAGTATGATGATTAAAATTTGTTGGGAGTTGGCAAATATAGCTTTGGTCATCGTTGCAATTAATAGGAAGTAATAAGGAGAGAGAGGTTTCACATATAGATACATTATCATTGACATCTTTTTATGATTGGGAGCACTCATTAAAATATAACATGCTAAAGAGTTGATGTTGGACAAGGAAGACAACGTGATGAGTTATGTTTTCTTATATCTGAGATAAAGTATGTTGTCATGGATCCTCTAACATGTTGAGCTTTCCTTTCCCCCTCATGTTAGCTAAATTCTCGGCACCAAGTAGAGATACTACTTGTGCTTCCAAATACCCTTAAAACCAGTTTAGCCATGAGAGTCCACCATATCTACCTATGGATTGAGTAAGATCCTTCAAGTAAGTTGTCATCGGTGCAAGCAATAAAATTGCTCTCTAAATATGCATGACTTATTGGTGCAGAGAAATAAGCTTTGTACGAACTTGTTGTGGAAGTAATAAAAGCGACGGACTGCATAATAAAGTTCCACATACAAGGGGCAATATAAAGTGACGTTCTTTTGCATTAAGATTTTGTGCATCCAACCATAAAAGCACATGGCAACCTCTGCTTCCCTCTGCGAAGGGCCTATCTTTTATTATTATCCTCTACCTTGCAAGAGTCACGATGATCTTCACCTTTCTTTTTTTTCATTTTATCCTTTGGCAAGCCCAGCATGTTGGAAAGAACGTGATATATATATATATATATATATATATATATATATATATATAGGACAAATGTTTCCTACAAGCAAAGGGTAGTTACCACCGCTTGCATTTTGTATGTTGTATGTAGTATCTGTTAAACCGAGAGTATGTACGTGTAGTATGTAGTATATAACAATGTTTAGGTAGTATATATACTAATTTTAGGTAGTATGTATCATATTTTGAGTATGCTCTTTTTTACGTACAAATATGTACGTATTTCACAAATATAACAAAAACTATGGACTCATATGCAATTTTTTCATGTAACTTGCTTTGAAATAACTTAGATATATGATATGAACATATTTAAAATAATAAAATAGTATATATAGTACCAAATGGTAGTATATGAGATATGTGGGGTAACTACCATCGGGTGGTAGGATGGATTTTCCATATATCTATCTAATTGGATGTAGGGGATCATGAATTGTTATTGTTGACATTACCCTTGAGGTAAAAGGTTGTGGGGCAAAACTATAAGCCCCTATCTTTCTCTGTGTCCGATTAAAACTCCGTAACCACAAGTATTGCGTGAGTGCTAGCAATTATGAAGGACTAAATGATAGTTGAGTATGTGGACTTGCTATTAAGCTCTGACATAGAATCTTTCCGATGTTACGATAAATTGCAATTGCTTCAATGACTGAGGATATAATTTGTTGGTGCCCAATAAGATTTCTGATTCATACTTCTGCATTGTGAAAAGATCAACACTTGAACATAAGTAATCATATGACAAAATCTATATATGTTGCTGTTATGAGAATAATCATGATGCCTTCATGTCCGTATTTTATTTTTTATCGACGCCTCTACCTCTAAACATGAGGACATATTTATTGTTATCGGCTTTTCTCTTGAGGACAAGCGAGGTCTAAGCTTAGGGGAGTTGATAAGTCCATTTTGCATCATGCTTTTATATCGATATTTATTGCATTATGGGCTGCTATTTCACGTTATGTCACAATACTTATGGCTATTCTCTCTTATTTTACAAGGTTTACATGAAGAGGGAGAATGCGGCAGGAATTCGGGCTGGAAAAAGAGCAAATATTGGAGACCTATTCTGTGCAACTCCAAAAGTCCTGAAACTCCACGGAATATCTTAAAAGAAATAAAGAAAATTCGTCGCCAAAGATGAAGGCCAGGGGGCCCACACCCTGCTCACGAGGGTGGGGGGCGCGCCCCCTACCTCATGGGCCCCCTGGTGGCCCTCCGATGCCCATCTTCTCCTATATGAAGTCTTTCGATGAGAAAAAAATCAGAAGCAACTTTTCGGGACGAGACTCCGCCGCCACGAGGCGGAATCTTGGCGGAACCAATCTAGGGCTCCGGCGGAGCTGTTGTGCCGGGGACACTTCCCTCCGGGAGGGGGAAATTATCGTCATCATCATCACCAACACTCCTCTCATCGGGAGAGGGCAATCTCCATCAACATCTTCACCAGCACCATCTCATCTCCAAACCCTAGTTCATCTCTTGTATCCAATTCTTGTCTCCAAGTCCGGATTGGTGCTAGTAGGTTGCTAGTAGTGTTGATTACTCCTTGTAGTTGATGCTAGTTGGTTTATTTGGTGGAAGATCATATGTTCAGATTCTATATGCATATTATTACCCCTCTGATTATGAACATGAATATGCTTTGTGAGTAGTTACGCTTGTTCTTGAGGACAAGGGAGAAGTCTTGCTATTAGTAGTCATGTGAATTTGGTATTCGTTCGATATTTTGATGAGATGTATGTTGTCTAGCTTTTAGTGGTGTTATGTGAACGTCGACTACATAACACTTCACCATTATTTGGGCCAAGAGGAAGGCATTGGGAAGTAATAAGTAGATGATGGGTTGCTAGAGTGACAGAAGCTTAAACCCTAGTTTATGCGTTGCTTCGTAAAGGGGCTGATTTGGATCCATATGTTTCATGCTATGGTTAGGTTTACCTTAATACTTTTGTTGTAGTTGTGGATGCTTGCAATAGAGGTTAATCATAAGTGGGATGTTTTTTCAAGTAAGAACAGCACCCAAGCACCGTCCACCCACATATCAAATTATCAAAGTAATTTAACGTGAATCATATGAACGTGATGAAAACTAGCAAGACGATATTCCCATGTGTCCTCGGGAGCGCTTTTCCTATTATAAGAGTTTGTTCCGGCTTGTACTTTGCTACAAAAAGGATTGGGCCACCTTGCTGCACTTTATTTACTTTTGTTACTTGTTGCTCGTTACAATTTATCTTATCACAAAACTATCTGTTACCACTTATTTCAGTACTTGCAGAGAATATCTTGCTGAAAACCGCTTATCATTTCCTTCTGCTCCTCGTTGGGTTCGACACTCTTACTTATTGAAAGGACTACGATAGATCCCCTATACTTGTGGGTCATCAGCCCTCTGTTTTAACACACATGAGCTGGTGTGGTCATTATACACACACGCACGCATGCACACGAACTGCATGCACGCAACACTCACAGATACACACGCAGACACGCACGCACACAACACTCACACGTACACACGCAGCCACACACGCACGCATGCATGCACACACCACACGACCAACACACACGCTCACGCTCAAGTGCTCAACCTACACGTGCATGCACACACATCAGGCCCTGATAGACACATACACAACCAGGTGGTTCCCGCGCACGGGTTGGAGTCTTGTCGCGCCTGTGTAAATTTGTGTTTATCTTACCTTTTTCCTATGCGAACTGACAGCTGGGACCACAAGGAACATGGTCAATTTAACCAGTCAACATAGTGCCACGCAGACTATTTGGCCGGTCAACAGAGTGCAATCCGATGCTGAACAGTGAGCAAGTGACCGTATAATCACCGCAAAACGTATATAGTGACCGTAATAAGCGTATTCTGAGGTCCGATGACCGTATTACACTTTTCACTTGAAATACACTGACCGCCAGTGTATTTATATCTTCTCTCGCTCTCTCTATGGAGCCAAGTAGGCCAACATGCCAGTCCCTAAATTGGCGCACGCCACCCCATTATTGATGTACTTGTTTCGTAAGAGCGGACAAGCAATCACGTCTACTCTACAAACTACAGATATGAGTTACAAATGCTATGAAGACGAATACAAATATTTGAATCCCTTTCTCTCTCTAGGCCCTCCAAAAGTACATCTCTATAGGTTCTCGCATGTTACATCTAACAACTATGCAATACAACACTACTACTACACTCTAACACAATAAATCATATTAGTTTTACTAGATCTCATATTGTTACTTAATTATTCAATTTGCATACATTAAAATTGCCTTTGAAATGTATGGCTAGTACATCTAGCGCGTGGGAAAAATCCCGCCCTTGCATGTTTAATCAGGTTTGTATCGAAGGATCGTGCGAAACAGCAAAACTATAGTAGTACTACAGTACAAGTAACAGTTCACTAGGCCGACGTGTCGTGTACTCCTCCGTTGTAAGAGTGGAGCACTCGCTTTCATAAATGTTCTAGTCCCTTTCGCAGACATGTGGGACATCAAGCAACCGGGTCCACGTGCCATACGGAAATAACAGCAGAGCAAATAGGGTGAAGCACCCTACCATGGCGCCCGGCGTAGTAATGAGCAATGAGGCGTCAAATCACAAAGCTGCACCTTTCCGCAGCTTAAGTTGGAGGGGCAAGTAACGCTAAAAAAAGAAGTTGGAGGACGAAGCAACCATCATTTCACTCGTTGCTGAATCTGCTTCTCCCTCATCTTCTTCAAGTTAACCATGTGTTGCTTCTGCCGTTGTTCTGCCTCATGTGGGACACGAATCGGCTTGGTAAAGCACTGACACGTGGTATTGCATGTTATCAAACCACCAGGCCAACGTCCTCTAAAAGTAAGAAACCTCCCCCACCTTCCGCGCGGCAAAATCACCTCCTTTTTACTAATCTTGATACTATAATATTTTAGATCAATATAATCGAGATTTGTATAGATAGCACACAGGAGCAAAACCAAGTGGTATGGTTAAAGCATCCACAATGTGTAGCCAAATGTGAAAATAGCTTTTGGCATCGAAAGGAACCATTGTGCATGGTGCTACCAAAGCCAAAAAGATCGAACCGAAGCTCCCTAATTGATTGATTGAAGGAATAGAAAATTTGCTTGGACGCATGTACAGTATAGAGCACAGAGTATACTCCCTTGTCCCTTCTATCACAAATCACAAAGCAGTGAGGCGTCAAATCACAAAGCACGGATGAAGCATCCATCATTTCACTCTTCGCTGACTTCGCTTCTCCATCATCTTCTTTGAGAAACCACCTTACCGCACTAAGCTGGACGGACGACGCTATTGTGTAGTACTAGTACGTTTACGCCTCCTTTGGTTCAACGGACTTCCTAGATGAAAAGAAGGCAATTGTCTTGGCTTGGAGGCGGCACTTGCAAATGATTTACCGTGGTCTCCCTCAATGGTGTGCTCCGTCGAACGCACTTTGCCAAAGTCACAACGTTCGAGATATCGTCGACGTCACTGCAATGGGGAAGGAAATCAAATAGTTACTACCTCAATTTTTTAGTATACAAGGCCAGTATCAAAATTACAATTTGCAGAAGGCCACTAACACTAATGAAGGAAAAATTGATGGGGTTTGCCTCGTACTAGAAACTAAGGAGATTAGTATACCCTTGCATGCATGCAGAAGTGAGAAGGTTGGTTTGCATTGCGCTAAATTAATCAAGCAATGAGGAGTGAGATGGTTAGCTCTTTGGGCGTTGGAGAAAAAATAAGCATTAATTGACACGTCAAACGAGGATTTGTATCAATCAATCCCGTGAAGGAAAACCCCACCTTTCCTTGTTAACACAAGTAGTACGTACGTACTTGTATCCTGTTTGGGTCTAGGCCTTGCATTGCCAACTTCGCCACACATTTCTACCAAGCTTGCCTAAAGTTTTTCAAAATGAAAAGGAGGTACACTTGCACACGACTGTCGCGGTCGCACCGCACCCTCACACAGTCACTCCTGCACGCCGCAAACCCAACTAACGGAACGCACCCTCATTGACATGTGCTACCGCATGTGATCAAACCAAACTCAGCCATCCTACCGCTGACACATAATTTTCTTTCATACAGTATGTTTATCCAATTGCATATTGGGGAAGATCCGTGCGACCCGTGTGGTGGTCTATTGGGGAAGAAGAGGTGAGGAAGAAGAAGGGTTAGGAGACGTAGGATATTCATCCAACCGCTTGAAATGGTCGATTGACCCAAATGATGAAAGTCAGGCAACTTGCATAAATATATGTTTTTAAACAGCAAAAGATCCCTAAAAACAACAACATAAATAAAAACTATCACTGCTCGCGGAACGAGACGGCCTCGTCATCTTTGGCTGCTGGCACGAACCAGCCGTAGCTGCTGATGTGTGTCTCCGCACCGTGGTTGTCCTCGGCCTCCAGCTACTCGTTCACGTGGAGCGTGCGGGCGCTGTGCACGGACGCGAGAGCCGCCCGGTTCACATCCATGACGTTCGGTTCTGCCTGCGGGAGGGCCTCGATGGCAGTGGCATCCGCGCACTCCGCGTCGAGTTGAGCCTCCATCGCCCGGTTCAAGTCTAGGACATCCGGTTCCGCCTGCAGGAGTGCCTCGATGGCAGCGGCATCCGCGCGCTCCGCGTCAAGTTGAGCCTCCGCCGCCTGGTTCACATCCACGACATCCGGTTCCGCCTGCAGAAGAGCCTCGATGGCAGCGGCATCCGCGGGCTCCGCATCGAATTGAGCCTCTGTCGGTGTCAAAATCGGCGGATCTCGGGTAGGGGGTCCCGATCTGTGCGTCAAGGCTGATGGTAACAGGAAGCAAGGGACACATATGTTTACCCAGGTTCGGGCCCTCTCGATGGAGGTAAAACCCTACTTCCTGCTTGATTAATATTGATGATACGGGTAGTACAAGAGTTAGATCTACCACGAGATCGTAGAGGCTAAACCCTAAGAGCTAGCCTATGAAGGTATGATTGTAATTGTGATTGGGCTTCTAAGGACCAACCTCTCCGGTTTATATAGACACCGGAGAGGGCTAGGGTTTACATGGAGTCGGTTACAAGGAAGGAAATATAATATCCGGATCGCCAAGCTTGCCTTCTACGCCAAGGAAAGTCCCATCCGGACACGGGTCGAAGTCTTGAGTCTTGTATCTTCACGCTTCAATAGTCCGGACGTTGTACACAGTCCGGCTGTCCGGATACCCCCTAATCCAGGACTCCCTCAGTAGCCCCTGAACCAGGCTTCAATGACGATGAGTCCGGCGCGTAGTCTTGTCTTCAGCATTGCAGGGCGGGTTCCTCCTCCGAATACTCCAAGGTAATTATCGAACACTCAAACCGTGTCCAGATCCACAAGATGATCTTCGTATGCCACCGTAGAGAGAATGATATTTCGCAAATGCAATCTGCCGACAACTTTTCAAGCAACGCGACGTGTCATTATGATCGGGTCATTATTCGAACCGTCTTCCCACAACCAGCCACAGCGCATATTGTGAGGCGATTTCCTTGACACGTCTTGTCAAAGCAGAGATCGTGCCCCCTTATCACGGGATTCTCCTCGATACGGGTACGGGTAATCCCACCACGTCATTAATCGTGGCGCTTGGGAAGCAAGCGATTCCCAACGGGCAAGTGGGGAGGCGCACCGCTTTCGTCGCCTCTATAAAGGGATAAGATTTCCTCATTTTTACCCACGCCTTCTTCCTTCTCTGCCCACTCTTGCCTCCTCGAGCTCCAGCGCCCAAGCCCAAGTCTCCTCCGCACAGCTAGACATGTCCAGAGCAGGAGGCAAGTGGGTGGCTTCCACCGTCGAGGTGAAGCACATCACAGATCTTGAGCGGCCGGATACTTGGTCATAAATATAGCGCACTACCGGATCGGACCGGGCAGGTCATTCCGACCCCAGGACCCCACGAGAGAGTCGTGTTCGTCGCCCACTTTGTCCATGGACTGGGATTTCCACTTCATCCCTTCGTCCGCGGGCTCATGTTCTACTATGGGCTAGATTTCCATGATCTAGCCTGGAATTTTGTCCTCAACATCTCGGCGTTAATCATCGTTTGCGAGGCTTTCCTCCGCATCCGGCCTCACTTCGGCCTGTGGCTGCATATCTTCTTCGTGAAGCCGAAGATTGTACGCGGCCAACAAGCGGAGTGCGGAGGGGCCATGGTGGGCAAGATGCCTAATGTCACCTGGCTGCACGGCTCCTTTGCGGAGACCGTAGAAGGATGGCAATCGGGGTGGTTCTACATCACCGAGCCGCTGCTGGGCGCCAATCGGGCGGCCCCCGAGTTCTGATCTGGAATCCCTATGCGGCTCACCTCCTGGGAAAAGAAGGGCCTGTCTTGGGGCGATTCCACGGAGCTGGCCGGACTCCACACATGCATCAAAAGTATGAAGGACAAGAACATCAAGCTTGTCAATGTGATCCAGGTCATGCTCGTTCGCCGGATCCTGCCCTGCCAAAGGCGGGTGGTAAATCTGTGGGAGTTCGTCCCTGCCAACACCGCACGCCCGGAAGCTCTACGGCATGACGCACAAAGGCGCATGGAAAGTGTTGTTCAAGGCCTCCAAAGTACCTCCTCCCACATCCGAGGATCGCCGACTTCATGCAGCGCGGCCCCCGAATCCAGTGAGTTTTGGGACCACCACCGGGTTTAGTTATTTTTTTCCAATACATTCATGGGGTAGTTTTAAGTATATATATATATATATATATATATATATATATGTATATTTGCCTCAGGATTATGTGAAGACAATGAGCGGATTGATCGTCTGCTCCGCTGTCGGTAGATCCAGCGGATGCTCTCCTGACGGAGATGCTAGTCCCGGCACCGTACAAGGTGCCGGAGAAGAGGCCGAAAAGAAGACCCCGAGGACTAGGAAGGGTCTCCGGCGTAAGGTTGCGTCAGAAGCCTCGTCCGAATGCGACGTGGCGGACTCCTCCCATGAAGGGGAGGAGGAAGAAGAAGACGCCCCATCCGGGAAGGATGAGGGGCCCGGCGAAGCAGGCCAGGGGGCCGGAAAAGGCCCTCGGCGCAAGGCCGTTATTCCTCTGTCGTCCAATGACGACGAGACACATTCCTCCCGTGGAGGCGGGGGGAATCAAGAAGAAATTCCACCTCCCCGCACTATGGGGGAGAAGAAGAGAAAAGCCGCCCCGGAGGGGGAGGCTGGGGCGTCCAAGAAGGGGAAAACATCCCTTCCGGACTACTCCACCACGGCCGCCTACAGCGATGAGGGATGGCTGCCCAGGGGGAAGCCCCTGGCGCGATCGTAAGTGTCCGCACTCTACCGTGGTTTTAAGTCATAGCTGTTTAATAACGCCGAGTATATATGCAGTCCGTCCAGGGCCCATCCGGAGGAGTCGTCCTCAGACGGGTCTTTGAGCGCTTCAGAGATGAACTCGCTCCCGGCGGCCACCACTCCTCAGCCTGCGGATGACACGGAGGTGTTGTCTCGAAGGTTCCCTGAGCAGGGGGAGGTGACCCTGGAGATGCCTCAAGGCGGACTTCCAAATGTCGGACATGCGGGGTTCAAGATCCCCGCGGATCGCGTCGATGAGAGCCGCAACAAGGCGGACTCCCGACCGGATACTGCCCCGGAACCTCCGACGATTCCGGACTTGGGCAGGCAGCCCCTCGCTAGGGAGGGCGAGCTGCCCGTGCCGAGGACTTCCGTCGCGCCAACGGCGCCGGATAGCCCGGTGGAAACGCTTCGAGGCGCTTCCATGGAAGAAGAGAACCGTACTCTTATGAGTGCGGTGATTCAGAAGGTTCTGTTCGCCAAAAGCGGACTGACCGAAGCCTGCACAAGCCTCCTGACGGGCTTTGAGGTAAGTAATAAAAATGTATGAAATTACCACCCGATAGGTAGTAGCCCCTGATACTCTGTTTGGTGTTCAGAAAGAAAAGCCCAACGGAGGGTCAACTATAATCCGCGGGAGTCTAATAAAAAGTATTGTTGTGAATAAGTAGGTTGTGCTGCTTGCTGCTGCTGCCCGTACTGCCAAGGTTGTCGTACTGAAGCGGGACCTGGAGCAGGCGTAGGAAGAGCTCGTCCTTACGAAGAGGCAACTCGAAGAGAACAAGGGTAAGTGATTCCCGCTCTTGTGTATTTAAGGGTAGGCAAAATTTGTCAATATAACGCCAAATCGTCGTGACTATGTAACAGGGGCCACCGCCGAAGTGGCGTCCCTGAAGAAAGCGTTGTCCGAGGCCGAAAACAAAGCGGCCTTGGAATGCAAGGAGCGCGAAAAGCAGAGTGCTAGAGTGGGCGAGGTATAGCAGGAGCTCCAGGACCTCGGCAAGAAGTGCGAGTCCGTGGAGCATAATCTAAAGATGAAGGAGGTTGAGCTTGCGAAGGCCCTTGTGAATTTGAAAGATGCCAAGGCCGAAGCCGAGAAAGCACAGCAGGAGATCCAGGAGGCCAAAAAGATAGCAGCGGGTAAGAAATTCTTTATGCAAAGCAAACATGTGGAGGAGGCGTTTCTTTTACTTACTCGAATACGGAGCTCTCCAGGGGCATTTGCAGATCTGCCATGCAGCGCCTCAGACGCTGCGGAGTTCTACCGTGCCCAGGAGGGGAGCTCAACGGAGAAGTTGTTCTGGTCCCAATATGCTGGGGCCGATCATCCGATGCCTCTGAGCGACCAACTGAAGCAGTTGGTCGGACTACACATGGCGGCCGAACTGGCTATGAAGGACTTCATAGTCAGGATGTGGCCTGGTGAGCTACTGCCCAGTAGCTACTTTGGCCTGATCAAGCGAATGGTGGATGCCTGCCCACGGCTTGAAGTGATCAAGCGATCCGTCGGCATCGAAGGTGCCCGCCGAGCTTTTGCCTGCGTCAAGGTGCATTGGGGCAAGCTGGATGCGGAGAAGCTGGTCAAGGATGGGCCACCGGAGGGTAAAATGCATCGCCATCCCGAAATGTACTACGATGGCGTGATGAAGGTGCTCGTCTCATCGCCAATGAGTGTACCAAGGACGCCATATTTGAATGAATTCACTTCTGTCATGTTTGTAATTAAAGACGAAGTTACTTGTGCTATGTAGCGCTTTTGTTATTTAAAATATTACCTTCTGTGCGGCTGTTTATAAAATCACGAAAGTAGGCTACCGTCGGCTTCCGCCCCCACGTGACTAGCACTTGTGGTGTTCGTGGGAAAACCGGACACTCTTTACCCAAATGTTTGGTCCCTCAAGGAGGTGTCCGTGCAAATAACAAGGCAATCGGACTATGCGGCTTTATAACTTTCACTTAGCGATAGAAGTCTACAATTTTAAATTTCGGCGAAGCCCCTAGAATCCGGAAGACCGAATCGGGGCGCTATACACGCCTAGATCGGACGAAGCCGATTTATTGCCTAAAGCGGAAAATATTTAAGGATTTTAAAACCTCTCGAACAGCGATCAGCTCTCGCCACATCATGCCGATCAGTTTTCGGCTTTCTCTACTGAGGTGCTCGTCCGGAAGAACCGGGACACAATCGCAGTAGTTCTCCCTGCGCTACCTTAGCCGATATAACGGAACCTAAGGCACCAAAACAAGGGAGCCGGGCTATCCCAACTGTAGACCCAAGACATGATTCGGAGCTGATGCATATAGTGCTATAAGTTTGGGGTGCCGCACTGTTGAAAGTGTTCGGACTTTAGTTGCCATATAGCGGGGCGCCATAAGAAGCCCCTGGCAAACCGGCCGCACCAAGGTGTATGGATGCAATATCAAATAAACATTTATAAGAGAAAAATGCTCAAATAAGAAAAATAAGCTGACGCTATATATAATCTCCCATTGACGAAAAATACGTTTAAGCGTACATTTACAATGGGTGCATTAAGCAAAGATAAAATAGGACTATTTGACATGTCCTATCCAGGGGCAGGCTGTGTTCAAGTAGATAAAGCAGGTATAATGATCATAAATAGATTCCACCTGGGTATTTCCTTCTGACAACGTCTCTTGCCTCCTTGGATGTCTCTTCCCTATAAGTCCGGCAATTCGGCTCTTTTGAGGATGCTGCACCAACGCGGTGTCCTGAAAGGTAAGAGGGAAAGAGTATGAAAGTATTTGGCGGTTACCCGCACTAGTGACTGAGTCGTTGATGCGCCTCTGCCTATGCCCATGGTATTTTAAGTGCGTAATTGCGTGCACGTGGCACGAATGCTGCTTTGATGGGGCTTAAGCGGAGGTCGGACTGCTAGTCGCGCTCTTGGCGTGCCTGATGATCCTGTTGCGGGGTGCTCCGGACTCGCTTGACTGTGCTCGAAGTTGTTGTCGCCGGATTTGTTTGTCGGAGAAGGCCGCATTGTACTTCCGCCGCGAGGGTTGCAGTATGTTCTTCTGTTCATAGGGAGCGGTCCATATTTCCGTTCACCGTTATGACCCCGCATGGTCCTGGCATCTTGAGCTTGAGATACGCGTAGTGTGGTACCGCATTGAATCTAGCGAATGCAGTTCGTCCGAGCAGTGCATGGTAACCACTGCGGAAGGGGACTGGCTGGGATTCCTCTAGGCGTCGGACTCGCTATCGAACTCTTCATCCATGAGATCGCCTTCGTCAGCAGCTGGCCAAATCAACAAGCCAGGTGAGTACTTTGAAAGTACTCGCAAGACGGTTCGGACAAAAGATATAACAAATGAATGCATGAATGTGACATGATTAATTTTAACAATGCTCAATTTAAATCAGTATAGCAAAGTAAATAAGAAGGGAGTCAGCGGTAGTCCGCTCGAAAACCCCAAGAAGACAAAACTCAAAACCGATCGGGTGTCTGAAGCGACGCCACGAAGGGTGAACAAATAAGTAAAACATGCAACAGTGGGGCGTCTGAGCGACACCTCATAAACGGCTTATAATGAAATAAAAATACATGCGTGCCGCAGTCAGACGTCTTCCAATGTTATAGAGCCCGTACAGCGGGCCTCTACTCCAGGAATTACACCTTTAAAGGTGGTTTTAGTGGGCTTGATCCTTGAAGGGTCAATGCCCATTTTGGCGACCGTGTCCTGGTAAAGCGTGTTCAGTTGCTGCCACCGTCCATAAGGACGCACGTGAGGTGGAATCCGTCAATGATTGGGTCTAGGACCAATGCGGCTGAGCCACCGTGACGGATGCTAGTAGGGTGATCCCTACGATTGAAAGTGATCGGACAAGCTGACCATGGGTTGAATTTGGGGGCGACTAGCTCCATCGCATAGACGTCCCTTAGTGCCCGCTTTCGTTCCCGCTTGGGGATGTGCATGTCGTAGACCATGTTGACCGTTTTCACCTAGGGGGGAATTTCTTGTATCCCCCCGTGTTCGGACGTCGGGGCTCCTCGTCATCGTCGTTGTGCGGCCCCTTGTCCTTGTCTTTGGCGTTTATCTTGCCGGCCTGTTTGAATACCCAGCAATCTCTATTGGTGTGGTTGGCTGTCTTGTCCGGGGTGCCATGAATTTGGCACGAGCGCTCCAATATGCGGTCCAGACTGGACGGTCCCTGATTATTTCTTTTGAACGGCTTCTTCGGCTGACCGGGCTTGGATCCACCGAATCCGGGCGTTGGATCGTGGTTCTTCGGTTGCCGCCGTTGTTCCGCCGCTTATGTCTGCATTACGCCGGGCTTTGCCGTTATCGCCACGGCCATCCGAATTGCCGCATCGGGCGTAGTGCTGCTGCGGGCCAACCAACTGTCCTCGCCCGCGCAAAAGCGGGTCATTAGTGTTGTGAGAGCTGCCATGGACTTGGGTTTTTCCTGGCCGAGGTGTCGAGCGAGCCACTCGTCATGGATATTATGCTTGAAAGCCGCTAGGGCTTCGGCGTCTGGACAATCAACTAATTGGTTCTTTTTAGTTAGGAACCAAGTCCAGAATTTCCTGGCTGACTCTCCGGGTTATTGTGTGATGTGGCTCAAGTCATCGGCGTCAGGTGGTCGCACATATGTGCCCTGGAAGTTGTCGAGGAATGCGTCCTCCAGGTTTTCCCAACTGCCAATGGAATTTGCTGGCAGGCTATTTGGCCAGTGTCGGGCTGGTCCTTTGACCTTAAGTGGAAGAAACTTGATGGCGTGTAGATCGTCTCCACGGGCCATGTGAATGTGGAGAAGGAAATCTTCGATCCATACTGCAGGGTCTGTTGTGCCATCGTATGATTCGATGTTTACGGGTTTAAACCCTTCTGGGAATTCATGATCCATTACTTCGTCAGTGAAGCAGAGGGGGTGCGTGACGCCTCTGTGCCGGGCTATGTGGCTACGCAGGTCGAATTGCTCTGGGTGGCTATATTCGGCCCGGCCGGACTTGTTGAAGGTGTGTCCGGCGTGACGGTCCTCGTCGCGTACCGAGGCGCGCCCCCGTGATCCGTAGTTCGATCTTGGCTGTCCTGTTTTGTTGCCCCGGGCCATAGTATGCTGGCGTGGGGGCGCTATGGTATGCGCATCGGTATGCCGCTTTATCCCGCCACGAGGTGGCCGGTCAGCCGTATGGTGCTCGAGTCCGTATTCCTCCGCCGGGACTTCAGTCCATCTATCTGTGAGCAGGTCTTGATCAGCTTGAAGTTGTTGTTGTTTCTTTTTCAGGCTCCTCGCAGTGGCTATAAGCCGACGCTTGAAGCGTTCCTGCTCTACGGGATCCTCAGGCACGCCGAACTCGTCGTCGCCGAGGTTAATCTCGTCTTCAGAGGGGGGGCATGTCGCCTGTTCTTCTGGGGTGACCTGCTCATCCTCCTGTTCGGCCTGCTCGAAGGTGGGCTGGTCAGGGTTGTATTCTTCTTCGGCACCATTCGGATTTTTTTCGTCTCCTGGGCCGGTATTGGTGTGGCGGGGCTTGGAGTGGCGCCGACGACACCCATTCTTTGCTTTTTCCCCCGAGGTTTTATCCTCCATTGCCTCATCGCCATTTGTTTCCTTTGGAGTGTCCACCATATATATATATATATATATATATATATATATATATATATATATATATATATATATATATATATATATATATATATATATATCATAAGAAGAGGTGGCTGTCCACCGCCCAAAGTGAGCGTGGTTCATGTTCTTCTCCTGCATCGCCGTCCCATACAACGATGTCTTCGGAGTTGAAGTTCAGTACCTCGGTTAAGTCATCGACCGTGGCGATGAAGTGGGTGGTGGGTGGGCAACGAATTCCTTCGTCGTCTGCCTCCCACTCGAGCCGGACATAGTTCGGCGAAGGGCCTCCTGACAAAGAGAGAGACTTTTAATGAGTTCAAAGCATGTCGCCAAAGGGCGAAAAGCCGAAGATATCCGCAGCGGTGAACTCCATTACGGAGCCCATCCCGGCCCGACGGGCTCGAGTGTGCGGATGGAACCAACATCCGGATCTGAATCCGGGGTTGGAGTCGCGGGCCACCGCAGAGGTAAGACCTGTTCGGCTCGGGCTACCGATGAAGGCGCAACTCGGGGCAGGGTCCATCCCTCCGCATTTAGGGCAACAGCAGCTCGCCCGGATCAAGGTCCGGAGATACTACGGGGCGATACCCGAGCTTCGTCCGATGGCGTGTCTAAGCCGTGCTCGCCGAGACCGTCCGGTGCTCTCGGCATAGGCCCAAATCCATCGAAGATCAAGTCTCCGTGGATATCCGCCGTGTAGTTTAGGTTTCAACCTGACACGTGGCTGTGGGCGAGCTGTCGATCTGCTTCCAGATGGCTGCTTAATTGGCCCGCAGTGCGAAGCCGCCGAACACGAAGATCTGTCCGGGGAGGAAAGTCTCGCCCTGGACAGCGTCGTTGATGATGATCGAAGGAGCCATCGAGCCTGACGGCGACGACACAGAGGAACTCTCAATGAAAGCACCAATGTCGGTGTCAAAACCGGCGGATCTCGGGTAGGGGGTCCCAATCTGTACGTCAAGGCTGATGGTAATAGGAAGCAAGGGACACGGATGTTTACCCAGGTTCGGGCCCTCTCGATGGAGGTAAAACCCTACTTCCTGCTTGATTAATATTGATGATATGGGTAGTACAAGAGTAGATCTACCACGAGATCGTAGAGGCTAAACCCTAAGAGCTAGCCTATGAAGGTATGATTGTAATTGTGATCGGGCTTCTAAGGACCAACCTCTCCGGTTTATATAGAGGCTAAACCCTAAGAGCTAGCCCATTCCGTTAGCTTAGCACTTGATCGTTTAGAATATTGCTATTGCTTTCTTCATGACTTATACATGTTCCTATGACTATGAGATTATGCAACTCCCGAATACCGGAGGAACACTTTGTGTGCTACCAAACGTCACAACATAACTGGGTGATTATAAAGGTGCTCTACAGGTGTCTCCGATGGTACTTGTTGAGTTGGCATAGATCAAGATTAGGATTTGTCACTCCGATTGTCGGAGAGGTATCTCTGGGCCCTCTCAGTAATGCACGTCACTATAAGCCTTGCAAGCATTGTAACTAATGAGTTAGTACGGAACGAGTAAAGAGACTTGCCGATAACGAGATTGAACTAGGTATTGAGATACCGACGATCGAATCTCAGGCAAGTAACATACCGATGACAAAGGGAGCAACGTATGTTGTTTTGCGGTTTGACCAATTAAGATCTTCGTAGAATATGTGGGAGCCAATATGAGCATCAGGGTTCCGCTATTGGTTATTGGCCGGAGACGTGTCTCGGTCATGTCTACATAGTTCTCGAACCCGTAGGGTCCGCACGCTTAACGTTCGGCGACGATCGGTATTATGAGTTTATGCGTTTTGATGTACCGAAGGTAGTTCGGAGTCCCGGATATGATCACGGACATGACGAGGAGTCTCGAAATGGTCGAGACATAAAGATCGATTTATTGGAAGCCTAAGTTTGGACATCGGAATGGTTCTGGGTGAGTTCGGGCATATACCGGTGCAGCGGGAGGTTACCGGAACCCCCGGGAGGTATATGGGCCTTACTGGGCCATAGTGGGAGAGAAGAGAGGAGGCCTAAGAGGGGGCGCGCCCCCCTCAATCCCAATCCTAATTGGGTGGGGGCCCGGCTCCTTCCTTCCCCGTCTCTCTCCCTTCCTTCCACTCCTAGTCCAACTAGGGAAGGGGGGAATCCTACTCTCGGTGGGAGTAGGACTCCCCATGGGGCGCGCCATAGGAGGGTCGGCCCTCCCCCTCCTCCACTCCTTTATATACGGGGAGGGCACCCCATAGACACACAAGTTTATCATCGATCTCTTAGCTGCAAAGCGATGCCCACTCCACCATAATCCACCTCGGTCATATCACCGTATTGCTTAGGTGAAGCCCTGCGCCAGTTGCTTCATCATTACCGTCATCACGCCGGCGTGCCGAAGAAGCTCTCCCTCGACACTCTACTGGATCGTGAGTTCATGGGACGTCACCGAGCTGAATGTGTGTAGATCGCGGAGGTGTCGTACGTTCGGTACTAGGATCGGTCGATCGTGAAGATGTACGACTACATCAACCGCGTTGTCATAACGCTTCCGCTTATGGTCTACGAGGGTACATGGACAACGCTCTCCCCTCTCGTTGCTATGCATCACCATGATCTTGCGTGTGCGTAGGAATTTTTTTCAAATTACTACGTTCCCAACAGTGGCATCCGAGTCAGGTTTATGCGTAGATGTTATATGCACGAGTAGAACACAAGTGAGTTGTGGGGGATAATAGTCATACTGCTTACCAGCATGTCATACTTTGATTCAGCGGTATTGTTGAATGAAGCAGCCCAGACCGACATTACGCATACGCTTACGCGAGACTGGTTCTACCGACGTGCTTCACACACAGGTGGCTGGCGGGTGTTAGTTTCTCCAACTTTAGTTGAATCGAGTGTGGCTACGCCCGGTCCTTGTTGAAGGTTAAAACAGCACATACTTGACGAAAAATCATTGTGGTTTTTTGATGCGTAGGTAAGAACGGTTCTTGCTGAGCCCATAGCAGCCACGTAAAAACTTGCAATAACAAAGTAGAGGACGTCTAACTTGTTTTTGCAGGGCATGTTGTGATGTGATATGGTCAAGACATGATGCTAAATTTTATTGTATGAGATGATCATGTTTTGTAACGAAGTTATGGTTGTCGCTTTATTGTATGAAATGCAATAGCCATGTAATTGCTTTACTTTATCACTAAGCGGTAGCGATAGTCGTAGAAGCAATAATTGGCGACATGACAATGATGCTATGATGGAGATCAATGTGTCGCGCCGGTGACGATGGGGATCATGATGGTGCTTTGGAGATGGAGATCAAAGGCACAAGATGATGGCCATATCATATCACTTATATTTATTGCATGTGATGTTTATCCTTTATTTATCTTATTTTGCTTAGTTCAACGGTAGCATTATAAGATGATCTCTCACTAAGTTTCAAGGTACAAGTGTTCTCCCTGAGTATGCACCGTTGCGAAAGTTCGTCGTGCCGAGACACCACGTGATGATCGGGTGTGATAAGCTCTATGTTCACATACAACGGGTGCAAGCCAGTTTTGAACACGCAGAATACTCGGGTTAAACTTGACGAGCCTAACATATGCAGATATGGCCTCGGAACACTGAGACCGAAAGGTCGAGCATGAATCATATAGTAGATATGATCAACATAGTGATGTTTACCATTGAAAACTACTCCATCTCACGTGATGGTCGAACATGGTTTAGTTGATATGGATCACGTGATCACTTAGATAATTAGAGGGATGTCTATCTAAGTGGGAATTCTTAATTAATTTGATTAATTGAACTTTAAATTATCATGAACTTAGTACCTGATAGTATTTTGCATGTCTATGTTCTTGTAGATAGATGGCTCGTGCTGTTGTTCCATTGAATTTTAATGTGTTCCTAGAGAAAGCTAAGTTGAAAGATGATAGTAGAAACTACACGGACTGGGTCCGTAACTTGAGGATTATCCTCATTGCTGCACAGAAGAATTACATCCATGAAGCTCTGCCAGGTGCCAAACCCGCTGCAGGAGCAACGCCAGATGTTATGAACGTCTGGCAGAGCAAAGCTTATGACTACTCGATAGTTCAGTGTGGCTTGCTTTACGGCTTAGAACAGAGACTTCAACGATGTTTTGAACGTCATGGAGCATATGAGATGTTCCAGTAGTTGAAGTTAATATTTCAAGCAAATGCCCGGATTGAGAGATATGAAGTCTCCAATAAGTTCTACAGCTGCAAGATGGAGGAGAATAGTTCACAAGGAGCATATACTCAAAATGTCTGGGTATAATAATCACTTGATTCAAGTGGGAGTTAATCTTCACGATGATAGTGTCATTGACAAAATTCTTCAATCACTGCCACCAACATACAAGAGCTTCGTGATGAACTATAATATGCAAGGGATGGATAAGACAATTCCCGAGCTCTTCGCAATGCTAAAGGCTGCGGAGGTAGAAATCAAGAAGGAACATCAAGTGTTGATGGTCAACAAGACCACCAGTTTAAAGAAAAAGGGTAAAGGGAAGAAGGGGAACTTCAAGAAGAACGGTAAGCAAGTTGCTGCTCAAGTGAAGAAGCCCAATTCTGGACCTAAGCCTGAGATTGAGTGCTTCTACTGCAAAGGGACTGGTCACTGGAAGCGGAACTGCCCCAAGTATTTGGCGGATAAGAAGGATGGCAAGGTGAACAAAGGTATATGTGATATACATGTTATTGATGTGTACCTTGCTAATGCTCGCAGTAGCACCTGGGTATTTGATACTGGTTCTGTTGCTAATATTTGCAACTCAAAACAGGAACTACGGATTAAGCAAAGATTGGCTAAGGACGACGTGACGATGCGCGTGGGAAATGGTTCCAAAATCGATGTGATCGCGGTCGGCACGCTACCTCTACATCTACCTTCAGGATTAGTTTTAGACCTGAATAATTGTTATTTGGTGCCAGCATTAAGCATGAACATTATATCCGGGTCTTGTTTGATGCGAGACGGTTATTGATTTAAATCAGAGAATAATGGTTGTTCTATTTATATGAGTAATATCTTTTATGGTCATGCACCCCTGAAGAGTGGTCTATTTTTGTTGAATCTCGATAGTAGTGATACACATATTCATAATATTGAAGCCAAAAGATGTAGAGTTGATAACGGTAGTGCAACTTATTTGTGGGCACTACCATTTGGGTCATATTGGTGTAAAGCGCATGAAGAAACTCCATTATGATGGACTTTTGAAATCACTTGATTATGAATCACTTGGTACTTGCGAACCATGCCTCATGGGCAAGAAGACTAAAACTCCGTTCTCCGGAACAATGGAGCGAGCAACAGATTTGTTGGAAATCATACTACCGGCGTTCTGGGAACGGGGGTACCCAGACTTGCCAGCCTGCGGCCTGCGGCATGGCTCAAGGGGTGGCCCAGTACGTCCCATCTTCATCAACACAAGCTCAAGACCCTCGCGAGGGGCCAAGCCTCATGAGGTGGACGACGTGAAGCTTCCTCAGGCACGGCCTCGTCAGGCTGACTCGCGAGGAGGCGGAGAGATCAAGGCGGGGTACCTCAGGAGGTGCCCATGACGCAAGCCATGACGACCGAGGGCGCCAGGCGGGCGCCAGCCCATGCAGTGTCCTCATTTCTCCTTTGGTGCAAAGGGGGCAAGCGCAGCCGAGAGCATCAAGCAAAGGCAACCATTTCGGTGCAACAAGACCAAGACCAACAGAACGGCAGGAAGGAGGTCATCGTGGAGCCCAAGCCGGCGTCACCGTCAGAGTCTTTGGCAGGCGAGGACCGACTTTAGTTAGGATAAGTGTATTGGATGTTCCCCTTCAAAATGGCCAATTGTTGGCGCCCTTCCCGCTCAATATTTGGGAAGAGGCCCAGGGCGTCCTACTATAAATAGAGCTAGCCACCCACAGGGTAGGGGCATCTAGAGATCCGAGATCGAGACCTGATCGACCGGAAAATAGGCAAGAGAGAGAGAGAAGCGACTGAACTCCCCCTAGCAGTTCATTGCACCAGCCAAGAACAGACCCTCGCGAGGCTGTTCTTCCTTGTATTGTTCACCATCGGCCCTCGAGGCAATCCACCACAACACACACTGGAGTAGGGTGTTACACCACAATGGTGGCCCGAACCAGTATAAACCTCTTGTCCCTTGTGTTGTTCTTTGTGTAGTTTAGATCCTTGCGAGGCGATGAGGCGTAGGTAGGTTGGAGGTGTGATCTCCGCGTGCACCCTAGAGTTCGAACCTAGAGGGTCTGCCGGAACCCGAAATCCGACACATACATACTGATGTATGTGGTCCGATGAATGTAGAGGCTCGCGGCGGGTATCATTATTTTCTCACCTTCACAAATGATTTGAGCAGATATGGGTATATATACTTGATGAAGCATAAGTCTGAAACATTTGAAAAGTTCAAAGAATTTCAGAGTGAAGTGGAAAATCATCGTAACAAGAAAATAAAGTTTCTATGATCTGATCGTGGAGGAGAATATTTGAGTTACGAGTTTGGTCTTCATTTGAAACAATGCGGAATAGTTTCACAACTCACGCCAACCGGAACACCACAGCGTAATGGTGTGTCTGAACGTCGTAATCGTACTGTACTAGATATGGTGCGATCTATGATGTCTCTCACTGATTTACCGCTATCATTTTGGGGTTATGCTTTAGAGACGGCTGCATTCACGTTAAATAGGGCACCATCTAAATCCGTTGAGACGACACCTTATGAATCGTGGTTTGGCAAGAAACCAAAGTTGTCGTTTCTTAAAGTTGGGGCTGCGATGCTTATGTGAAAAAGCTTCAACCCGATAAGCTCGAACCAAAATGGGAAAATGTGTCTTCATAGGATACCCAAAGGAAACTGTTGGGTACACCTTCTATCACAGATCCGAAGGCAAGATATTCGCTAAGAATGGATCCTTTCTAGAGAAGGAGTTTCTCTCGAAAGAAGTGAGTGGGAGGAAAGTACAATTTGATGAGGAAGCGTACTGCTCCCTTATTGGAAAGTAGATCATCATGTAAATCTGTTCCTGTGACTTCTACACCAATTAGTGAGGAAGCTAATGTTGATGATCATGTAACTTCAGATCAAGTTACTACCGAACCTCGTAGGTCAACCAGAGTAAGATCCGCACCAGAGTGGTACGGTAACCCTGTTCTGGAGGTTATGTTACTTGACCATGAAGAACCTACGAACTATGAGAAAGCGATGATGAGCCCAGATTCTGCAAAATGGCTTGAGGCCATGAAATCTGAGATGGGATCCATGTATGAGAACAAAGTGTGGACTTGGTTGACTTGCCCGATGATCGGCAAGCCATCGAGAATAAATGGATCTTCAAGAAGAAGACTGACGCTGATAGTAATGTTACTGTCTACAAAGCTCGACTTGTTGCAAAAGGTTTTCGACCTTCTCACCTGTAGCGATGCTTAAATCCGTCCCAATCATGTTAGCAATCGTTGCATTTTATGATTATGAAATTTGGCAAATGGATGTAAAGACTGCATTCCTGAATGGATTTCTGGAAGAAGAGTTGTATATGATGCAAGCTGAAGGTTTTATCGATCCAAATGATGCTAACAAAGTGTGCAAGCTCCAGCGATCCATTTATGGACTGGTGCAAGCATCTCAGAGTTGGAATAAACGTTTTGATCGTGTGATCAAAGCATATGGTTTTATACAAACTTTTGGAGAAGCCTGTATTTACAAGAAAGTGAGTGGGAGCTCTGTAGCATTTCTGATATTATATGTGGATGACATATTGCTGATTGGAAATGATATAGAATTTCTGGATAGCATAAAAGGATACTTGAATAAGAGTTTGTCAATGAAAGACCTCGGTGAAGCTGCTTACATATTGGGCATCAAGATCTATAGAGATAGATCAAGACGCTTAATTGGACTTTCACAAAGCACATAGCTTGATAAAGTTTTGAAGAAGTTCAAAATGGATCAAGCAAAGAAAGGGTTCTTGCCTGTGTTACAAGGTGTGAAGTTGAGTCAGACTCAATGCCCGACTACTGCAGAGGATAGAGGGAAAATGAAAGGTGTTCCATGTGCTTCAGCCATAGGCTCTATCATGTATGCAATGTTGTGTACCAGACCTGATGTGTGCCTTGCTATTAGTTTAGCAGGGAGGTACCAAAGTAATCCAGGAGTGGATCACTGGACAGCGGTCAAGAATATCCTAAAATACCTGAAAAGGACTAAGGATATCTTTCTCGTTTATGGAGGTGACAAAGAGCTCATCGTAAATGGTTACGTCGATGCAAGCTTTGACACTGATCCGGATGACTCTAAGTCACAAACCGGATACGTGTTTATATTGAACGGTGGAGCTGTCAGTTGGTGCAGTTCTAAACAAAGCGTCCTGGCGGGATCTACATGCGAAGCGGAGTATATAGCTTCTTCGGAAGCAGCAAATGAAGGAGTCTGGATGAAGGAGTTCATATCCGATCTAGGTGTCATACCTAGTGCATCGGGTCCAATGAAAATCTTTTCTGACAATACTGGTGCAATTGCCTTGTCAAAGGAATCCAGGTTTCACAAGAGAACCAAGCACATCAAGAGACGCTTCAATTCCATCCGCGATCAAGTCAAGGAGGGAGACATAGAGATTTGCAAGATACATACGGATCTCGAATATTGCAGACACATTGACTAAGCCTCTCTCATGAGCAAAACATGATCAGCACCAAGACTCCATGGGTGTTAGAATCATTACTTTGTGTAATCTAGATTATTGACTCTAGTGCAAGTAATGCGCATCAAGGAAATATGCCCTAGAGGCAATAATAAAGTTGTTATTTATATTTCCTTATATCATGATAAATGTTTATTATTCATGCTATAATTGTATTAACCGGAAACTTAGTACATGTGTGAATACTTAGACAAACAGAGTGTCACTAGTATGCCTCTACTTGACTAGCTCGTTGAATCAAAGATGGTTAAGTTTCCTAGCCATGGATATGAGTTGTCATTTGATTAATGTGATCACATCATTAGAGAATGATGTGATTGACTTGACCCATTCCGTTAGCTTAGCACTTGATCATTCAAAGATATTGCTATTGCTTTCTTCATGACTTATACATGTTCCTATGACTATGAGATTATGCAACTCCCGAATACCGGAGGAACACTTTGTGTGCTACCAAACGTCACAACATAACAGGGTGATTATAAAGGTGCTCTACAGGTGTCTCCGATGGTACTTGTTGAGTTGGCATAGATCAAGATTAGGATTTGTCACTCCGATTGTCGGAGAGGTATCTCTAGGCCCTCTCGGTAATGCACGTCACTATAAGCCTTGCAAGCATTGTAACTAATGAGTTAGTTGCGGGATGATGCATTACGGAACGAGTAAAGAGACTTGCCGGTAACGAGATTGAACTAGGTATTGAGATACCGACGATCGAATCTCGGGCAAGTAACACATCGATGACAAAGGGAACAACGTATGTTGTTATGCGGTTTGACCGATAAAGGTCTTCATAGAATATGTGGGAGCCAATATGAGCATCCAGGTTCCTCTATTGGTTATTGACCGGAGACGTGTCTCGGTCATGTCTACATAGTTCTTAAACCCGTAGGGTTCGCACGCTTAACGTCCGGTGATGATCGGTATTATGAGTTTATGTGTTCTGATGTATCAAAGGTAGTTCGGAGTCCCGGATATGATCACGGACATGACAAGGAGTCTCGAAATGGTCGAGATGTAAAGATCGATATATTGGAAGCCTATGTTTGGACATCGGAATGGTTCCGGGTGAGTTTGGGCATATACCGGTGCACCGGGAGGTTACCGGAACCCCCGGGAGGTATATGCGCCTTATTGGGCCATAGTGGGAAAGAAGAGAGGAGGCCTAAGAGGGGGGCGCCCGACTCAAGCCCAATCCAAATTGGGTGGGGGGCCGGCCCCCCCCCTTTCCTCCCCCCTCTCTCTCCCTGCCTTCCACTCCTAGTCCAACTAGGGAAGGGGGGAATCCTACTCCCGGTGGGAGTAGGACTCCCCATGGGGCGCGCCATAGGAGGGTCGGCCCCCCCCCTCCTCCACTCCTTTATATACGGGGGAGGGGGCACCCCATAGACACACAAGTTGATCATTGATCTCTTAGCTGTGTGCGGTGCCCCCCTCCACCATAATCCACCTCGGTCATATCATCTTATTGCTTAGGCGAAGCCCTGCGCCAGTTGCTTCAACATCATCGTCATCACGCCGTCGTGCTGACAAAGCTCTCCCTCGACACTCTACTGGATCATGAGTTCGTGGGACGTCACCGAGCTGAACGTGTGCAGATCGCGGAGGTGTCGTACGTTCGGTACTAGGATCGGTCGATCGTGAAGACGTACGACTACATCAACCGCGTTGTCATAACGCTTCCGCTTACGGTCTACGAGGGTACGTGGACAACACTCTCCCCTCTCGTTGCTATGCATCAACATGATCTTGGGTGTGCGTAGGAATTTTTTTGAAATTACTACGTTCCCAAAAAATATAGGCCGTCCGATTTATATCTGACGTATAGGAAGGAAACTATGGCAATTTTGCAAAAAGATACCCACACCCCTCTCCACATTTGCAAATAAGGCCTTCCCTCGTTCATCCTTTTCTCCCACAATATAAACTACTCATACAAATGCATCTTGATGTTCCGTACAACGCACGGGCATCTTGCTAGTAGAGGTATGATGGATCAGTCTCTCGAACGTGCTCATAGGGGTAGGTTGTGCGTGTGTGAGTTCATAGGGGTGAGTGTATGCGTGTATATATGAGAGCTTGCGTCTGTAGTGTGTTAAAAAAAGGAGTACTCAAAGTATGCAAGTTCATAACAAACGGACGGTTACATCACTCTTGTCACGTTCGCGTTGCACCCCGGCATGATGGACCCTCCACGTCGCTCACCGAATGGAATGCGCTTCGTCTTGCGTTTTCGCTCGCTTGTGGGACCGCAGTTGAGAGCAAATCGACGTCCCTCCCGCTCCCCCGCATGTGTGATTTATACCACTACTAGAAGATAGAGAGAGACAGAGGTCGGCCAAGTGTTAGTAGTACTCCCTCTGTTTTTATTTACTCCGCAATAATATTAGTTTTGGTCAAAGTCAAGCTTAACAAACTTTGACAAAGTTTATAGACAAAACTATTAACATATACAATAACCAATCAATACCATTAGATTCATTGTTGAATGTACATCCACATCATATAGATTTGTTATGCCAAATATTTATATTATTTTCTATAAATTTGGTCAAACTTTACAAAGTTTGACTTCAGTCAACTCTAATATGCGGAATAAATAAAAATGGAGGGAGTGGTATACTACTAGTACTATGAGCACTGCATACTCTACTGCAGATGTTGTCAGTACTCCACTAGTACTACTACTTCTACTACTATTGGACAGGGAGCTTAAAAAAATTACTATTGGACAGGGGAGGCGTTTTGGCTCTCGGGTGCATTTGCAACCGGATGAACAGTACCCCAAAAAACAAACTAAATTTTTTCAAAAAATTCTGAAATTTTTTTGTAGATGATCATGTTGGTGTCGCAAACATGCTTGACAAAATTCATGCGGAACGGAGCAGCGGTGTTTCGTCAGCGAAAAAACAAATTCTGGGTGACATCTCGTCTTTGATTTGTTTTTTTTTTGTGCAAGCCAAAATGCATAACCTTTTTGTCTCAAAATTTACAGGTCGCATTTGTATGCGACAAAGATGACAAAAAAATTGTCTCGATTTTTTCGCCATTTGAAAAAAATCAAAAATGGCCCCGGGTGCAAATGCACCCGGGAGCCGAATTGATTTTACGCCATTGGACTGGCTACACGTGGCGAAATCCTAGTAGGAAGAGCATGCGCGAGAACAAGCATTCACGTGTTCGAAAACAAATTGGAAACCATTTCTGTTTGAAGACAAATCAAGGAGTACGTACAAATCTAACAATATTGATTGGGCGTTCTTGAATGTTAATACTCTTTTTGTAAGTTTGATCAAAGTAGAGATACTTTGACTACACATAAAACTTATATTTAAACTAGAAAGGATCGTAGGGAGTATATTGTATGTTCAAAAGCGAAACGAACATTGAATACCCTTTATATATGATTTGCGGATGCTATGATCACTGGTTCAAAATTTTGAATCCGCCTTAGGTATCACACATGCACCCACTCGTTCTCTCTCAGGGTCTCTCTCCCTCCCTCCCTCCCTCCCTCTCTCTCTCTCTCTCTCTCTCTCTCGCACACACACACATACCACCTCTCTTCCTGTTTGTGCTTGTCAAACCTAGTTGATCTCCCAAGGTATCGGTATTGTATCTTGCTCGTTGTCAAGTCGCTCTTCGACACACGCCTAGGTCTCTACCACGTATTAATTGTAACCAAGCTTTTCATCTATCTTTTTTAAGCATACATTCATCCTCTCCGCCCCTCTCTAGATCGGTCGATCTCCGGACCCACCCTAGTCCTCTTTCAATTGATCTAGCTAGATGGTACATGACCGACGCGCACACACAGACCCCCCCCCCCCCCCGGGTCATTTATATCATAGAAACACACCAAACCTTTATCTCCTTGCACGACATGCACTTGATATGTCAACATCAATCAATCTCGTCAAGATGTGTTGGGGCATGAACTGAATAGGATGTCAAAACTAAGATGGGAAGCGGCACGTAGTGGAGGCAAAGTGAAACTTTAAATGAACCGTTTGTCTATATGCATATCGGACAAATTACAACATTGGAAATACAAACATGGTCTAGGCCCACATGCGAATGACACTCGGCGGAATGCTCAAATGAGGCATGCGAGAGGATGGACTCGACCGAAGGGGGCATGATCAATGGAGAAGAGGGTTGGAGAGGAATGAGAAATAAGCAACACCACACATACTTGAACGGCTCAAATAAACATTAAGTTGTCTCCTTTTCCTTCCATCTTGGTCACGGAGTAAGATACTCCCTCCGTTTTTATTAACTCTGCATATTAGGTTTGACTGAAGTCAAACTTCAATAAATTCGACCAAGTTTATAGAAAAAATATGAACATTTACAATAACAAATCTATATGATGTGAAAGTATATTAAATAATGAATCGAATGGTATTGATTTGTTATTGTATATGTTATTATTTCTATCTATAAACTTTGTCAAAGTTTACAAAGTTTGACTTTGAGCAAAGCTAAAATGCGGAGTAAATAAAAACAGAGGGAGTACGCAGGGACTAGTATAGTTACTACTGCAGGAACATGGTAAGTTGGACCCCTAAATGCGGGCATGGACCGGGGACACCTCAATTATTCCTTCAAACAGTCGGACACCTAAATTAGCACACCATCCGACTACTTAATCAAGTGTTACGCTTCACGAGTTGAAAAGGAAAAGGGTGGTACTGTACCCAAAACCACCACACCTGGGGCTAGGGTAACAACTTGGTACTGTACCACATTTGAACCAGGGCACAAAAACCACCTATTCTGCACCTAATGCGTAACGCGGAGCACTGACGCTCGAATTTGGCCGGGAAAACAGGGAAACCGACATGTGGGGCACACCTGTCGGGATGACGTGGTGCAGACTAGTCCAATGGAGGAGTTGGCCCATGACCTCCTCGGCACCGGCAATCGTTCATGTGGGTCGTGGGGGCCAACAATGTGGCGCAGCTCCGGCACCACCTCTGGACACGGAGACGCGGTGAGCGACACGCTAATCGTCGCTGTACACGCTCGACTTCAGGGTGCCGAGGGTGGTGCTACCGCTGTGGCACGACCAGCAAATCAACACCCTGCTTGTCGAGGATGCACGGGGCACCAAAGTGCGCGCACGCCACGACGCCTCCGTGGAGTGTTCTAGCACGGCCAACTGCATCCCCAGGACATGAGACCATGTCAGGTCGCCTTGCTTTCTCAATGACTTGTGGGGAACGCATGTGAGCAAAGGGCATCTCCAACGTTGCCACGACCGCAGCTGACCACCCTGGCATACGAAAAACCCTCATCCCTCGTGCCGTCGCGCGCGTGCGTTCCAAGCCGGCGCTAGCTGCCCGCATTCATGCCGTCCGTCCATATGCCTTCATTAAGAAGGCTCGATGCTCGAGGAACCAACTCCGATGACTTAATGACGCACCCGGATGCTTGGCCTCACTGGAATGCGCTACTTAAAGCAGCAACGCCCAGCTAAACTCCACGCCATAGCGCATCCTCCTACCTGGCACCACATCCACCATGACCGCGAGCGCGAACGCTCTGCGGGAGAGCTTGTCTTCGGGGATGAAGCTCGAGGTCACCGCCCTTGCTCAAGTCGCCGCTCACAACGCAATAGCGGCGTAGCCGGACGCGAACGCGGCCGCAAAAGCGGTGGCCACGCTGGCGGCCGATGATGGGAGCACCGTCAGCCACGCGTCCTGCTTGCCGCCGTCCAACGTTCGATGGTGCATGTGGCAGGTGAAGCGACGGACCGTCCACGTCCATCATCATCGATCTAACGTCCACCGTCACCGATGAGGTCGGGGATTCCTCCGAGGATGAGTAGGGCATGGGAGGCAGTAGGGCATGGTGTGCCAACTGGCTGGTCCGTCTCCTGTGTTCCACTCTTCCTCGCTGGAGACTGCACCTTCACTTCACGGGTCTTGAACCCCGCCGCCGTACATGGAGACGACAGATGGAGGACGTCGGCTGCTGTCGGCATTCTGGGAACGGGGTCCCCAGACTTGCCTGCCTGCGGCCCACAGCGTGGCTCCACTAGCGGCCCCGTATGGCCCATCTTCATCAGCAAGCCCTCAAGACCCTCGCGAGGGGCCAAGCCTCACAAGGCGGACGATGCAAGACCTCCTCAGGGGTAGCCTCACCAGGCTGGCTCGCGAGAGGCAGAGAGATCAAGGCAAGGGGAACCTCGCGAGGTTCCCGTGACATAAGCCATGACGACCAAGGCCAGGCGGGCACCAGCGCGCGTAGTGTCCTTGTTTCCCCTTTGGTGCTAAAGGGGCAAGTGCAGTTGAGGAGTCCTGAGGCGTCAGGCAAAGGTTTCCATATCGGTGCAACGAGACCAAGACCAAGAGGATGGCAAGAAGGAGGTCACAGTGGAGCTCAAGACGGCGTCACCACCAGAGCCTTTGGCAGGCGAAGACCACCTTTAGACAGGATAGCTTGTACTAGTTGTTCCCCTTCGAATTGGCCGTGTGGAATCCCTTCCCGATCAATATTTGGGAAGAGGACCAGGGCCTCTATAAATAGGACTAGCCACCATCGTAGGACGGGGATCGATTGATCACCTAGTTCACCAACCACCACACAAGCTCACCGAGCATAAGAGTACCTCTCCTTAGGAGGTCGTTCTTCCCTTGTACTGTTCATCCCCAGCCCAAGAGGCAATCCACCACACCACACTGGAGTAGGGTATTACACCACAACAATGGCCCTACCCAGTATAAATCGTGTGTCCCTTTTTTCTTTGGGTTCGTCGAGCTAGGCCGTGAGATCTTGGTGCGAGCGAGCTAGAGGGGGCAGAGATCTTCGTGCGCACCCCAGTGTTCGAACCTCAAGGGTTTTGCCGGAGCCCGAAATCCGACATTTGGCGTGCCAGGTAGGGGTGCGCTGGAGCCTCTCCTCCACCAGTCGATCCGCCGATGCTCCGTGGTTCTGATGTCCGGCGACCCGAGGACCAACGCTGACCGCTGGGCAGCTTGGCCAGCCCGGGCGGCGTCGTCCGCCCAAGAAGACCTCAACCCCGCGCCCCAGGCGGCATGCGCACCGCCAAACGCTGTGGGGCGCGGGCGGCGCGGTCAAACACCATCCACCTTTACTCCATGACAAGTGCGGGCAGCCGCAAGGGCCTCAAGCTATGTTGCAGCCACAGTGCCACACACCCGACGGGAATAAGCAAACATGAGGGTCGCGCTCACGGTGGCTCAGGAGCTGCTGCGATGTCGGCTGATGGAGAGCGGCCGGGATGCATTGCTGGAGCGCGTCGCCGAGCTACTGTACGCCGCAGCCTCGGGGGCACCACCATTCTGCTCCCTGCTTATGCCTCAGGCTGCGGCCGGATCGCACGGCGGGCCTTGCCGTGCCCGCGTGCCCAGGGCGCGCCAGGAGGTTTCATCGACGCAGACGCGACCAACAGCACCGGACGCCCAATCGCGCTCGCGCCACCTTCGACGAGCGCGGGCACAAGCGTTGCCACCTGCGGCCCAGCGGGGGGCCGCCCTACCATCCTCAAAGTGGTGTGCTGGGCCGGGCAACATGGAGCGTGGGGCACTTCGGCGAGGTCTTAGGGGTGGTGGCCTCGGAGGCCTACGTGCCCCGCATGATGGACCAGGAGTACACGCCGGAAGACGACCCTGGCGCGTTCCTCGAGCTGGGCTGGGAGGAGGAGGCACTAGAAGCTGAGGCCTTCCAGGAGCCGCCCGGGATCCACGTCGACCATGCCGGCAACGACAGCTACAGGGTACCATCAATCTCTCAGGAGCAAGCTTACGCTAACCATGGGTCCCAGGTGGATCAGGTCACAGCGGCAGACGGCAGCCCCAGCTCGACAGCACCCCTTCCACCGGAAGGAGCGCACTGGGGGACGCAGGGAAGGAGCCGGGAGCAAGGCCCCTCCCCACATCGCACGGGGCAAGGCGTTACCCGGAGGTAGGCCCTTTGTCAGGGAGGCGCTGGTGAGCCTTCCCCTCGACAGAGGACCCGTGGTCACCGAGGGTGCCGCTGGCGTCCCCTTTGCCCCTTTGGAGTCGTCCTGGTTTCCGGACGCCCCAACGGTGGTCGAGGGCGGCGCAAGGCGGGGCTCTCGTCTGGCGATATGAAGTAAGGCTCGCGCCTGTGAAGGTCTCCGCTCGTGACACTCTCACGTAATAATGAGTGGGGCTGTAAACGCCCCGGAGTCTCAGGAGTGCCGCCCTCGGGCCTCGGGGGCTCCCTCCCACGTCCTAGTCGCAGCACTTAGCTCCGCGCTGGTGAGAAGACAAGAAGACTAGACTAGGCGCCGGATGCGGCCATTTGCTTTTAGTCTCTTTTTTGTAGCCCTGTTTTCTGGCTTTGGATTTAAGTTTGAAGTTGAATTTTCATTGGTGCGCGCGGGGGGTGTCTTTTATCGTTTGTGCGATTTCTTGCAATCTGGTTTCTTGCCTTGATTCGGAGTCCACACGTGCTGCCTCCCCCTTCGCGAGCCCCTCGCGAGCGGGGGCTGGGAGCGATTTCGCGCAAGGCCAAGACGTCCCTTCATGGCTGGCGCGTGCTCCTCGCGAGGCCCTCTCGGACGGATCGGCAGGCCCCGCGGAAGCTCACAACCTCATGAGCCGGTTTGGAACTGGCCCTTGCTAAGGGTCAACGACAAGGAAGCATGGGCTCTATCGGACATATCGCTCACCGCATCCTCCAGGTCGCCCTCAGACGCGTCGCTGGCGTCACCATCACCATCGCCGGCATCACCATCACCGTTGCCGGCATCGCCCGCACCTTCGTCGACCACATCACCCTCATCCGCCGCGACCACCACCGCGTCGTCATCAGAGGTGAAGGCCCTGACTAGAGCATCCACATTGTCTTCTACCCAGCGCGCCAGGTCGCCCCGGATGGCCTCAGGCACAAGGGCGATGGCGGCGTCAAAATCGAAGTTGGGGTAGGTGTTCTGGAGGTGGCTGAAGACGTGGGAGAACGCGTACCTGAGCAGGACGCGGCTCCTCTCTTCAACAAGCTCGCAAGCCCTCGCGGATCAATTCTCCAAGCGTGTCACCACATCGGTGAAGAAATGGAGGTGACTGGCGTAATCATTCGAGTGGGGGTGAGGGGCATCTTCGTCGCAGATGGTGCCCAGCGCCGCATTGGCTCTGATCCTGAGGCTTTGGAGCATGGGGGCGTGCACGCGCTCCAGTGTTTGCCGCCGGAGTGCTTCCTCCCTACTCTGTTGCGTGAAGGACTCAACGCTGGCTACCAGCTGCTGAAGAGAAAGCAGCTCGGCACGGGCGGAGGCTAGCTCGGCTTGCACTAAGATCAGGGCGGTTGCGGCGGCTTTCTCACGATGCCCCGCCTCAGCCAACCCTGACTCGAGGATGGCAGTCCTGCCCACAAGATCCGCGCGAGCCTTGGCCACCCGGCGATCGACCTCCTCCTGGGCTCTGGCCTCGCGCACACCAACAGCATCGTCCTCTTGGGCGACTTGGCGCTCCCTCGTCTCCAACCATTCAAGCTCAAGGTTGCGCTCCATGGCTTCCAGCGCAAGTGCTTCCTCACGCTTCAGGATCTCTTCCTCCTCGGCATGCATCCCCCTCATCGACGCTCGGGCGGCTCTGCGCGCCTCCACTTGCTGCTCCAAGGAGGCGCTCCAAGCTTGGAGCTCCCACGCGCGTTTCTCCGTGATCTCGTGGCGACGGTCAGCTTCCCGGGCCTCTTCCAGGGCTTGAGTGCAGGCCTCACGCGAGGCTGCCAGAGATGCCTCAGCCTTCGCATTAACCGAAGACCCTCGGTCTCGAGGCGCGTGTCTACTTCCACGAGTTCTCCGCCGAGCCAGCTCATCGCGCCCATCGCCTCCCGAAAGAGCTCGTGGCGGACAGCACTTCGTCCGAGCGCGAACTCGAGCGTGCGGCCGCTTCCGTCTTCCACAGCGGGAGTCACCGACGGGATCCGAAGTGGCTCACCCCTTTCAGCAGGGGCTGGGGGCTGGCGCTCCCCCGGTCGCCCACTAGGCTTCGGGGGGGCCGGTTGAGTTGAGGCTCGCCACTCGAAGAGGAAGCCAAGACCGAAGCCACCCAGCCGCCTTTCACAACCAGAGGAAGAGCCGTTGGCACGCTCGTCATGCCCCCGGCAAGGCCACGAAGAAGAGACGGCAGGAGCGCAGGCTTGAGGCACCATGCTAGCGTGTCTACCTCTCTGGCCGACCTCGTGCCGGGGGCAGCATGCTGGCTTGGGACGGTCAAGGCCAACGGAAGATTCAAGGCAGGAGGGGGTTGCTTCTCAGGAGGCTTCACAGCCTTAGCCGAAGGGATCCTGAAGAGCCACCGCCAGGAAGGGAAGTAGCACTCGAGGATTTATAAAGATAAGGTGCTTACTCATCTATGGCGATCTACTTCCTCTGTTTCAACAGCCGAAAGGTGCCGCTGCTGCCGCTTGGGGACCCCTTCCTCTTGCGGAGCGCTTCGAAGTCCACACGGAGCCGGCCGAGGCGTTGGACGTGGCGACCAGCACGGGGCGCGGCCGGTGAGGTGCCCAAGGGGACAACCTCAGGAGCGCCAACTGGGGAGAGCTATCGGGCTCCGCCTCGCAATGGCCTGCTGAGGCCTCGGGAGCTTCGGCCTCGGGACTAGCGGATCGCATAGCCCCCGCAACGGCCACCTCAGGGCGAGAGTCATGGGTTCCCAGGGATGGCACCTCAGGAGCCTCGAACGGCTTCGACACCTAGGCACCCGCGCCTCCGGCCTCCAGTGATGCTTGCCCCCTGCGTCCACTCTTGGGGCAAGTTCGTTACCGGTGACAAGGAGGGGAACCCCGGTGACGGGGTTCTCACGAGGCCCCTCAAGGCCGACCGGGCGCAGCCCCCATTCATCGAAAGGGGGCATCTGCCCCGCGAACTCCACCATGTTCGACCAGCAATACAGGAGACAACCCTCCTGCGGCAGATCGCCTAGCGAGGGGTCGCCCGTCAAGACCTCGAGCACCATCCTCTGTGCCTCGGGCGGGAGCCCCGACTCCTGAAGCCTCATGTGATCTTGGTCGCCGGTCAGGGTCCACATCGGCTAGGAATGGCGCTGGAGTGGGATGATGCGGCGTCGGAGGAACTCCTTCATCACCTTGGGTGCAGTCACGCTGAGGTCCTTCAGCCTCCTCAGTCGGAACGGAACAAAGGCAAGACAAGAGCCTGTGAGCTTCTCGTGGCCCCAGCCGGATCTGGGGACATCGGGCAACGACGGAGGCAAGAGCAGGGGGCTGAGCACTTCGACATCCACATACACCCACCGTGATCGAAACCCACTCGCAGACGGCGGGAGCTCAAAATCAATCCCCGAGCCGGCCGTCGCCGCCACAGCCTGGAAGCTCAGGGCCCTCGAACACTGCAGGGGGTCGGTCAGGTGCAGCAAGAAGAAATAGCGCAGGAGGGCCACGGAAGGGGCAATGCCCACCATGGCCTCACAGACAAAGGCAAAGACGGCAAGAAGAGCGACAGATTGGGGATCTAGGTGCAGCATATGGATCTGATAATGGGAAAGCACAACATTGAAGAAGGCGGAGAAGGGGGGAACCAGGCCGGCCCACAGGGCGTCGATGAAGAACTGGACCTTAGTGGTTGCCCTATCGATAGTCGCATGGAACGCGGGCCAGGCCACCGTCCCTCCCCATTCATTGAAGCTGGTGGCGAGTGCCGGGCGGACCTTGTCCATGGCCTCTTGATTGAGTACCAGCGATGGACCAACGGCGGGCTCAATGGCCAGGGGTGGGCTGGCTGAGGAAAGGGGCATCTTCCCTTTCTCCGTTCGCTTCGGCGCCATGACGATGGAGGGGACTGAGCTCTGGTCGGATTGGGCGAGGAAGCTGAAGTTCAAGGAAGCGGGGGAGTTGGGGAGTCCGTTGCCAGCAACGGGGGAATAACCGTGTAGGACGTCGTGGCCGCCTAGCCAGGCAGATATCAAGGCTGCGTGGGGAAGCGGAGATGCCCACGTCCAATCAATCGCCACACGTCGACCAAGGCCGCAGGCTGTTGGGGCCCGCGGCGCTCCGCACTTGCCCTTTGGCTTTGCCTCGAAGCCAAGTCCGAGCGCGCCTTGGGCCCGGGGGCTACTGTCAGTGTTCTGGGAACGGGGGTCCCCAAACTTGCCTGCCTGCAGCCCACGGTGTGGCTCCACTAGCAGCCCCGTACGGCCCATCTTCATCAGCAAACCCGCAAGACCCTTGCAAGGGGCCAAGCCTCGCGAGGCGGATGACGCAAGACCTCCTCAGGGGCAGCCTCACCAGGCTGGCTCGCGAGAGGCAGAGAGATCAAGGCAAGGGGAACCTCGCGAGGTTCCCCTGACGTAAGCCATGACGACCAAGGCCAGGCGAGCGCCGGGCGGGCACCAGCGCGTGCAATGTCCTTGTTTCACCTTTGGTGCTAAAGGGGAAAGCGCAGGCGAGGAGTCCTAAGGCATCAGGCAAAGGTTTCCATATCGGTGCAACGAGACCAAGACCAAGAGGACGGCAAGATGGAGGTCACCGTGGAGCCCAAGACAGTGTCACCACCAGAGCCTTTGGCAGGCGAAGACCACCTTTAGTCAGGATAGCTTGTACTAGTTGTTCCCCTTCGAACTGGCCGTTGTGGAATCCCTTCCTGCCCAATATTTGGGAAGAGGACCAGGGCCTCTATAAATAGGACTAGCCACCATCGTAGGATGGGGACGATCGATCACCTAGTTCACCAACCACCACACAAGCTCACCGAGCATAAGAGTACCTCTCCTTAGGAGGTCATTCTTCCCTTGTACTGGTCATCCCCAGACCAAGAGGCAATCCACCACACCACACTAGAGTAGGGTATTACACCACAACGGTGGCCCGAACCAGTATAAATCTTGTGTCCCTTTGTTCTTTGGGTTCGTCGAGCTAGGCCGTGAGATCTTGGTGCGAGCGAGCTAGAGGGGGAGAGTTCTTCGTGCGCACCCTAGTGTTCGAACCTCAAGGGTTTTGCCGGAACCTGAAATCCGACAGTCGCCGCCGTAGAATAGGTTTAGGGTCGGGTTTCTTTTATTTTTCTGTTCTATAAAAGTTCGAAATGTTATGAAAATTTGTCATGTTTGCATGAATCTCGTCCGGTGAATATGAACGTTCACAATAATAGTAAGATATATTGTACGAAAATATATGGAATGATTATTCGTTTTTGTGTGTATAAACTTAGAAGGTTTTACCCGAGACAAAGCTAACATGTGAAGTAAATAAACACATAGGGTCTACATACACAATTTATCTTAGGCACTCCAATAGTACGTCCGCTACACATTCATGCATTTCACATCTTTCTACATCTATGGGAACCTACGAAAGGTTAACGTAAATTGCCTCTCTCTCCCCACTGATTTTCATGGAGGTGGGCCCCTCCCTCCCCCCAATCTCCAATCAACAGCCCACATGTTTCACATTACGTTAATTACGTAACTAGGATTACGTAGGTGTAGCATTACTCGTCCTAAAAAACCAACTAAGCCAACCTCCCGCCATATCATGCGGGAAAAGACCCGGCCACGCCGTTTTAGTCAGGATTGCCCTATTACTAGTAGTAGTATCGATGGATCGCGTGAAGCACCAAGTTTAAAAGGAAAAAGGCGGTACACTCATAGCACGCCTGTCATGGTCGCATTGCACCCCTCACACGGTCGGTCCTCCACACTGCTCACACAAACAGAACGCGCTTTGGCTTGCCTCTTCACTGATACGTGGGACCGCATTTGGAGAAACCAACCATGTGCCAACCTCCCCCACCCACCGCATGAAAATTCCCCCCAAATCCCAATTTCAACTGCCCTTCGGCCAACTAGCTAATAATATTCCCCAGACCCCCCTCTCCTCGGCCACCTCCACTCCATTCGCTCTGCCAAAGCCGCCCTCCCCGCCGCGCCGATACATCGGCGCCGCAGTTCGTCAAGGGGACGCATGGTGATCCTCTCACTCCCATAGCACGCTCTCGTAGACTGTCGTGCTCTAGCCGCGCCGCCATCGCTGGCGACGTTCTTGTGGAGACGCACAACGGTCAGCTTCTCCCACGGTACGCGCATTCTATACTGAGGCCCCGTGCATGTGGGAGTAGCGTTGAATGTGTCGGCGTTCTGGGAACGGGGGTACCGAGACTTGCCTGCCTGCGGCCTGTGGCGTGGCTCAAGGGGTGGCCCAGTACGGCCCATCTTCATCAGCACAAGCTCAAGGCCCTCGCAAGGGGCCAGAGCGGGCGGACGATTGTGAAGCTTCTCAGCACGGCCTCGCCCAGCTGGCTCGCATGAGGCGGAGAGATCAAGGCGGGTACCTCACGAGGTGCCCATGACGCAAGCCATGACGACCAAGGGCGCCAGGGAGCGCCAGCCTGCAAAGTGTCCCCATTTCCTCTTTGGTGCAAAGGGGCAAGCGCAGTAGAGTATCAAGAAAAGGCACCCATTTCGTGCAACAAGACCAAGACCATCGCAACGGCAGGAAGGAGGTCATCGTGGAGCCCAAGCCAAGGCGTCACCACCAGAGCCTTTCACAAAGTAGGACCAACTTTAGTCAGGATAAGTGTACTAGATGTTCCCCTTCAAATGGCCAATTGTTGGCGCCCTTCCCGCTCAATATTTGGGAGGAGGCCCAGGGCCTCTGCCTATAAGTAGAGCTAGCCACCACAGTAGAGGAGGGGAGAGGATCCGGACATCTCATCTTAGCTTGATCCAATCTGACCGAGAGCCTAGCCACAAGAACACCTTACCCTCGCGAGGCTATTCTTCCTTGTATTGTTCATCATCAGCCCAAGAGGCAATCCACCACACCACACACTGGAGTAGGGTGTTACACCACAACGGTGGCCCGAACCAGTATAAACCTTGTGTCTCTTGTGTTGTTCTTTTGGTAGTTTAGATCCTAGCGAGGCGACGAGGTGCAGGTAGGTAGGGGGTGAGATCTCCGCGTGCACCCCAGAGTTCGAACCTAGAGGGTTTGCCGGAACCCTAAATCCGACATTTGGCGCGCCAGGTAGGGGTGTGCCGGAGCTTTCCTTTCTGCCGACCCGCTCTCCGCCGACATCGCGACTTGCCCTACGATGAGCAGCGCGCCGCCCACTCCGGTCGCCAGCGCCAGCGCGGGGGCCATGGGGCTCCGAGCCTTGGCCCCAGCCTTGCAACAGGTGCGGTGGCCGAACAAGTTCAAGCCGGAGACGCCATCGTGTTACAACGGCACGACTGATCCACTGGCCTTCCTGCTGGCGTACGACGAGGCCGTCCTAGAAGAAGGAGGCGACGACAGGGTCATGTCTACCTAGCTTCCCATGGCCCTCACCGGCGCCCCGCGCATGTGGCTGCTCCACCTGCCAGCGGCTTCCGTGGCCTCTTGGGAGGAGTTGCGCGACCTCTTCCTCGCCCAGCACGCTGCACCGGCGCCCCCGGTCATCGCAGCTCTCCTGGGCGGCTCGTAGGCACCACCTTCAGGCTGCCACGTCAAGCCATTCGTCCGCCGGATCGGCGCTACCTCCGCGCGGCAGGGGGCTCCCCCAGGTCGGTTGGCGCCCAAGGCCGATCTGGCCTTCAGCTCGGAGGACCACCCCTCCAACTCAGCCTGCTCGGGCGCGCTCCCAATGTTCTGCACCCCCACCATCTGCCAAGTGGCCGTTACTAGGACCCTCATCGATGGCGGAGCGGGCATCAGCGTGCTCTTGGTTGAAGCCTTCAGCCTCCTCCACATACCGCCAGAGCGGCTTCAACCTAACGGGCCCTTCTTGGGAGTCGGAGGTGGTTCAGCCGGCTCCCTGGGGCAGATCCGTCTTCCGGTGACCTTCGGCACCTACGACAACTTCCGTACGGAGCTAATCGACTTCGAAATCGCCCCCATCGGCCTCCCATACAACGCCATCCTCGGCTCCCAGCACTAGCCAGATTCATGGCCGCGACTCACCCAGCGTACAACCTCATGAAGATGCCCGGGAGCAACGGCGTCCTCACCGTGTCCGGAGACACCGGGGATGCGTTGCAAGTACTCAAGCTCGTCTTCAAGACTGCGGCGGCAGCCCAACCTGCCGGCTCAGACGCCCCTGAGCCCAAGGGGGCTGCGCCGGCCAAGAAGAAGCAGTTGTTCACCCAAGACAAGGCAGAAACCAAGTAGATACTGGTCGACGAGGACGGATCCACTAACGCCACCTTCACCATAAGCGCCAACCTCGAGCCCGAGCAGGAGGGGGCCCTGGTCAAGTTCCTGCGAGCGAACAAGAGGGTATTCGCATGGGAGTCAGATCAATTGTCAGGGATCCCGAGAGACGTAATCGAGCACCACCTCAACGTGTGCCCCAACGTACGCCCCGTGAAGCAGAAAGCGAGACGGCAATCCACTGAAAAGCAGGCTTTCATCGTCCAAGAGACCCGCAAACTAGAAGCTGCAGGGGTCATTCGCGAGGTCCGATACCCAGATTGGTTGGCTAACCCAGTTGTCGTGCCAAAGAAAGGGGGAAGGAACGCATGTGTGTCGACTTCACCAACCTCAACAAAGCCTGCCCGCAGGATCCATTCCCGATCCCCCATATCGATCAGATCGTCGATTCCACCGCCGAGTGCGACCTGTTATGTTTTCTGGATGCCTTCTCCGGCTATCACCAGATCAAGATGGCGGTAGAAGACGTGGAAAAAACGGCCTTCTTGACCCCATGTGGAGTGTACTGCTACACATGCATGTCGCTTTGGGCAAGAACGCAGAGCGACCTTCAGCCGGGCCGATGCACATCACCTTGGGTCTGCAGCTCGGGAGGAATGTTGAGGCATCCGTCCGATGACATTGTGGTGAAGTCTCGGAGGCCAAAACCCGATACAAGACTGGAGGAAACCTTCGCGAGCCTCGAAGCAGTGAACCTGCGGCTCAACCCGGAGAAGTGTGTGTTTGGGGTTCCCTCGGGCAAGCTCTTGGGCTTCCTCGTGTCCCATCGGGGCATCGAGGCTAACCCAGAAAAGGTCAGGGCAGTTGAGGACATGAGCCCACTGAAAACCCTCAGAGAAATGCAGAATCTCACTGGGCGTGTGACCGCGCTAGGACGTTTCATCTCCAAGTTGGGGGAGCGAGCGCTACCCTTCTTCAAGCTAATGAAGAAAAAGGGCCCTTTGAATGGATCAAGAAGCCGACAAATGCTCCAATACCTCAAGAGGTACTTAACCAGCCCCCCGGTGATGGTGGCTCTGCGCCCCCAAGAGCCCCTGGTGCTCTACCTTGCAGCCACCCCCTACTCTGCCAGCGCAGCCCTGGTGGCGGTTAGGGAGGAGCGTCGGACCAAAGCCGCGGCAGCTGCCCGGGTCAAGGCGAAGAAGGATCAAGGGGGCCTCATAGAGACCACTGCCATAGCCGAGGAGGATCAGCCGCCGCGGGGAAGCGCACTCGGGACAGAAGAGACCCCTCCCCTGACGATTAGCCACTTGGGGCTCCGTTGCCTCAAGAGGCGCCACGGCCTCCGGAGGACGCCAACGACACCAACACTCCCAACCTCGTCGAACACCCTGTATACTTCGTCAGCACAGTGTTGCGGGACGCGAGGGCGCGGTGCCCCATGCCCCAGAAACTCCTCCTCGCGCTCTTGGTGGCTTCGCGCAAGCTGCGGCACTATTTTCAGGGCCATCCCATCAAGGTCGCCTCGGCGCATTCACTTGGAAAGGGTGCTCAGGAGCCCCAACTCAGCCGGAAGAGTTGCTGAGTGGAACATCGAGTTGCAGGCGTTTCAGCTGGAATTCAGCACCACCAGAGTCATCAAGGGAGCCGCGCTAGCGGACTTCATGGCGGAATGGACGGAGGCGCCAGGTCTCAAGGTCGGCGAGATCGGTCCCTCTCCCCGGAAGCGAGGCACCTGGACGGTTGGATCATGTACTTGACGGGCGTTCTCCAGACATCGGCGCTGGAGCTGGCGCAGTGCTTATATCTCCTACTCAAGACAAGCTCTACTACGCCGTGCAGCTCTATTTCCAGCACGGGGAAAAGGTCTCCAACAACATAGCGGAATATGAGGGCCTGATAGCAGGCCTGAAGACCGCGGCTGCCCTGGGAGTGAAGCGCCTTACCATCAAGGGTGATTCACAACTCCTCGTCAACTTCTCCAACAAAGTATACAAGCCAAGGGATGAGCACATGGAAGCCTACCTCACAGAGGTCCACAGGATAGAGAAGCAGTTCTGGGGGCTGGAGTTGTAGCATGTGCCTCGTGGCACCAATCAGGAGGCTGACGACATCGCCAAACGGGCATCCAGGCGGCTACCTCAGGAGCCCGGCGTCTTCGAGGAACAGCTCTTCAAGCCCTCGGCAACGCCATCGCTGTCAAGCACAGTGCAGCCTCCAGAAGAGCTCCCCCAGCCACCTGCCTCGGGAGCCCCGGTCTGTGGCCCGGCCTCGGGAGCGCGTCTGCTCCTAACGCTGGAACCTCAAGAGGGATGCTGAATCACAGAGCTCCAGAGCTACCTGACGCAAGGAACCTTGCCGGAAAAGGAGGAGGAAGCGGAGCGTGTGGCGCAGCAAGCCACGGTGTACTGCATCAGGGATGGAGAGCTCTACCGGAAGCGACCGAATGATGTGTCCCTGCGGTGCATCTCCAGGGAGCAAGGGAATGAGCCATCCGGGCGACGACACGGTGGAGACTGTGGGGCACCATTCGTCATCACGGACCCTCGTTGGCAAGGCGTTCGCCAGCCGGGTTCTATTGGCCCATCGCTCAATGATGTCGTGGAACCGGTAAAGGCTTGCGAGGCCTGCCAATTCCATGCCAAGTAGATCCATCACCGGCGGGAGGTCCGCAAACTATACCCTCTCGTGGCCATTCGCAACTGAAATTTGGATATCTGGCCCGTTCCTCGGGCTCCGAGGAGGCTATCGTTACCACTACGCCGTGGACAAGTTCACCAAGTGGGCTGAAGTGGAAGCCGTTCGCACCATCCCCGCAGTTCTCGCGGTCAAGTTCATCAAGGGCATCGAAGCGGTTCGGGTGCCGAACCGCATCATCACCGACAACGGTTCGCAGTTCACCAGTAACCTCTTCAAAACATATTGTGCTAAACTTGGGACACAGATATGCTACGCCTCGGTAGCGCACCCACGGAGCAACGGTCAGGCCGAGCGGGCCAACGCAGAGGTCCTGAGGGGCCTCAAAACCAGGACATTCAAGAAGAAGCTGGAGGCCTGCGGCAGAGGCTGGTACGACGAGCTTCGATCCGTATTGTGGTCCATTCGCATGACCGCGACTCGCCGACCGGGCGAGACCCCGTTCTTCCTGGTCAATGGGGCCGAAGCAGTCCTCCCTCACGAGGTTAGACGTCGTTCCGCACGGGTCCTGGCGTTCGACGAGGTGCAGCAAGACGCCATGCAGGGGATGGACCTCGCGGCCGGGGAGGAGCATCGTCGGAAGCCGCGCTACGAGCGGCAAGATACCAACAAGCACTGCGGCGATACCACTGCCGCAACATTCGCCCCAGGACTCTTGAGGTAGGGGACCTCGTGCTCAGACAGGTTCTCTCCAGGGAAGGATTGCATAAGCTGTCTCCCATGTGGGAGGGCCCGTTCAAGGTTGTTCATGTTTCCAGGCCCGGCTCCGCATGCTTGGAGACTCAGGAGGGGGTGCCCGTCCAGAACGAGTGGAACATCCAGCACCTCCGGAGGTTTTACCCCTAAAAAGGCCCGGTGCCTGTGAAGAAGGCGAATGCCTGTGAAGCATTACGTTTGGAAAAGGCCCGGTGCCTGTGAAGAAGGCGAATGCCTATGAAGCATTGCGTTTGGAAAAGGCCCGGTGCCTGTGAAGAAGGCGAATGCCTGTGAAGCATTGCATTTTGGAAAAGGCCCGGTGCCTGTGAAGAAGGCGAACGCCTGTGAAGCTTATCTTTCTATGAAAGGCCCGGTGCCTGCGAAGAAGGCAAACGCCTGTGAGCTTATTTTTCTGAGAAAGGCCCGGAGCCTGTGAAGAAGGCCAATGCATGTGAAGCTCGCCGCCCGTGACACTCTCACGTAATAATGAGTTGGGGCTGTACACGCCCCGGAGTCTCAGGAGCGCCGGCCTCAGGCCCTGGGGCTCCCTCCCACGCCCAGTGGCAACACTTAGCTCCACGCTGGTGAGAAGACGTCGAAGACTAGATTAGGTGCCGGACACGGCTTTTTCATTTGCTTTCTGCAGTTGGCTTGTTCATTCCCATTTGAAGTTTTATTGAAGTTGTCGCCGTCTTTGGCTTGTGACTTTTTGCCTTCTTCGCTCCCCTGCCTCGATTTCTCTCACGCGAGTCTCGCGAGGTAGCAACGCGGGCACCCTCACGAGTGTTTTCTGCCCCTATTGTTTGAGGTTGCCCTAACCGGGTCCACTACGGGAGCACTTTCCAAATTGCGTCTCCACGGGCACCGCGACGCGAACACAGGACCTGGGTCGGTCGCCTCCACAACTGAGGCCGGAAGCTACCTCTCCTGGCTAATCTGTGCAGGGCATGAAGCGTTCGACGAGGCCTCGGCTTCGGGAGGCGAAGACCACGGCAGGTCGCCCCCGAGCTAAGTAATTTCTACGCGCAGGCGTGTGGCACAGAAGCCTAATACAGAGATAGAGGAAACAGTACGATAATTAACAGCAATAGTCCAAGCATGCCACCGCGAGGCCCTACACTACTGTCTCCTTGTGCAGGAAAAGGAAAAGAACAAAACGGGCGCGACTCGCCTGACACCAACTCGCGGCGGGAGCTCAAACTGCTTCCCGAGCTTAGGCGGACTCCCTCTCGCGCTTCACCGAGGCGCGACGGCGGGCAGACCCGCTACCTCACTCCAGGCGGGCGCGGTGGCGCGGGGGCTGGTCGCGGCCACCGCTGGAGGAGCCGCTGTCCGAAGAAGAGACGCCAAAGCTCGACGAACCCCGAGCGCCGCCGACCACGCGTGCGCTGTCATCTTCATCGCCGCCGGGGCTAGGCCCACGACTGCGATCGTCGTCCTCGGTGCAGCACCCAGCGCGGCGACCGTCTTCCCCGAACACCCTCACGTAGAGGGTGGCATCGCCGTCGAAGTTGAAGTGCAGGGTGCACCGCCGGCTCAGACCATGCGCGTGGGCAAACGTTTGTCAGCCGCGGGTCAGGGCAACACTCCCGGCTGCGGAGACCTCGAGCGAAGCCCAGGAGGCCCGGCTGTAGCAACCGTCCGCCTGGAGCCAGAGGCTGCCCGGGGCGCCGATCAGAAGTTCACCTAAGAGGAAGCGGGGAAGCCGGAGCCTGGTACTGGTCGGCTCCACCGACCACACGACAAACTCCGGCAGCACCTCCGCCGAGCGGAAGCGTGGCCTAGGGGGTCGCGCGGCCGTGGCGCGCCCCGCATCAACGGCCTGACGCCCGTCGCCGCGCAGGAGATCGCCTCCATGGCCGCGGGAAGCCGCTACGGGAGCCACAGGGTGCTTGCGAGGACGGCCTCGACCGCGCTTGGCCGGGGGAGAGTCAGGCTCTACCTGGCGGGCCTTTCCTTTCTCCGCGGCCGAGAACCTCTTCGGCGGAGCCATGGAGAAGAAGGAGAAGCAAGAAGAGATGGGCTGGAAGGGCACGCGCTGCCCGCATTTATAGCCGGGGAAGGCCAACCGTCGACCTCCACGATCGCATGTAATCATAACCCGCTTCGCATGCAGGGACTTGTCAATTCGTGCAGTTGTCGAGGCATCGTGGGGAAGTGGAGACGCCCACGACCAATCAACCGCCACGCGGTGCCCGAGGCCGCAGGCTGTTAGGGCCCGCGGCGCTTCGCACTTGCCCCTTCGCTTCTCCGCTCGGCCAACTCCAGGCGCGTCTTGGGCCCGGGCTCTTGTCGGCGTTCGGGAACGGGGTACCCAGACTTGCTCACTGCGGCCTGCGGCGTGGTTTCAAGGGGTGGCCCAAGACGGCCCATCTTCATCAAGACAAGCTCAAGGCCCTCACGAGGGGCTGCCTCACGGGCGGACGATGTGAAGCTTCCTCAGGCACGGCCTCGCCAGGCTGGCTCGCGAGGAGGCAGAGAGATCAAGGCGGGGTACCTCACGAGGTGCCCATGACGCAAGCCATGACGACCAAGGGCGCCAGGCGGGCGCCAGCCCGCACAGTGTCCCCATTTCCTCTTTGGTGCAAAGGGGGCAAGCGCAGGCGAGAGTATCAAGCAAAGACACCCGTTTCGGTGCAACAAGACCAAGACCATCGCAACGTCAGGAAGGAGGTCATCGTGTAGCCCAAGCCGGCGTCACCACCAGAGCCTTTGACAGGCGAGGACCAACTTTAGTCAGGATAAGTGTACTAGATGTTCCCCTTCAAAATGGCCAATTGTTGGCGCCCTTCCCGCTCAATATTTGAGAAGAGGCCCAGGGCCTCTGCCTATAAGTAGAGCTAGCCACCACAGTAGAGGAGGGGAGAGGATCCGGACATCTCATCTTAGCTTGATCCAATCTGATCGAGAGCCTAGCCACAAGAACACCTCACCCTCGCGAGGTTGTTCTTCCTTGTATTGTTCATCATCAGCCCAAGAGGCAATCCACCACACCACACACTGGAGTAGGGTGTTACACCACAACGGTGGCCCAAACTAGTATAAACCTTGTGTCTCTTGTGTTGTTCTTTTGGTAGTTTAGATCCTAGCGAGGTGACGAGGTGCAGGTAGGTAGGGGGTGAGATCTCCGCGTGCACCCCAGAGTTCGAACCTAGAGGGTTTGCCGGAACCCGAAATCCGACAGAATGTTAGCTGATAGACGCTGTTAATCTCACTATTTGCCGAAATAGTTTACAGTCAATATGCTCTGCTTAAGAACCTTCCTTGCCCCGTTCTGCACTCAATCTGCTTTGCTGAGATGGCATGCCATGCCCGATTAGTTGCTAAATTATCCTGCCATATATTTATTGTGAAGTAGATTGCCATGGTCTAATAACCAATCTGTTAGGTGAAATAGCTGGACACCGTTTTATACTCGATCTTTTTTGCTGAGATGGCCTTTGATGGCTGTGTGCTCGACCTCATTGACTGCTGAAATAGCCTACCATAATTTAGCACTCAAATCTGTTTGCTGAATTAGCTTTACATATATTTCATTACTTAGATGTGCTTGTCCAAATATCTTTCCATAGCTTTAGACATCGACCTAGGTATTTTTTTCTGGACTTTATAAAAAAGCATATATGTTTTCCTGTAATATCTAGTAGAAGAACTAATTTATATGTCTAACAGATGGACAGGACTTGGATAACTTCTGCTCGAAGATTCTCCGACGCATATGTCGAGGGGGTTGAAAACTTCATGAACTTTATCAGAGTTGAGTACGGTGGTCCAAAATCAGATGTGCTCTGCCCGTGTAGCAGTTGTATGAATTCTGTTACAAGACCCCAGTCAACTGTGCAAAGTCATCTACACTTGTATGGGATGTCAGTCACATATACTAGGTGGGTTCATCATGGTGAGCTGTGAACGTCAATGTTACTAACTATGTGGAATCAACAGATCACCATCTTGATCTTCCTGATGCTCAGGTAGAAGAGGAGGAGGAGGAGGTGGTGGCGGCGGAGTCAGTGAGTTTGACCAACATTGAAACAATTCTATGAAATGCTCGCACATTTGGTGAACTTTCACTTGCAAAAGAAAAATGGTGGGCCCGCATGTTGTAACAATGCAACGCGGCTGTCAGTATTCTCAGCTATAGTCACCTTTCTTTAGGTGAAGACATCTGAGCGGAGGACGAACAAATCATTCAATGCGATGTTGGTTGCTTTCCGCACATCTTTCCCAGATGCGTCTGAGCTGCCACACAGCTACAGTAAAATGAAGCATTTCCTTCGTGCAGTTGGAATTGGATATAATATGATCCATGTTTGTAAGAATAATTGTGTTCTGTTCCGGAAGGATTATGGCAACTTCAGTGAATGCCCAAAATGAAGATCATCAAGATGGAAAGATGGTGATGCTGTGAAGAGGATTCCTCATAATGTTCTCAGACATTTTCCAATTATACCAAGATTGCATAGGTTGTTTCATGATGCTGAAACAAGAGAGGACGTACTGTGGCATTCTAGGAACAAGGAGTACAGAGATCAAAATGTAATGAGCCATCCATCTCATGGTAGTGATTGGAAAAGCTTCAATCAGAAACACAAAAGGTTTGCTGCTGACCCGAGAAACATTAGACTTGGCTTAGCTACAGATGGATTTAACCCATTTGGCCACCAGAGCGCCACATATAGCATGTGGCCAGTGCTTGTTATCCCTTACAACATGCCACCAAATGGCTGCACCAAAGAATCAAACTACATGATGGCATTGCTCATCCTAGGTCCAAAAAGTCCTGGAAAGGATTTTGATTTATTCATGGAGCCTCTTGTGGAGGAACTTCAACATCTATGGAGGGGTGTTCTCACTCGAGACCTATATAGCAGCCCACCAGCTGATTTATATGTGCGTGTTGTTATAATTTGGTGGATCCATGATTATCCGGCATTGGGCACAATGTCAGGGCGAACGACTGATGTCTACTAACAACTTTATTATTGTAGACTCGTGTTGGGCCTCCAAGTGTAGAGTTTTGTAGGACAGTAGCAATTTTCCCTCAAGTGGATGACCTAAGGTTTATAAATCTGTGGGAGGTGTAGGATGAAGATGGTCTCTCTCAAACAACCTTGCAACCAAATAATAAAAAGTCCCTTGTGTCCCCAACCCACCAAATACAATGGTAAATTGTATATGTGCACTAGTTCGGTGAAGAGATGGTGATACAAGTGTAATAAAGGTAGTACATATTTATTTTTGTAATAGGAACAATAAAAAACAGCAAGGTAGCAATTGATAAAGTTAGCACAAACGGTATTGCAATGCTTGAAAAGAAGGCCTAGGGTCCGTACTTTCGCTAGTGCAATCTCTCAACAATGCTAATCTAATTGGATCATATAACCATCCCCCAAAGTGCGATGAAGAATGACTTCAAAGTTCTTATCTAGCGGAGAACATAAGAAGAAATTGTTTGTAGCTATTCTTTCTGATCGATCTACCCAAGAGTTCATACTAAAATAACACCAAGTTATTCTTTTTGATCGATCTATCAAGAGTTCATACTAAAATAACGCTAAGTTATTCTTTCTGATCGATCTATCAAGAGTTCGTACTAAAATCACACCAAAGCAAATTAAGATTCATAATACTCAGTCCAACACAAAGAACCTCAAAGAGTGCCCCAAGATTTCTACCAGAGAAACAAAGACAAGAATGTGCATCAACCCCTATGCATAGATTACCCCAACGTCACCTCGGGAATCCACAAGTTGAGTGCCAAAACATATATCAAGTGAATCAGTATGATACCCCATTGTCACCATGGGTATTCATAGCAAGACATACATCAAGTGTTCTCAAATCATAAAAGTATTCAATCCGATCAAACGAAATCTCAAAGGGAAAACTCAATTCATCACAAGATAGAGAGGGGAAAACACCATATGATCCGACTATATTAACAAAGCCGCGATACATCAAGATCGTGACATCTCAAGAACACGAGAGTGAGAGAGTTAAACACATAGCTACTGCTACAAACCCTCAGCCCCTAGGGTGGACTACTCCCTCCTCATCATGGTGGTCGCCGGGATGATGAAGATGACCACCGGTGATGATTTCCCCTCTGGCGGAGTGCCGGAACGGGGTCTAGATTGGTTTTCGTGGATACAGAGGCTTGCGGCAGCGTAACTTCTGATCTAGGGTTATCTCCGGGGGTTTTGGAATATATGGGAATTTATAGGGCGAAGAGGCGGTGCGGGAGGCCACCGAGGTGGGCACAACCCACCAGGGCGCGCCTGGGCCCCCAGGCATGCCCAGGTGGGTTGTGCCCCCCTTGGGGCACCCCTCTGGTACTTCTTTGGCCCAAGTTCTTCCTTCTGGTCCAGAAAAAATCTACAAAAATTTTCACTGCGTTTGGACTCCATTTAGTATTGATTTTCTGCCAAGTAAAAAACAAGCAAAAACAGCAACTGGCACTGGGCACTATGCCAATAGGTTAGTCCCAAAAAATGATATGAAGTTGCTATAAAATGATTGTAAAACATCCAAGAATGATAATATAACCGCATGGAACAATCAAAAATTATAGATACGTTGGAGACGTATTAGGCAGCATCCCCAAGCTTAATTCCTGCTCGTCCTCGAGTAGGGAAATGATAAAACAGAATTTTTGATGTGGAAATGATGCCTAACGTGTTCATCACATATTCTTTTCTTTTGTAGCATGGACATATGGAATTTTATATGATTCAAAGCAATAGTCTAGTTTTGACATGAAGATTTCAATACTCAAGCATATCAACTAGCAACCATGTCTTTCAAAATATCAAAACTAAATCAAGTTATCCCTAGCCCATTATGCTCAATCATTGATCCATTCATGAAACACACTCGCATATTAGCTACACCCAATGCTCAAGTACGATCATAGTGACCCTTAGTTGGTGCTTCATAAGAGAAGATGGAGACTTCTATAAAAATAAAATTTGCATAAAGTAAATAGAAAGGCCCTTCGCAGAGCGAAGTAGGGATTTGTAGAGGTGCCAGAGCTCAAAGCGAAAAAGATAGAGATAAAACATTTTGGGTGGCGTGCCTTACCTGTCAACGAATACGATTGAGTAGTTCCCAATACTTTCCATGCTAGATATATCATAGGTGGTTCCCAAACAGAAAATAAAGTGTATTCCTTTTTCCACCATACATTCACATTCCATGGCCAACCGAATCCGCGGGTGCCGTCCATACCAACACTTTCCAAGGAATTTATTATTTGACAACATAAAGTGAATTCTTTTTCCATTTCGGGACTGGGCATCCCTAAGACCGTTGTCGTACTCTCGTGCAATGACAAGTGAATAAACACTCATCTTGAGAATAACACATCTAGCATGGAAAAATATCAACCACCCCCTACCGTTTCATGAGCGGTATGGGCACACAAAAAGGAAATTTCTTTTGAAGATTAGAGATGTCACATTCAAATTTGCTTAGAACGGAACTGAAATGTCGCATAGAGGTAGGTAAAGTGGACTCATATGGCAAAACTAGGTTTAAGGATTTTGGATGCACAAGTAGTAATCATACTTAGTACAAGTGAAGGCTAGCAAAAGATTGAGAAGCATCCAACCAAGAAACAAAAAATCTCATAAGCGAGCATTGAGCATAACTAACACCGAATAATGCACCACAGGTAGGATGTAATTTCATTGCATAACTACTGACTTTCGTGCTTGCATATGGAATCACAAACCTTAACACCAATATTCTTACTAAAGCATAATTACTCGCCAACATGACTCACATATCACTATCATCATATTACAAAGAATCAAGTTTATTTTGTCCAATGATTTTCATGAAAGTTATTATTATATCCCTCTTGAATATCTATCACTTTGGGACTAATTTCATATGTTGCTTTTGATAAGCTCAAACAAGTCTAAGTGAAGAACATGAGCATAAAATTTTCTTCTCTCAAAATAATATAAGTGAAGCATGAGAGAATTTATTCAAAGATGATAAAGCACACTGTGCTCAAAAAGATATAAGTGAAGCACTGGAGCAAATGACAAACTACTCTAAAAGGATATAAGTGAAGATCAAGCGAGTAGTTATGTAAATGGGTAGCTATGTGAGGACTCTCTCTTATTTGAAAACTTTCAGATCTAAGTATTTTATTAAAACAGCAAGCTAAACAAAAAAATGACATTCCATCAAATAGCACACATCATGTGAAGAACCAAAAACTTAGGCTCAGCCGATACTAACCGATAATTGTTGATGAAGAAAGGTGGGGTGCCTACCGGGGCATCCCAAGCTTAGCTGCTTGAGACTTCTTGAAATATTATATTGTGATGACTTGGACATCCCCAAGCTTGAGCTTTTGTGTCTCCTTAATTCCTCTCATATCACGGTTTCCCTAAATCTCAAAAACTTCATCCACACAAAACTCAACAAGAACTCGTGAGATAAGTTAGTATAAATCAATGCAAAACCTTATCATTCTCTACTGTAGCAAATCACTAAAATTATTATTTAACATTGCCTACTAAATGCCTATACATATTCAATACTCCTATCCTCAAATAGAATCATTAAACAAGCAAACATATGCAAACAATGCAAACATAACAGCAATCTGTCTAAACAGGACAGTCTATAAAGGATGCAAGAGGATCCATACTTCCCTGACTCAAAAATTCTGATAAATTACCACACTGTAGAAAATTAATCACAGCTTATTTTTCAAAAAAATCAAAATTTTATCACATTTTGACTTTTCTAGAGAATTTTTGCAACAGCGATAAACTTTCTGTTTTCAAACAACCACATAGACTTGCAAAATAAGCATGGCAAAGGCTATACTTGACATTTTTATTGAAATAAGAGACGCAAAACATTATCTAACTAACAGCAAGAAAATAGTAACAACAGAAAATAACGCTCCAAGCAAAACTCATATCATGTGACGAATGAAAATATAGCTCCAAGTGAGGTTACCGATAATGTTGGAGACGAAAGAGGGGATGCCTTCCGGGGCATCCCCAAGCTTAGTTGCTTGGATCTTCCTTGAATATCACCTTGGGGTGCCTTGGGCATCCCCAAGATTAGGGTCTTTTCACTCCGTATTCTCCTCATATCGATATCTCACCCAAAACTTGAAAACTTCAATCACACAAAACTTAACGGAACTTCGTGAGATAGGTTAATATGATAAAGAGCAAACCATTCACTTTGGTACTGTCAAAGACAAGATTCATAATTGTTCTCACACGATTCCTACTGTAACCTATCATTTCCACAATTTATATTGGGCAATATAAGCCATAGAAACTAGAAAACAAGCAAACTATGCATTGAAAACAGAATCTGTCAAAGACAGAACAGTATGTAGTAATCTGTACTCCAACCATACTTATGCCACTCCAAAAATTCTGAACAATTGGGAAAACGTGGGGAATTTGTATATCTATCACCTATAAGAAAATCAGATCAAAATCATGTTCTAGTGAATTTTCAAAATTCCTGGACTAAGCATAGAAGTTTCTATTTTTGCACAGAATCAAGTCAACTATCATACACACTATCCCAAAGGCTTTACTTGGCACTTTATTGAAACAAAAGCTATAAAACATGATTAATACAGTAGCTTAATCATGTTAACACATAAAAACAGTAGGTCTAAATGTTGGGTTGTCTCAAGGGCTTTTCTTTAAAGCCTTTCTAGCTAGGCATGATGATTTCAATGATGCTCACATAAAAGATAAGAATTGAACCACAAAGAGAGCATAATGAAGCATATGACTAGCACATTTAAGTCTAACCCACTTCCTATGCATAGGGATTTTGTGAGCAAACAACTTATGGGAACAAGAATCAACTAGCATAGGAAGGAAAAACAAGTATTACTTCAAAAATTTCAACACATAGAGAGGAAACTTGATATTATTGCAATTCCTACAAGCATAGGTTCTTCCCTCATAATAATTTTTAGTAGAATCATGAATGAATTCAACAATATAACTATCACAGAAAGCATTATTTTCATGATTCAAAAGTATAGAAATTTTGTTACTCTCCACATAAGCAAATTTATTCTCATCAATAGTAGTGGGAGCAAACTCAACAAAATAACTATCATGTGATTGAAAATTAAAATCATGATGACAAGTTTCATGGTTATCATTATTCTTTATAGCATGCATGTCATCATGATAATCATCCTAGATAGCAACTTTGTTGTCATAGTTAATTGAAACCTCTTCCAAAATAGTGGACTTGTTACTGAATAAAATCATGACCTCTCCAAATCCACTTTCATAATTATTATAATAAGATTCAACACCCTCCAAAATAGTGGGATCATTAGTACCTAGAGTTGACACTCTTCCAAACCCACTTTCATCAATATAATCATCATAAATAGGAGGCATGCAATCATTATAACAAATTTGCACATCAAATCTTGGGGGAATAAAAATTTCATCTTCATCAAACATAGCATCCCCAAGCTTATGTCTTTGCATATCACTAGAATCATGGATATTCAAAGAATTCATACTAACCACATTGCAATCATGCTCATCATTCATGCCAATCATTTTATTGAATTCTTCTTCATTCAATTGAGCACAATTTTCCTTTACATCATTTTCAAGAAAGACATGATAAAGATGAATAATATGAGACCACCTCAATTCCACTTTTTTGTAGTTTTCGTTTATAAACCAAACAAGTGATAAAACAAGGAACTAAAAGATTCGATTGCAACATCTAAAGATATACCTTCATACACTCACCTCCCCGACAACGGCGCCAGAAAAGGGCTTCGTTGACGGGGTGTGAGTGCCGCTTATCTAACTTCCCCTGCAACGGCGCCAAAAAAGAGCTTGATGTCTACTACGCAACTTTATTCTTGTAGACTCATGTCGGGCCTCCAAGCGCAGAGTTTTGTAGGACAGTAGCAATTTTCCCTCAAGTGGATGACCTAAGGTTTATCAATCCGTGGGAGGTGTATGATGAAGATGGTCGCTCTCAAACAACCCTGCAACCAAATAATAAAAAGTCTCTTGTGTCCCCAACACACCAAATACAATGGTAAATTTTATAGGTGCACTAGTTCGGCGAAGAGATGGTGATACAAGTGTAATAATGATAGTAGATATTGATTTTTGTAATAGGAACAATAAAAAAACAGCAAGGTAGCAATCTATAAAAGTGAGCACAAACGGTATTGCAATGCTTGAAAACAAGGCCTAGGGTTCGTACATTCGCTAGTGCAATCTCTCAACAATGCAAATCTAATTGGATCATATAACCATCCCTCAAAGTGCGATGAAGAATCACTTTAGGTTCTTATCTAGCGGAGAACATAATAAGAAATTATTTGAAGCTATTCTTTTCGATCGATCTATCCAAGAGTTTGTACTAAAATAATACCAAGTTATTCTTTCCGATCGATCTATCAAGAGTTCGTACTAAAATAATGCTAAGTTATTCTTTCCGATCGATCTATCAAGAGTTCGTACTAAAATAACACCAAATAAAATTCAGATTCATAATACTCAATCCAACACAAAGAACCTCAAAGAGTGCCCCAAGATTTCTACCGGAGAAACAAAGACAAGAACGTGCATCAACCCCTATGCACAGATTACCCCAATGCCACCTCGGGAATCCGTGAGTTGAGTGCCAAAACGTATATCACGTGAATCAATATGATACCCCATTTTCACCATGGGTATTCATAGCAAGACATACATCAAGTGTTCTCAAATGCATAAAAGTATTCAATCCGATAAAACGAAATCTCAAAGGGAAAACTCAATTCATCACAAGATAGAGAGGGGAAAACACCATATGATCCGACTATATTAACAAAGCTTGCAATACATCAAGATCGTGACATCTCAAGAACATGAGAGAGAGAGAGAGAGATTAAACAAATAGCTACTGGTACAAACCCATAGCCTCGAGGGTGGACTACTCCCTCCTCATCATGGTGGCCGCCGGGATGGTGAAGATGGCTACCGGTGATGATTCCCCCCTCTGGCAGAGTGCCGGAATAGGGTCTAGATTAGTTTTCATGGATACAGAGGCTTGCGGTGGCGGAACTTCCGATCTAGGGTTATCTCCGGGGGTTTTGGAATATATGGGAATTTATAGGGCGAAGAGGCGGTGCGGGAGGTCACCGAGGTGGGCAGAACCAACCAGGGTGCGGCTGGGCCCCCAGGCGCGCCCAGGTTGGTAGTGCCCCCTCGGGGCACCCCTCTGGTACTTCTTTGGCCCAAGTTCTTCCTTCTGGTCCAGAAAAAATCTCCTAAAAGTTTCGCTGTGCTTGGACTCTGTTTGGTATTGATTTTCTGCGAAGTAAAAAACAAGCAAAAACAGCAACAGGCACTGGGCACTATATCAATAGGTTAGTCCCATAAAATGATATGAAGTTGCTATAAAATGATTGTAAAACATCCAAGAATGATAATATAATAGCATGGAACAATAAAAAATTATAGATGCATTGGAGACGTATCAACGACACATGGTTACAATGCATGTGTTCACTGTGACAAGAATCCGCTGTCATACGCAATACTTAGCAAGATCTGTTACATTGGACACCGCCGTTTCCTTGCCAAGGACAAGCCGTGTCCTACAAAATATCGAAGAAGTGTGTTCAATGCAAAGCATGAAAACCGTGATGCGCCAAAGATGCTTATCTGCGATGAGTTGCAAGAGGAATTCGAGAAGGTCAGGCATATTACACCAGGAAACCATCCTGATAATGGTAGCGGCAAAAGGAAGCGTGGTAGGGCAGAAGAGAGATTATTGTTTACCCGCGGGTCCACTTTGTGGGACTTGGAGTATTGGAAAGATTTGGATCAGCGGCATAATCTTGATGTGATGCACATCGAGAAAAATATATGTGACAGCATTATCGGCACACTTCTTAATATTGAAGGCAAGATGAAAGATACCTTAAAATCTAGGACTGATTTGACACACCTGCGTATCAGAACTGATTTGCAGGTGAAGGCTGGTGATGATTCACGGGATATGGCACCAGCTGTGTTCGTATTGGACAGGGCAAAAAGAAAAGAATTTTGCAAGGTCCTGTCACGTGTGAGATTCCCACATGGATTTGCTTCCTACCCTGAAAGGAGAGTCAGTGCAGATGGAAACAAGGTACAAGGGTTGAAAACTCATGACTGCCACGTCCTACATCAAAGGGTTTTACCTGTTATCCTTAGAGGATTGGGCCGCCCTGACTTATACAGAGCAGTTGAAGAGTTGGGACAATTCTTCAGGGAACTTTGCGGTAGAAATATCAGGATAGATGCTTTGGAGCATCTTAGAGACAAGATACCAACTATCCTATGTGACTTTGAGAAGATATATCCTCCAGCCTTCTTTGATGTGATGGTGCATTTGGTTGTTCATCTACCTGATGAGGCACTAGTTAGAGGTCCAGTACAGTATGGCTGGATGTACCCTATTGAAAGGCGGCTAGGCACTTTCAAGGGCTATGTTAGGAATAGAGCTAGACCAGTGGGTTTCATTGCAGAGGCCTACATTGCTACAAAAGTGTTGACATTCTGCTCAAAATACATTGAAACAACTGATCAACTTAGCAAAAAGGCGGGGGAAGAAAATCCCGAGCTCAATGTTTTCGATTGTTTATTCGAGTTACAGGGAAGAGTCGACAAGATGACAAACCTAAAGATTTGGACAAAATGGTTTGGTTTGTGTTGAATAACTGTCCTGAGATTCTACTTAATATCGAGTAAGTGCTAAGTACTGCAGCTTATACATCGTAATCTACTAAACTTGCAGCACATTCTTATATATTTAGATGTTTGACGTGATCACTATGTTGTGCAGCATCTACAAAAAGGAGTTACTGGTGCAAAATCCCAGAAACATTGACAAACTAGTTATTGCAGGATTTGTGAAATGGTTCAAGAGCCGTGTAAGCTTTTGAATTGCACTGTCAGTTTTTTAAATATATTGAGCACATAAGATGATCAGCTTGTCTATTTTCTAACCATAGGTTCAGAAGATGCGGGGGGATGGGCAGGTAGTTAATGATGCCCTTTACGCACTACCAATGGGTCCTGATACTCGGGTAAGACATTATGAATCTTGCATTGTTGGAGATGTGCGCTACAACACCCTTGCACGCGACAAAGGCAGGAAGACACGAAACAGTGCTTTCATGAGCACGGATACGTATGGAGATGACACAACTGAAATGCATGCTAACATAACAGACATTGTTCATTTGCAGTATATCTCCAATTTCGAGGTTCATTGATGTGTGTTTCTGTTCTGCTCTCATTGGTACAACCTATTTTCCAGGGTTGCAAAACCCAAAGTTGATGATTATTTCAAATCCATCAATGTCAAGGTGGCATACCACACCGATTAGCCTTTTATTTTGGCAAATGAAGCAACACAAATATTTTTCTTGAAAGACACATATGCACGTAGAGATGACTGGAGAGTATTGCAAAGATTTGAGCAGAGGAATTCATTTCATGAAGTTGCACAACAAGATGATGCTTACACTACTCCTGATGTAGAAGATTCCATAGAAGTTCGTAGTATCTTTGAGGATCATCACATCAATAAGGCTAGCGAAAATATTCCTGTCGGGCTGTGGACGTACGAGGGTTGATGGATAAGAGGCCAACGTTCGAGGACATTGAGGATGAAGAAGATGACACTGGGGGGAATTATGATTCAGACTGATACACATGGCGAAGATGTTGATGTTGCTGATGTGGATGATGATTAGATTGCTTTTGTCGTATTTGCCTGTGAGAAAACGACTTTTTATCTACTATGTGCAATTGTGTTTGCTGTGACAACTGAAACCTGATGAAGTTGTTGTTTAGTGTTTTGCTGTGAGAACATCACTTATTATGTATGTTGATTTGTGTTTGGCCATTGTATGACAACTAAAACATGATGACGTTGTTGTTTAGTTGTACTCATATTTGGTTGTGAAACTTGTATTTGATGACATAGTTTGTTGTTGGACTGCAATTTGCTCTATGTCTTTGAATGGGAACGAAGCTAACCTGATAGGGCCTCTGCTAATTTATTTATTAGCGAAAGGGCCTCTGCTATTTATTTATTTATGAGCAAAAGGGGATACCCCCCGATTTCCGTTGATAGAAATCATTAGATGTTCACAACACTACGCCCAGCGTGCTAAACAGGTTTCATTCATTACTAGTTTCAGCAAAGTGCTCATGTCATAGCCATTGAATACATCACAACTGCTACATACACTACAAATAAAGAGGCAATCATCCTACAGAGCACAAAGATTTTTCCCATTATCTTCACAAGCTCTTTCATCTCCTCATTGCTGTCAAGGCCATTTAGCACCTGTTTCTTGGCCATGATAAGAGGAACTGCATCTTTAACCTTCTGCTCTGCATTTTCCTCTTCTGTCGTTCCTTCAGTTACTTGTCCTACACCCCAACCTGCTGGTATTGGGATTGCTCGACTAACCAAATAATCAGCATAGTTCCATTCGCCAACATCAGCAACTTCCCCGAAATATAAATCACATGAATCTTCCCTTTTCTGCATGAATCAAATTGGAAGATCATCAACCAAACTATTAAAAAAATCAGCAACTGAAAGCAGGCGAACAACACTTAAACGTATTATTACCCCATGATTCGGGCATTTGTATAAGACTCGGCCAGGGTTGAGGATTGTGGTTGAGACGAGACGGATGACTTTGCGTGATTTGCAGCAGTGGCACCACACCAACGGCAGCGGGTTGCAATGAGCAACTGGCTGTGGTGCGTGTGCCGGCAGGGGTGTGATGAGACCCACAGGCGATGGTACGGGTGGCGAATTGGCACATATTTGGTTGTTGCCTACTAAAGAGCAGGTGGGCGAGCCGCCAGCGGACATGGTTGCTGCGGCCAGAGCTTTTGATGCTAGGCAGAGTAAGTAGAGAAGAGGAGAAGCGAACGTTGGATGTGTCAGTTTCATTACTTACAGAGTAGCATATCACCATATATATTCATAGTCTAGGTTTGGATTCGAACCACCATGTGAGCACGTCTCTTTTTTCTAAAACTCAGCAACGTCTCTTTACTGGTACACTAGCTTGTTCTGTACGCCTTCTCAAGTCTTTGATTTTATTTTCTTTTTGTGAGGAAGGAAGGAGGAGAAAATTGAGGGTTCTTGGGACTCGAATCCAAGACCTCTCGGTTGAAAACCAAGGGTGCTAGTCACTTATGTGGCGAACGTTTCCTGGGAGGAGGACGACAAACGAATGCATTTTCCTGGCAGTTTTAGTTGCGACGCAAGATCAAACGGTCGCAGTTTCGGGAATGTTATCTGGCGAACGAGCCCCGTTTTTCTTTTCTTCCTATAAAAAAGTATGCTACATGGCGTCGTCTTAGTCAACAAACGATTGTGCCAACCTTGACCATTGGATTGACATTCAACATCTGTTGTGTTTCTTCAGTCTCTTCTTCCTCCAGCCGCCAAAGCCAAACCAGCGCCGGCGGGACCGCCTGCTCCCGCCTCCCACGCTTGGCTATGCTGCCGCACACGCATCGTGGCCACATCGCACCCTAAAACTCTGTGCTTCTTCCCTGGCTCCTGTTCATTCCCGTCTGAGGCCGCACCATCGTCCTCCGCCTTGGTTCGCTTGCCGCGGCTACGCCCTCTAGTGTTGTCAACATGGTCAACAACCGAGAGGAATAGGGAGATGACTGTACATGGTGAGGATGACAGTAGGGACCCACCAGGATCATGGCAGTAGGCGAGCAAGTGCCTCCTTTATTACAAGAAAAAAGGGTTACTCCTGATGGTTTCCTGACATCTAGGTCGCACACCATCGTCAACATAGTCAATAAGTGAGATAACAACACAAGGATCGGCTGACACCCGGGACCCAGCAACGCGCGTAGTATTTTTTTTGTTTTCAGAACGAAGAAGGGTATCAACTGGGTTGTGCGGGAGCTGTGGCCCGTCTAGCCCAGGCTTTTATTTCATATGTTTACCCCATGACTAGCCCAAATTTTTCCTTTCTGAAAATGGCTAGCCCAGCTACTTTGTTTTTCCAGAATAATCAACGTAGGCCTACTTGCTTTTCTACGCCCTGCTGGGCCGGAAATCTTTCAAGACGAGGAGGGATGCGTTCGGCCTTGCCCAGAAAATGGGCTATAAGTAATAAGAAATGGGCTATAAATAATAAGAAATGGGCTGTAAAATGAAAAAATACAACAAACAGGCAATTAGTTCCAAAATAGTTTTTCTTTCGTATTTTGATATTTTAAATTTCATTGTTTTTGTGCGGGTAAAATTTCATTGGATTTACATAAAGGTATGTTTAGTTTTTAAATTAATTTAAATCTGGCTAGAAATTTCGGGCTCTATGCTGTTTGGGACAGATTTGGAGGCTGACTTGTGGGTCTACTAGGTTGACGCTGCATTTAAAGGCTTTGTCAACTTAGTCCACAACGATTCTAGCAGCAGTGACCGTTGGAGGTTAATCCAACGGCCATGCCGCTTCTTCAATATCTCGATCTTCTTGCTCCAAATTACCAAACCAAATACCGGTGGGACTGCTCGCCCGCTTCCGTGGGTCGGTTGTCTGCCGCATAGGCCGCACCGCCTCACCATACTACATCACCGCCGTGCCATTCCTCTATTCACCCACATCGCCTGTTATTTTCCGCAACGACGAACCCGATAAACCCTCGTACTCCCCACCGCGTGGGCAACCACTGTCGAGTCTTCCCCGGCTTTGGGTCGTTCCCTTCCTAGGCCTCGCCGTCGTCCACCGCCCTGGTGCTATCGGTGCGGCGTGGTGAACATGGTCAACCGATGACATTGATACGTCTCCAACGTATCTAATTTTTCTCACGCTTTTCCTCTTGTTTTGGACTCTAATTTGCATGATTTGAATGAAACTAACCCCGGGCTGACACTGTTTTCAGCAGAACTACCATGGTGTTATTTTTGTGCAGAAATAAAAGTTCTCGAAATGGAACGAGTCTTTGCGAGGATTTTTTTATGGAATAAATGAGGATTTTTGGAGCCAACAACCACCAGAGAGGGGCCCCTGGTTGGGCACAACCTACAAGGGCGCACCACCCTCTCCTAGCGCGCCCAGGTGGGTTGTACCCACCTGGTGGCCCCACTGACGACCCCCTGATACTATTAATTCACATATTTCCATAAAAAACAGGGAGAAAGAATTATCGCGTTCCATGAGATGGAGCCGCCGCCAAGCCTTGTTTTTCCTCGGGAGGGCAGATCTGGAGTCCGTTTGGGGCTCCGGAGAGGGGGATCTTCGTTCTTCGTCATCACCAACCTATCTCCATCGCCAATTCCATGATGCTCCCCACCGGGAGTGAGTAATTCCTTTGTACGCTCGCTGGTCGGCGAGGAGTTGGATGAGATTCATCATCTAATCGAGTTAGTTTTGTTAGGGCTCGATCCCTAGTATCCACTATGTTCTTAGATTGATGTTGCTATGGCTTTGCTATGCTTAATGCATGTCACTTTGGGCCCGGGTGCCATGAACCCAGATCTGAACTGTTTATGAAGTCATCATTATATCCATGTTTTAGATCCGATCTTGCAAGTAATAGTCGCCTACTACGTGTTATGATCCGGCAACCCCGGAGTGACAACAACCAGGCCCACTCCCGGTGATGGCCGTAGTTTGAGGAGTTCATGTATTCACTATGTGTTAATGCTTTGTTCCGGTTCTGTATTAAAAGGAGGACTTAATATCCCTTAGTTTCCAATATGGACCCCGCTGCCATGGGAGGGTAGGACAAAAGATGTAATGCAAGTCCTTTTAATAAAGCACGTATGACTATTTACAGAATACATGCCTACATTATATTGATGAACTAGAGCTAGTGTCGTATCGCCCTAGGTTATAACTGTTACATGATGAATATCATCCAACAAGTCACCGATCCAATGCCTACGAATTTATTTACATTGATCTTGATGCGTTACTATTGCTATCATCACTGTCACACTTGCTACAAAATTACTACTATCACTGTTACTGTTACCGTTGCTGCTATCACTACTATCAAAACTATCAAACTACTTTGTTACTGATCACTTTGCTGCAGATATTTAATCTCCTGGTGTGGTTGTATTGACAACTCAGCTACTAATACCTTATAATATTCTTTGGCTCCCCTTGTGTCGAATCTATAAATTTGGGTTGAATACTCTACCCTCGAAAACTGCTATGCGATCCCCTATACTTGTGGGTTATCAAGACCTTTTTCTGGCGCCATTGCCAGGGAGCATAGCTATATTTGTTGAGTCACTTGGGATTATTATCATATTATCACTATGAAGAATCTGAAGGATCCAAAGACTAAGATATTTCCCTCAAAGACGAGGGGGGGTAAGGAACTGCCATCCAGTTCTGCTTTAGATTCACCTTCTGTTATGAGTAAAATTGCAACACCACCACATGCTATCAACCCTACTATGTCGCAAGTTATTAATGATGCTACTTTTGCTATGGATAATGCTTATGATGATGCTAGTACCTTGCTTGATAATGATGATGTGCCACTTGGTGATTTTCTTGATGAACAAATTGCTAGAGTTATACAACATGATGTCGTTGAATCTGATGATGAACTTGAAACTGAAACTCCTGAAACACCTACTAGAACTAGCCTTGCTAGATATGAATTGCCTAAAGTACCGGAAGGTTATGTTATGAGCGAAGAAGCAACTAGAGATATTCTTGCTTGTAAGGATAGAGATGATCTAGAGAAATTACCATGCAAGTATAAAGAAAAATCTCTGAATGCTAGAATGAAATGTGATCCTAAGTTTGCTACTTCTCGTATCTTTATTGCTGACAAGGATTGTGAATTCTTTGTTGACCCAGAGTTAATTACTTTGGTTGAATCTGATCCTTTACATGGTTATGAAACTAAAACTGTTGTGGCACATCATACTAAGTTGAATGACACCCTTTTTACTCATGATGAGAAAACCCGCTATTACTTTATTCTCAAATTATTTACTTTCTCATTAAAGGGTGATGCTAAAGCTTGGTACAATACTCTTGCTCCTAGTTGTGTGCATGATCCCTAGGATATGATTTACTACTTCTCCGAAAAATACTTTCCCGCTCATAAGAAACAAGCTGCCTTACAGAAATATTTAACTTTGTGCAAACTAAAGAAGAGAGTCTCCCACAAACTTGGGGAGGCTTTGCCGCCATTTAATGCTTTGCGGATCATCCTCTTAAGAAAAATAAAATACTGTATATATTCTATAATGGACTAACCGATGCTTCTAGGGATTTCCTAGATAAGTGTGCTGGTTGTGTTTTCAGGGAACGAACTATTGCTCAAGCTGAAGAATTATTGAATAACATATTGAAAAATTATGATGATTGGACTATTCCTGAACCACCGCCTAAACCCACTCCGAAGAAGAGGGGTATATTATATCTCAGTCCTGAAGATATGCAAGAGGCAAAGAAATCTATGAAGGAAAAAGGTATTGAAGCTGAGGATGTTAAAAATTTACCTCCTATTGAAGAAATACATGGGCTTAATACACCACCACTACCCAAGGTGGTAGAGGTAAATTCTCTTATGAAGTTCAATGAAAATGATAATCCTCACAATATGCATCCTAGTCAATGCCTTTATGAGTTTGAAAACTACATTAGAAAACAAGATCACTTCAATGCAAATATTATGAAACAATTCAAATATAATTCTGATATGATTGCTCACTTGAGTGACTTGTTATTTAGAGTCTCAAATGATGTTAGAGGTGTTGGAAAACATGCTTCTATGGTTCAAACTCAACTAGAACAAGTTGCTAAATCACAAAGAGAATTACTTGATGAAATGAATCATAATATGCATGACTTTGTTGTTAGAGTTGCAACTAGAGGAGGTAAAATGACCCAGGAACCACTTTATCCTAAGGGACACCCAAAGATAATAGAACAAGATTCACAAAGAAATAACACTAGTGCACCTAGTCCTTCTAAAAAGAAAAAGAAGAAGAAAAATGATAGGACTTTGCACACTTCTAGTGAACCTGAAATAGAAAAACCTCCTGATAATGAAAATGAAACTTCTATCTCTGATGCTGAAACTCAATCTGGCAATGAACACCTACCTAGTGGTAATGAAAAAGATAATGATGAGGTTCAAGAAGACACTCAACCAAATAATGAAAAAGAACAAGATAATGATGTTGAGATAGAACCACCTGTTGATCTTGATAACCCACAACCTAAGAATAAAAGGTATGATAAAATAGACTTTGTTGCTAGAAAACACGGTAAAGAAAGGGAACCGTGGGTTCAAAAACCTATACATTTTCCACCTAAGTCAACTAAAAAGAATGATGATGAAGAATTTGAACGCTTTCTTTGAAATGTCGAGGCCAGTCTTTATGCGTACTATTGACAATCGACATCTTGAAATGCCTCCCTATGCAAAGTATATGAAAGATATCATCACAAATAAGAGAAAAATACCGGAAGCTGAAATCTCCACTATGCTTGCTAATTATACTTTTAAAGATGGAGTGCCTAAAAAACTTGGAGATCCGGGAATACCAACTATACCTTGCTCCATCAAAAAGAATTATGTGAAAACTGCTTTGTGTGATTTAGGAGCTGGTGTTAGTGTTATGCCTTTCTCTTTATATAAAAGACTTGACTTGAATAAACTCACACCTACTGAAATATCTTTGCAAATGGCTGACAAGTCAACTGCCATACCTATCGGTATCTATGAGGATGTGCCCGTTGTTGTTGCTAATGTTACTATTTTGACTGACTTTGTTATACTTGAGATGCCCGAGGACGACAACATGTCGATTATCCTTGGTAGACTCTTCTTGAATACTGTAGGGGCTTTTATTGATTGCAATAAGAGCAAGATCACTTTTCATATTAATGGTAATGAGCATACGGTGCACTTTTCGAAGAAACAATTCCAAGTGAATGGTATTAATGTTACTGAAAAATCTCCGACAATCACTATTGGAAGTTTTCAAATACCTCTACCTACTGTCAAAAAGAAATATGAAATGCTTATTGTTGGGGAGATGCAAATCCCCATTGAGGTAACTTAGTAATTTACGAAAGTTCTTCGGTTTCATGCTAATCGAAAGTGGTTGTTAATAAGACCTGATCAACCTTATTAATGAATCATTTTTGAGCGGTATGAAGTTGATGAATTTAGTAAGCACTACCTTCTGTCCCTACCTTTTGTTTTCTATTTCTTTTAGTTAAATAAAATAGAATACCATGTTTTGTCTATTTTCTGAATTTTCCGTGCAATAAAAATGACCCAAAAATAAAAGTTCTCAGAATGCCCTGAAAATTTTATATGATTTTTTCCTGAATATTTAAGAAGTTTTGGTGCAAAAATTACCAGAGGGGGTGACCCCCTCACTTATCTCTTTAGCCCACATCATCACTCACCTCCAGAAAAAAATCCCCATTGCTCTCTCTCCCGTGTTCTTGATCTCAAACCCGCAGATTTCGATCTCTTTGCTTGAAGCTCCATTTCCGAAACTGTTTTGGGGATTTGTTGCTTGGTATGTGACTCCACCACTTGTCCAATTAGTTTTTGTTTTAGTAGTTTATACTTTGAATAAATAGCTACTCTTCGTGCTACTGTAGATGTGCTTTCATGTTCAATTCCTAGTGTTCTAAGTAGTTTGAATGCTTGCTATGGCCTCTATGTATTCCTATGAGTGGTTGCTATTAGTTTTGTGAAGTTTTGTTGGTAAAATTTTGTGGACTAAAAATTCAGATTTTTGTTCATAGGAAAAATTGTACGCAGACATGAATATCTTCAGGAAATTTGGCTATAAGAAGAACTCCAAGGGTGTTATTGGGGAGTCTTCTGACAGTGATCTCCGCCTTCGGAGGTTGGCGGAGGTACGGCCTTGCGAATGGCCGCACACCCCATTCCTGCAAGAGGCTGGAATTCATGAGGAGTTCATGCAATTTATTGCCAACGCCAGTCTCACCGACTTCATCGCATATGAGTGTGAACAGCACCAAATCCTCAAAAACATGTTTGTTCAAAGTTTTACTTTCCTGCCTAGGAATAATCCTCCTGAAGTGAGCTTTGATTTATATGCTGAAAACCACTAGATACCACTTACTGAATCTTGTGACATATGAATGATCCTGTCTGATGGGAGCTTGGCTGAGCCTAGGTCGGCCGAGTTTGAGGATTTTTGTCGCACTTTGACGGTGGGGGATGGGAGGAGAGTGTCAGCCATCACTGTCGGTGGCTTACATTTCCCTGTTGTTTGTTACTTTGCATATTTCATTACCAAGTGCTTGCTTGCTAGGGAGAAGGTGGGTGCACTTAGTTCACCAGACCTTGCTGTTTTACACCGTGCAGTAGAGGGCGACAACACTTACATCTTGGGAGCTATTGTGACTCGTTTCCTGCACCTTAACAAATCCCAGGGTAACATACATGGTGGGATTTTTGCTACTCGTTTGGCGGCTCACTTCGAGGTTGAGATACGCCCTCATGATTATCCTCTGACCAAGGTTTACCTAGACCAGGCAGCCATGTATCACCATCACTTTCTTGCACATGATCGTCCTAACATTGCCATTCCTTATAACTTGGTTTATAGCATTGATACTCGTGATGTTATCCCCTTGTCTGCACCTGCTTTGTTAGATTCTGTTGCTAGGGGCGGATAGCGGATTATGCCTGCAGACATCCTCGCCTACTGGAATGCTCACGCTGCTGCAGAAGCTGCACAGGCACCTCAGCAGTGGGATGTGTGGATGCCCGCTCCTCGGGATCCCTACTACCCTCCAGGCTACTGATTGATTACCAACTTAGGCCAAAAGCCTAAGCTTGGGGGAGTACGTGTTTATCACCGACATTATATTCATGTTCACTTATCATTCTGCTTGTCGGTGTTCACACTTTTTCATTGTATTATCCATGCTTAGGTTTATTTTCTTGCTTTCTTCTTGTGTGTTTGAAAAACTTTAGAAAAAACAAAAAAAAAATGGTTGTAGTAGTTTACCTTCTATGCATGCTTAGTAGTAGTAGTAGTACTAAAAAGAGAAAACCCAAAAATATTTCCTTGTTCTTATTTCGCTTGTTGGGAGCTTTCCCGTGTAAATAGTTTTTCTCGTTTTTGCTTTTATTTGATTGTTCAAGAAAACCAAAAACTCCAAAAATATTTCAGTGTGTTTCTCTGAACTTCTTTTCTTTTTATTCGCGTCTTACCAAGGAGAAGACCACGATGAAAATGTTGAGTGGCTCTCATATGAATAACTGTTGAACTAATAAAGAGCCCATTTTACCTTGTCTTCTCCTGTTGAATAAAATGTTTTGCAGATTCCAGCTTAGTCCATGGCACTCTTGCACTATTATTATTTTCTTATCATTCGGTCGTGCAAGTGAAAGGCAGTAATGACGATATTCGGTGAGCTGGCCGTGGCAAAGAGAAACTGGTACGAACTCAACTTATTCTTGTTGTGTAAATATGTTTAACCTAGTGCCCATGATTCAGCACATTATGATTAAACATGTTTGCAATGACAATTAGAGATTATAGTTTCTCATGCCATGCATAAGTAGCTGGGAGTTGATAATGATTTATCTTGGATATCAACATAGCGTTAAAATGATTCTGATGTAGTATGACGATATGGTATCCTCCTCTGAATGTTCGAGTGGCTTGACTTGGTACATGTTCACGCATGTAGTTGAATCAAAACCAACATAGCCTCTATAATATTTATGTTCATGGTGTTCATATCCTACTCATGCTAGTGTCCAATGTTACTTATGCATAATGCCTGGTTATGATTGTTGTTGCTCTCTAGCTGACCGCTTCTCAATCTTAATTGCTAGCCTTCGCCTGTACTAAGTGGGAATTCTGCTTGTACATCAAAAACCTTGAACCCAAAGTTATTCTAGATGAGTCCACCATACCTACCTATATACGGTGTTACCCTGCCGTCCTAAGTAAATTTGCATGTGCCACCTCTAAAAAATTCTAAAAATTATCCTTTTAGTGTGTGTGGATCATTCATGGAGCGACAGGAGGTGGTCGATACCTTTCGTGCTAAGCATGTTATTCTCAGGTCGAGTCTTTATTCACACGCCATCGCACGAGAAAATGGGCAGTATTAGGGATGCCCAGTCCCAGATTGCAAACATGAAAAAGAGTTCATCTCTTGAATAATCAAACAAAAACTCCCAATGGAGTCAAAGCCTTTACTTTCCGCTTGGGAACCGCCACTAGCATGTTTAGCATGGAAGATGTTGATAACTGATGGTCGTGAAGTGAATAAGAAGGGTACATGTCTCAAAATATCATTTATCTCTGTTTTAAAATTTGAGCTCTGGCACCTCTGCAAATCACTGCTTCCCTCTGTGAAGGGACTTTCTATTTACTTTTATGTTGTGTCACCACCTTCTAAAAACAAGCGCCAGAAACTGAGTAGAGCACAGTTGTCATGATTTATGCATTTTGTATAGCTAATGTTGGGTGCATCATGACTAGATCTTTTCTACAATGAATTACAATGTTTAGTCGCTGCTTGAACTTCGGAGGTGCTCTACATTTATGTTTTGCGGTCTCAAAAAGGGCTAGCGAGATACCATTATTGTCATATTATATCATGATTGTTTTGACAACATGTTGTTGTTTGAGATCTCTTATTATCGCTCGCTAACTGATTATGTCATTGATATGAGTTAATATAATATTTAAGAGTTATTGTTGACATGGTTAGTTATAATGTTGGCTGAAAACCTGGGTGCTATTTAAGCTTATTTATGCAAAGAAGAGCAAAAGAGTTCGTAAAAGTTTTTCTTTCTCACTTTCAGTTTATCAACTGAATTGCTTGAGGACAAGCAAAGGTCTAAGCTTGGGGGAGTTGATACGTCTCCAACGTATCTACTTTTACTCACGCTTTTCCTCTTGTTTTGGACTCTAATTTGCATGATTTGAATGAAACTAACCCCGGACTGACGCTGTTTTCAGCAGAACTACCATGGTGTTTTTGTGCAGAAATAACAGTTCTCGGAATGGAACGAAACTTTGCGAGGATTTTTTATGGAATAAATGAAGATTTTTGGAGCCAACAACCACCAGAGAGGGGCCCCTGGTTGGGCACAACCCACCAGGGCGCGCCCCCCTCTCCTGGTGCACCCAGGTGGGTTGTACCCACCTGGTGGCTCCGCTGACGACCCCCCTTATACTATAAATTTATATATTTCCAGAAAAAACCAGGGAGAAAGAATTATCATGTTCCACGAGACAGAGCCGCCGCCAAGTCCTGTTCTTCCTCAGGAGGGCAGATCTGGAGTCCGTTTGGGGCTCCGGAGAGGGGGGTGTTCGTTCTTCGTCATCACCAACCTATCTCCATTGCCAATTCCATGATGCTCCTCACCGGGAGTGAGTAATACCTTCGTAGGCTCGCTGGTTGGTGAGGAGTTGGATGTGATTCATCATGTAATCGAGTTAGTTTTGTTAGGTCTTGATCCCTAGTATCCACTATGTTCTTAGATTGATGTTGCTATGACTTTGCTATGCTTAATGCTTGTCACTTTGGGCCCGGGTGCCATGAACTCAGATCCGAACCGTTTATGAATTCATCATTATATCCATGTTTAGATCTGATCTTGCAAGTTATAGTCACCTACTACGTGTTATGATCCGGCAACCCCGGAGTGACAACAACCGGGCCCACTCCTGGTGATGACCGTAGTTTGAGGAGTTCATGTATTCACTATGTGTTAATGCTTTGTTCCGGTTCTCTACTAAAAGGAAGCCTTAATATCCCATAGTTTCCAATATGGACCCCGCTGCCATGGGAGGGTAGGACAAAAGATGTCATGCAGGTTCTTTTAATAAAGCACGTATGACTATTTACGGAATACATGCCTACATTATATCGATGAACTGGAGCTAGTGCCATATCGCCCTAGGTTATAACTGTTACATGATGAATATCATCCAACGAGTCGCCGATCCAATGCCTACGAATTTATTTATATTGATCTTGTTGCATTACTATTGCTATCATCACTGTTACACTTGCTACAAAATTACTGCTATCATTGTTACTGTTACCGTTGTTGCTGATACATCTCCAACGTATCTATAATTTTTTATTGTTCCATGCTATATTATATTCTGTTTTGGATGTTTAACGGGCTTTATTATACACTTTTATATTATTTTTGGGACTAACCTATTAACCGGAGGCCCAACCCGAATTGCTGTTTTTTTGCCTATTTTAGTGTTTCGTAGAAAAAGAATATCAAACGGAGTCCAAATGGAATGAAACCTTCCGGAACGTGATTTTCGGAACAAACGTGATCCAAAGGACTTGGAGTCTACGCAAAGCAATGAACATGGAGAGCACGAGTGGGGCGCCTTACCCCCACCAAAGCGTGCCCTCCACCCTCGTGGGGCCCATGTTGCTCCACCGACGTACTTCTTCTTCCTATATATACCTATGTACCCCCAAACTATCAGATACGGAGCCAAAAACCTATTTCCACCACCGCAACCTTACACACTGTGAGATCTCATCTTGGGGCCTTTTCTGGCGCTCCGACGGAGGGGGCATTGATCACGGAGGGCTTCTACATCAACACCATAGCCTCTCCGATGATGTGTGAGTAGTTTACCTCAGACCTTCGGGTCCATAGTTATTAGCTTGATGGGTTCTTCTCTCTCTTTGGATCTCAATACAAAGTTCTCCTCGATCTTCTTGGAGATCTATTCGATGTAATCTTCTTTTGCGGTGTGTTTGTCGAGATCCGATGAATTGTGGGTTTATGATCAAGATTATCTATGAACAATATTTGAATCTCCTCTGAATTCTTTTATGTATGATTGGTTATCTTTGCAAGTCTCTTCGAATTTTCAGTTTGGTTTGGCCTACTAGATTGATCTTTCTTGCAATGGGAGAAGTGCTTAGCTTTGGGTTCAATCTTGCGGTGCTCGATCCCAGTGACAGTAAGGGAAACAACACGTATTGTATTGTTGCCATCGAGGATAAAAGATGGGGTTTATATCATATTGCATGAGTTTATCCCTCTACTTTATGTCATCTTACTTAAAGCATTACTACATTCTTATTAACTTAATAATCTAGATGCATCTTTGGATAGCGGTTGATGTGTGGAGTAATAGTAGTAGATGCAGAATCGTTTTGGTCTACTTGTCGCGGACGTGATGCCTATATACATGATCATACCTAGATATTCTCATAACTATGCTCAATTCTATCAATTGCTCGACAGTAATTCGTTACCCACCGTAATACTTATGCTATCTTGAGAGAAGCCACTAGTGAAACCTATGGCCCCCGGATCTATTTTCCATCATATTAATCTTCCAACACTTAGTTATTTATATTGCCTTTTATTTTACTTTGCATCTTTATTTCTCTTTATCATAATAATACCAAAAATATTATCTTATCATATCTATCAGATCTCACTCTCGTAAGTGACCGTTGAGGGATTGACAACCCCTTTATCGTGTTGGTTGCAAGGTTCTTATTTGTTTGTGTAGGTGTGAGGGACTCATGCCTGATCTCCTACTGGATTGATACCTTGGTTCTCAAAAACTGAGGGAAATACTTACGCTACTTTACTACATCACCCTTTCCTCTTCAAGGGAAAACCAACGCAATGCTCAAGAGGTAGCAGCTGCTGTCACTACTATCAAAACTATCAAACTACTTTGCTACTGATCACTTTTGCTGCACATAATTAATCTCCAGGTGTGGTTGAATTGACAACTCAGCTGCTAATACCTTCAAATATTCTTTGGCTCCCCTTGTGTCGAATCCATAAATTTGGGTTGAATAGTCTACCCTCGAAAACTGTTGCGATCCCCTATACTTGTGGGTTATCAGACATCCATCAGAAGAGGACTGTACGCAGAGAAGCTGACAGCTGGGTCCACGGCCATACGCAAGTAAGTGCCTCCTTATTACGCGCAAAATAATGATTCCTCCACCTGACAATGGGACCCACGGAAGGGCCTACGTATTTCATGAAAAACGCGTTCCTCCCATGACAGCTCGGACCCACCAGCTATATCTTCGCACGCAAGGAAGTGCCTTCTTATTACACAAAAAAAAGAATACTCCCCCTGCCAGCTCGGACCCACTATGTTTGGAGTCTGACATGTGGGCCCACTAAGTTGACGGGGACGCGGTATTTGTCAACTTAGTCAATATAAATGATTCTAGTTGCAGTGACCGTACGCTATCCATCCAACGCCCGTCGTGCTTCTTCAACCTTTGGTCTTCTTGCTCCTGCGCCCCATGGCCGGCTGTGCTGCCGCACAGGCCTCACCGCCCCACCCTACTACCATCGCTAGCCTGGCCATCCCTATACTCACCCAGACCTCCTGTTATTCTACGGCGTCGGCATCCTCACACTGCAGTCGAAGCAGTAAACCCTCATACTCCTCTCCGCATGGGAAACAACTGCCGAGTCTTCCCTGACTCCTCGTCATTCCCTCCCTTGGCCTCGCCTCGTCCCCGCCTTGGTGCTCTCGACGCGGCATGGTCAACATGGTCAAGGAACGACTTCCATCGGAAGAGGACTATACATTGAGAGGCTGACAGCTGGGTCCACGGCCGCAGCAAGGAAGGGCCTCCTTATTACGCGCAAAATAATGATTCCTCCACCTGACAGCGGGAACCCACCGGCAGGGCCTCTGTATTTCGTGAAAAAACATTCCCCCCGCTGACAGCTTGGACCCACCAGCTATATCTTTGCACGCAAGGAAGTGCCTCCTTATTACGCACAAAAAATATGAATACCCCCGCTGCTAGGTGGGTCCCACCATATTTGGAGGCTGGCTTGCGGGCCTACTAAGTTGACGTGGACGCAGGGCTTTGTCAACTTAGTCAATATAAACGATTCTAGTTGTGGTGACCTTATGATGTCCATCCAACGGTTGTCATGCTTCTTCAACCTCTGGTCTTCTTGCTCCAGCCGCCCAAACCATCGTGGGTCGTGCCACCTGCTCCTGCCTCCCGTGGTCAGTTGTGCTGTTGCGCAGGCCTCACCACCCCTCCTACTCCAACCGCTGGCCAATCCATCCCTCTACTCACCGACAACCCCGGTTATTTTACGGCCACGGCAGCCTCACACCGCAGCCGAACCAGTCAACCCTCATACTCCTCTCCGCGTGGGCATCCACTGCCGCGTCTTTCCCGGCTCCACGTCGTCCCCTTCCTAGGCCTTGCCGTCGTCCACCTCCTTGGTGCTCACGGTGCGGCGTGGTCAATTCTATTATAGTTGGATCTTACGATGTTTCTCCCCCTCTACTCTCTTGTAATGGATTGAGTTTTCCCTTTGAAGTTGTCTTATCGGATTGAGTCTTTAAGGATTTGAGAACACTTGATGTATGTCTTGCATGTGCTTATCTGTGCTGACAATGGGATATTCACGTGATCTACTTGATGTATGTTTTGGTGATCAACTTGCGGGTTCAGTAACCTTGTGAACTTATGCATAGGGGTTGGCACACATTTTTATCTTGACTCTCCGGTAGAAACTTTGGGGCACTCTTTGAAGTTCTTTGTGTTGGTTGAATAGATAAATCTGAGATTGTGTGATGCATATCATATAATCATACCCACGGATACTTGAGGTGACATTGGAGTATCTAGGTGACATTAGGGTTTTGGTTGATTTATGTCTTCAGGTGTTATTCTAGTATGAACTCTATGATAGATCGAACGGAAAGAATAGCTTCATGTTATTTTACTACGGACTCTTGAATAGATTGATCAGAAAGAATAACTTTGAGGTCGTTTCATACCCTACAATAATCTCTTTGTTTGTTCTCCGCTATTAGTGACTTTGGAGTGACTCTTTGTTGCATGTTGAGGGATAGCTATATGATCCAATTATGTTATTATTGTTGAGAGAACTTGCACTAGTGAAAGTATGAACCCTAGGCCTTGTTTCCTAGCATTGCAATACCATTTACGCTCACTTTTACCACTTGCTACCTTGCTATTTTTATATTTTCAGATTACAAAAACCTACTACCATCCATATTGCACTTGTATCACCATCTCTTCGCCGAACTAGTGCACCTATACAGTTTACCATTGTATTGGGTGTGTTGGGGACACAAGAGACTCTTTGTTATTTGGTTGCAGGGTTGCTTGAGAGAGACCATCTTCATCCCACGCCTCCCAATCGATTGATAAACCTTAGGTCATCCACTTGAGGGAAATTTTCTCTTGTCCTACAAACCTCTCGCACTTGGAGGCCCAACAACGTCTACAAGAAGAAGGTTGCGTAGTAGACATCGAACAGTCCAATGGCCATCTTGAGGAGTCCTGGATTAGGGGTGTCCAGGATAGCCGGACTATAGCCTTTGGCCGGACTCTCGGACTATGAAGATACAAGATTGAAGACTTCGTCCCCGTGTCAGGATGGGACTTTCCTTGGCGTGGAAGGCAAGCTTGGCGATACGGATATGTAGATTTCCTACCATTGTAACCGATTCTGTGTAACCCTAACCCTATTCGGTGCCTATATAAACCGGAGGGTTTTAGTCTCAGAGACGAACAACAATCATACCATAGGCTAGCTTCTAGGGTTTAGCCTCTCCGATCTCGTGGTAGATCTACTCTTGTACTACCCATATCATCAATATTAATCAAGCGGGAGTAGGGTTTTACCTCCATCGAGAGGGCCCGAACCTGGGTAAAAACATCGTGTCCCTTGTCTCCTGTTACCATCCGCCTAGACGCATACGATTCGGGACCCCCTACCCGAGATCCGCCGGTTTTGACACCGACATTGGTGCTTTCATTGAGAGTTCCTTTGTGTCGTCATCTTTAGGCCCGATGGCTCCTCCTATCATCAATGACGATGCGCTCCAGGGTAAGACTTTTCTCCCTGGGCAGATCTTCGTATTCCGCGGCTTTGCACTGCGGGCCAATTTGCTTGGCCATCTAGAGCAGATTGAAACCTACACCCCTGGCCACCAGGTCAGATTTGGAAGTTTGAACTATACGGCTGACGTCCGCGGAGACTTGATCTTCGACGGGGTCGAGCCACAGCCAGCAGCGCCGCCTTGTCTCGAGGGCATGATCTAGCTCTGCCGCGGTCAAAGGTCTCGAGGTTGCACAGTTGTCCGCTCCGACCTTTAGCTTCGAGCCGATCATGCCGATCGAGGACGGGTGGCTGGACACCGCCTCGGGGCTGCAATCTCACGGGCGATTGAGCCGTACACCTACCCCGCCCTTTGCGGCTTCGTGATTCAAGGTGCCGGACTCCTCTCCGGACTCCGAGCCTTCATACTTCGCCAATCGAATCCGATTGGGCGCCGATTATGGAATTCATCGTCATGGACATCTTTCAAAGACTCGCCCTTTGGCGACATTCTGAATTCACTAAAGTCCCTCTCTTTATCGAGAGCCTGGCCGGATTATGGTCAGAAGGTTGGGATCGACGACGAATAAATTCAAAGCCCACCCACCACCCACTTCGTAGCCACCGCCGATGATTTAACCGACATGCTCGACTTCGACTCAAGACATCGACGGTATGGACGACGATGTAGGGAGGAACATGAACCGTAACCTATTGGGCACTTGAGAACCACCTCATCTCACGATGTATACATGGTGGACACACCTAAAGGAAGCGGCGATGAGGAACAACGGGACACTACGAAGGATCATTCCTCGAAAAGCGGTCAAAAGCGGCAACGTAAGCGCCACTCAAAGTCCCGCCGACAAAGACCTAGCCATAGAGCAGGGCGAACCGGTGGACGCATTTAACATGCTATCGAGCAACCGTCCGAACAGGACAATCTGGATAAACAACCCGTCCCGGCGAAGATAACAGTCCGGACGAACTCACGCCGGACAAGTTCTTGGAGCAGAAGAACCTCCACAAAAGGCTCATCGCCAGTGCACGTAGCCTGAAAAAGCAGAATGGAGGCTCAAAACAGCAGAAGATGCACTCATAATCAGATGGAGCAAAGTACTCAACACCGCAGACAAATACGGCGACAGTCGCTGAACGAAGAGCTACCCAAAGCGAAAACTACTGCCTGAATTTGATGAAGAGGCCGTAGAGCCCCCGCAATCAAAAAACAAAGAGGCCACCCGGTCGGATGGACGACCCCATGGAAAACAAAGAGCGGAAAACGGCGCTGCACACAAGCCGGCACGCGATCTGCACAGGGATTAGCATCAAAAAGATGGCCCAGTTAGATCTATCTACAGGCCAAGAAAGCAAGCTCTAGTAAGCAATGCAACACATCAAGTATCCGAACATCACGGTACACCTAAATATAGGGGTGCCGTGACACTATGTTTCACCGATGAGGTGTTGGATTATGAATTTCCGGTGATTCAAGCCCGTAAACATAGAGGCATACGACGGAACAACAGACCACGAGTGCGGATTGAGGATTACATCCTCCACATACACATGGCTAGAGGAGATGATCTCCACGCCATAAAATACTTACCCTCAAGCTCAAAGGGTCAGCCCGGCATTGGCTTAAAAGCCTTCCCGAAAACACCATTGGAAGTTGGGAGGAGCTCGAGGATGCTTTTCGGGCAAATTTTCAAGGGACCTATGTCCGACCTCCGGATGCCGATGATTTAAGTCACATAGCCCAACAACCCGGAGAGTCAGCCCTAAAATTTTGGAACAGATTCTTTACTAAAAAGAACCAAATAGTCGACTGTCCGGACGCCGAAGCCTTAGCAGCTTTCAAACACAACGTCCGAGACGAATGGCTCGCCAGACACATTAACAAGCCTCATGACCCGCTTTTGCGCAGGAGAGGATAGCTGGCTGGCAAGATGTAGCACCAGCGACCCAAGTACATCCGAAGTAAGGGATGGAAACGAGAAACCACGACGCAGCAAGGACCAACGTCGGACCAAGGGAAACAGCCCGAAGAGCACGGCAGTCAACGCCGGATTCAAAAGCTCTCGGCAGAATTATAAAAAGCTACCCCTTAAGGATAACAGGGACGAGCTATCCAACTTAAACAAAATCTTGGACAAGATATGCCAAATCCACGATACTCTCGGGAAGCACGCAAACCATACCCACAGAGATTGTTGGGTCTTCAAGCGATCCGGCAAACTCAACGCCCGAACACAAGGGGCTCGACACACCAAGCGAGGACGATGACGAACCCCAAAAGCAGAGCACCGGAAAACAAAAGAATTCCCCACAAGAAATCAAAACAGTCAACTCACTTCACGTGACAAAAGGGAAAAATAGAGCAGCGCCCATAAAGGTACGCGCCATACGGCCTATCCCGAAGGAGTCCCGCCAATGGTTGTTAAAACCAATCACCTTCGACCATCGAGATTACTCTAGAAGTATATGGAATGTAGGTTGGACTGCCTTGATATTAGATCCGATAATTGGCGGACTCCAATTTTCACAAGTCCTAATGGACGGCGGTAGTGATCTAAACCTGCTATATCAGGACACAATCCGCAAAATGGGGATAGACCCAACCAAATTTCGGCACAGCAACACTTCATTTCAAGGGGTAATGACAGGCCAATATGCCAATTGTACGCGCTATCTACTGCAAGAAGATGTGTTCGGCTCATCAGACAACTTCCGACGCGAAAAGTTAACCTTACACAACGCCCCATTTAAATGTAGCTATCAAGCACTATTGGGGCCAAGCTTTCGCCGCTTTAACGCAATACCGCATTATGCATCTCTTACACTGAAAATGCCCGGTCCACGCCGCATTATCTCGTTAAAGGGAAACATCGAGGGTTCCTCGAGTCCAGAAAATTGTGCGGTTGCCTTGACAGCCACACAATAAACCGGCTTCACCCATAAAAGCACTTAGACAGGTCGTCCAGACCCCGGACACGGCTGGACGAGTCCGGCGTAAACATACAAGGGCTTACTAGACGCATACCCCCGTACAAGGGGCTCCATGCATGCACAACAAGAGACAATAAAGCTCAATTTTATTCATTTTCTGAATTGTACTTCGTTTATTTAATATAACGTACATTTTCACACGACCTTTTTTAACTAAGTTCCTCTCTTTTACAGATGAACACCGTGCTACACCCGTCCGTGATACGATGCACAAATGGAGACATAGGCGCAGACGCAAGCAGGGACCCGTTGCAAGGATTCTTTTCAGATTAAGACCCTCGTAAACCTTTTTACTGTCTCTTGTTGATACACATCCCGGTGTCTTGCTATAACCGAGGAGGAGGCTGGCGTTTTGGCATAGGCCACGCGTCGAATTTCGCGTACACTGGACACGGGGGCTTATTACCAAGGGCGATTGTTCGCCCGTTTCCATAAAGACCGAATACCTTAGGGAGTGTTCGGCGTCGAAGTTAGGCCTTATATGCATCAGCTCCGAATCATGTCTTTGGTCAAATGTTGGGTTTGCCCGGCTCGTGTTTTGCTGCCTTCCGTTCCGCTCTATCGGCTAATGCGGCACCGGAGAACTATCGCGATTGGGCCCGGTTCGCCAAAGCGAGCACCTCATTAGAGAAAGCCAAAACTGTCATCATGATATAGCATGAGACTGGTCAACCACTCGATGACCCACTGGAATCTTTAGAATTCCTCCACATTGACGAAGGGCCGTTTCCGGCCAGTACATACGCGCCCAATTCGGGTGAGCGCTGGTGCCCCTAGGGCTATATAGTAGCCCCACCGTCGAACTCCTATGGCTAAGTGAAAGTGATAAAGCATTATAGTCCGGTTGCCTAGCTTGCTGCGCTATCACCTCCTTTGTAGGACCAAGACGTTGGATCAAGTGTGAAAAGGCGCTTTCTGCAAACACCCCCGCATTATATGCATGGGGGCTGAAGCCAAAGACTGCCATCTTTCAGGTTATATACACATATACATTAACGGCCGCAGTGAGGCATTTTAATTCTTGAAGGCACAAGTATAAAAAGCTTTTATATTTCATCGAAACATTGTTTCACAATAATACATGTTATTCGAACATAATATCTTTCGAAACCTGCGTCTCTATTAAACGAGCGCATACGAAGAACTTCACGAAAATAGTGCTCGGCAGGTACTCGGCTTCCGTCCGAATCTTGGGATGCAACATCGGTGGCCTTCATCTCCGCCAAGATGTCTTGACATGGGCAAGAGCCATCTGCACCCTCTATGCATCTTGACCGCTTCATTGCTTTGATATGCGGCACCGCACCAAGGAACCGCCGCACCAAGCCAAAATAACTCCTCGGCTCGGGCCTTTTCGCCACAAATGAGTCACGACATTCTTCATGGCAAGTCCGGACAACGATTCAGCTCCGCCCATTCGCCAAACGATCGGTTAATGGAAGTGGACGCTCTGGACTACGGAACTGCGACCAAAAAAGCTCTTCCATCTCGTGATCCTTTTGATCTCCGAAGTGTTCGGCCGCGTCCGCGGCACTCGCCGCCAAGTCCAGATAAGCATCCGCACTACTCCACAGCCGGTCCAACTGAGCATATTTAGGATCCGTGAACTTCCTACGCAGCAGAAAGGGCTTTCCAGCCGTGATATCTCCGGCCTGACGTAGCTCCTCCTTCATAGCTCTCATCGCAGAGCGAGCATCCTTGGCCTCGGTGGTGGCCTTCTTCAGGTCCTCTTGCTCCGCTCGACCTTCTTTTTCAAGAAGCTCGCAGCGGTCGGTAGCATTCTTCAACTTCACGGCCATCTCGGCCATTTCCTTGTTGCTTGAAGTGAGCAGCCTGTTCGGCTTTTAGCTCTTGACGCCTTTAAGGCAGCCGCATCACTTTTTCGGCCTCGCTCCTTGGCTCGGGCAAGCTCGCCCGAAGGTTCTCCATGGCAGCGGCACCATCGCATCAAGCATACATGTTGTAAGGCACGGGCATCAAGCTCCCTTACGGGTGTCCGCGGAGAAACCGCATACCTTGTGACTCGTCAAGCCGCTTATTGACAAGGCGATGTCGGCATCCCAAGACGCGTCAAGTTGCCGCTTTAGTTCGGCAAATTCATCGATCCGGCTAGCCACCGGACGCCCGCCACCTACATAGGAAGGGCGACATATTATATCTGGGATTATGATCCTCGGCATGCTGTCATTTTTGACAACGCACCGAGTCTCAGGGGCTACTATCTACACAGGGCGCATCTTATATATGCGGAACCGTCAAAAGGTACACCATTGAACATACCTCAAAACCCGTCAGTAAACTCCTGGCAGCCTTGTACAACCCGCTTTCTGCGGACGAAATTTTTTCAATCATCGTACCCATCAATGCACGGTGATCTTCTGAGATAGACACTCGCCCGAGCAGATCCTTCAACTCCTCCGACCGTGCACCAGGAGGTGTCGGACTCGTCCGATGGCCTTTTTCGAAGGCCGGACACGAAGGGCTCCGGGGGTCCCTACGACCGCACTCCACCCCTGCCGGATTCGGGGAAACCCTCCGTGACGACACCTCAGGATCGTCCGCCTCGCTAGGCGGTACGACAAGGGGAGGCGTTCCGCTCTCCATCATTTCCGGACGAAGATCCCCTGATGACGAGCTCACGAGAAGGGCTGAGATCCGAACTACAAGGTAAAATTCGGTCATCTTGAGTAAATAAAACAGGGATGTCTTTTATTTTATAAACTCCCTCTCTACTTACGGCTCATTGGAGGGCTGATCTCCTTGGGGAAATAATGCGGCTGGGGCATCTTCCGCGCAGGACCCTCTGGCGAAGATTTCTTCCCGCTTTGAGGCCTTGGTCTTGGATCTTGAGGCGGTCCTCTTCTCCCTTGGATGGAGGGATTCTCGATCCCTCCTTTCTTGATAACCTCCTTCGCGGAGGCGTAGCTTCCTTGTTCCCCCTCACTTTGTGGGAGTTCAATCCGGAGGGACCACGAGCTCTTCAACACTTCATGGGCGCAACGCCAGTGGAGATGTACAAACTGTTCTTCGGATCACAAGCAATGTGTCCGGACTTGAACGAGGACGCAGGTCTGAGCTGCAATCGCCCGAATGCTCAAGTAAGTAGTCCCGTACCCGGACACGCTATCCGTATATTTATCATAAAATTTCCCTTAAAAGAGCTATCCCTTAAACATGAGTGGATAGTGAAAGCAAAACTGATCAGGTGTCCGGCCCCCCACCCTGAGACCATGCCGGATCCAGTGTTAACCAAGATGCTGGAGGCTGCGCCTTTAGGAGAAGGCGAAGGGGCGACGTTTGCAGGGCAGGATGCGACGAATCAACATGACTTGCGCTACTAGGAGGTCTCGAATACGGCCCTGCAACAAGGGCACGTCCTTGGACGGCCCCCCAGTCAAGCCCTTTATTGACCCATGACGCCAGCCGCGGTGGAGAACCCGAGCGAAAGGCAGGTGGCACCACCCATTTGGTGCCCCTGGGAGCTGTGATATAAAACCACTCTTGTTGCCATAGACTGAGCTCCTCTTAAAAAGAACCCTCGGGCCATGGAGCGTCAGCATTCTTGCTTATAACAGCCCCTCCAAGACTCTGCTTATTGCCCCTTGATCATCTTCGGCTCCACCTTGAAGGTTTTGAGCCACAATCCGAAGTGTCGGGTAATGCGGAGGAAGGCTTCGCATACGACGATGAACAACGAGATGTGGAGGATGGACTCCGGATCCAAGTCATGAAATTCCAGCCCGTAATAAAACATGAGCCCCGTCACGAAGGGGTCCATCGGGAAACTTAGTCCCCGAAGGAAGTGAGACGTGAACACCACGCTTTCGCCGGGCTGGGGAGAAGGAATAACCTGCCCTTGGGCAGGAAGCCTATGCGAGATTTCGCCGGTTAGATACGTGGCATATCTCAGCTTTAGGACGTCTTCTTCCGTGACGGAGGAAGGCATCATCGGCCTTGAAGGTTGGAGCCGGACATCATCGAAGGTCTGAAGCGCCTGAATCTGGAGCTTTGGGTGCTGGGACTCGAAGCGAGGGGCGGATTCGATTGAGATTGAGAAAAGAGCGGGCCTTGGTCTCTTTATAAAGAGGTTGAATACTGTGAGCCCTCCCGTGACTGCTCGGGACTCGCCCGATAGAGGAGGCGTGCCAGCTAACGCGATTGGGTTACCATGCCCGTGTTATGAGAATCCGGAATAAGGGGACACGATCTACGCTTTGACAAGACGTGCCAAGGAAACCACCTCGCTAAATGCGCCGAGGTGGGACAAGAAAAATGATTGAATAAAGGCTTGGCCGTGGTGTGATGTCATTGCGGAATACGCCGCCAGATTGAACTTGTGTAAATATTATTCTCTCTACGGTGGTATGTGGAACTTAATTTTGCAGAGCCGTACACTATCCTTGTGTTCAAAATCTTCTATGAAGTATTCGGAGGAGGAACCCGCCTTGCAATGCCGAAGACAATATGCGCGCCGGACTCGTCGTCATTGAAGCCTGGTTCAGGGGCTACTGAGGGAGTCCTGGATTAGGGGGTGTCCGAATAGCCGGACTATAGCCTTTGGTCGGACTCCTAGACTTTGAAGATACAAGATTGAAGACTTCGTCCCGTGTGGGATGGGACTTTCCTTGGCGTGGAAGGCAAGCTTGGCGATACGGATATGTAGATTTCCTACCATTGTAACCGACTCTGTAACCCTAAGCCTATTCGGTGCCTATATAAACCGGAGGGTTTTAGTCCAGAGGACGAACAACAATCATACCATAGGCTAGCTTCTAGGGTTTAGCCTCTACGATCTCGTGGTAGATCTACTCTTGTACTACCCATATCATCAATATTAATCAAGCAGGAGTAGGGTTTTACCTCCATCGAGAGGGCCCGAACCTGGGTAAAAACATCGTGTCCCTTGTCTCCTATTACCATCCGCCTAGACGCACAGTTCGGGACCCCCTACCCGAGATCCGCCGGTTTTGACACCGACACATACCATGCACTTTGATTTAACGGATTTATATGAGAACAGAGTGGATCCCCAACCTTTTAAAGATCTTGAGAATCCTTTCACACAGGAGGAAACTGATGAGGTAGTTAAGAACTTGCCCACAGATAAATCACCAGGTCCTGATGGATTTAACAATGAGTTCCTTAAAGCCTGTTGGGATATAATCAAAGAGGATGTTACTGCTCTTATTATGGCCTTTCATGCCGGTAATGTTAACCTTGAGAGCATAAACACTTCATTTATCACTCTTATCCCAAAAAGAAGTGCCAGTCTCTCCTAATGATTTTAGACCAATATCTTTGCTTAATGGAGTGCTCAAAATTATTACAAAACTTATGGAAAATAGACTTCAAAAAGTGATCCTCAAGATGGTGCACATTAATCAGTATGGATTTCTAAAGAGCAGAGTGATACATGATTGTCTTGGTTGGGCTTATGAATATATTCACCAGTGTTAGAGATAAAAATAAGAAATGTTAGTAATCAAACTGGATTTTGAAAAGGAATTTGACACTATTGAACACCAAGCTATAATTGACATTCTCAGAGCAGAGGGATTTGGAGAGAAGTGGATATCTTGGATGCAAATATGTTTCACATCTGCTTCATACATTTGTGATGTTAAATGGAGTGCCCGGGAAAAAATTCTACTGCAGAAGAGTTGTAAGACAAGGGGACCCTCTATCACCTTTAATCTTTGTGCTGGCAGTTGATTTGCTTCAATCAATCCTGAACAAAGCTATGAGAAGAAATCATATTACACCACCACTTCAAGTTAACTCTTGCCCAGACTTCACCATAGTACAATATGCAGATGAACATTGGTTCTCATGCAAGCTAATGCTAGGCAGCTAATATTCCTCAAGGCTCTATTAAACACCTTTTGCATCAACTACTAGATTAAAGGTAAATTATGGGAAATCAATCATGGTGCCCATAAATATTGCAGAAGACAGAGTTAACATTTTTCACAAACACTCTGCAGTGTGCCAGGGGACAACTTCCAATTTTACTTATCTCGGACTTCCATTGGGGATTTATAAACCAACTGTGGAGCAGTATTTGCCTCTGGTCAGTAGAATTGCTAAGAGACTTTCTGCTATCTCTACTTTTATGACTGAAGCAGGAAAGGTGCTGCTAGTTAAATCTGTACTGGCATCCTTAGCAGTCTACTTCATGTGTTGTTTGGACATCCCTATCACTATTAAACACCAAATCATTAAGTATTCGAGGCACTGCCTTTGGATGAGTCCTGACATGGAAGATTGAAGACCAGCACTAGTGACCTGGCATACAGTTTGCAGACCCAAAAATCAGGGTGGTTTGGAGTCCTGGTTATATTCACACAAAACAAAACTCTGCTCATGAAAAACCTCCACAAATTCTTCAATATACATGATATTCCTTGGTGAACCTCATTTGGGAAACTTATTACGGCAATGGACAACTCCCTGGAGGTCAAAAAGTGGGTTCCTTCTGGTGGAAGTCAAACCTGGCCCTTATTGATCAGTTTAAAGCTATAGCCATGTGCAATGTGAGTGATGGCAGAAGTGCTTTGTTCTGGGATGATATGTGGCATAAATTTGTTCTCAAACACAAATTTGATCACCTTTACTCCTTTGCCAGAGATCCACTAACAAGTGATAAACACTGAATATCTTCAAGATCTTTTCCACCTTCCACTGACTACACAAGCATATGAGGAGTTCTTAGAAATGGAAGACATCTGCATCTCTTTAAGGCAATGTGTTTATTTGGGTGTAATGGATACATGAAAGTTGCTCAGAAAAATGTGACGAGTCCGAATACGCAGTCCGTTCGTGTGCCATGTGTCCCTAGCATAGCGAACCTGCAACCGTCCCCCTCTAGTTCGTTTGTCCAAAAATGCCAAACTTCGGGAAAACTTTCCCAGATGTTTTCCCCCTTCACTGGTATCGTGTAGCACCGCGTTAGGACACCCTAGCTCTGCCTGTAGTCATGTCATGCATCTGTTTGCTTTGTATTTACTGTTTCTTCCCACTCTTCTTCTCTGGTAGACCCCGAGACCGCTGTTGATGCCCTGTGTTCGACTACGTCACCGACGACCCCTCCTCCTCGTCTGAGCAACCAGGCAAGCAAACCCCCCTTTATCATTCTGATATCGCCAAGTTCCATTCTCTCTCATGCTTGCATCAGATTTTGCTAATGTACTTGATTGCTCCTATTCTAATGCATAGCCTCGCTTTTTAACTTTCTTTGTTGTACCTTACATGCTCATCCTAAACTGCTTAGTATAGGTTGGTTAGTGATCCATCAGTGACCCCTCACCTTGTCCCAGTTGCATCGGGTTGATTATCGATGACTCGATCAACGTGACCGACGTCCAGAGCCCGACACATCACATCACACCCCCCTAGTTGTATGACTCTGCAGAGCTACTATAGTGTAGCTATTCGGTCATGGCTGTCGAGGGTGATTCCTCCTTCATCACTCCCGATACGACTCTGTCGTGCAACACTTCAAGTGTGAACCTCGAGGGTTATTCCTCATATGTTCACATTGATGGATACATCGAGTGGGAATCCATCGAGGGAGATTCCTCAGATTTCCCCCTTGATGACACGGACACACAATTACCTTTACCTATAGCCCCCATGTATTGTTACTGCGGGACTGAAGGGACAGGCGGTACCATCCCAGTAGAGGTGGACATGAGTTCCCAACAGTCTCTAGTTAGTCAGGTCGGCCCTGAGGGGTACCCGCGAGTTGTTGTGAAAGTCGGGAAGGCCTAGAGAGCACCGCGAGATAATTACGAGGCATGGCCGGGCGGGTAGGCCGCCCTAGAGAGAGGGTTGGGCCTGGCCCTTGCCGTATTTCCTCGAGACGGGGCGATGGGTTCACATGATCGTGAGTCTCTGCTCGTCTCTACGAGCTCTTAATACACTAATGGTATGGGTATTTGATCTGAGTTGGCCACTGGCCTTTACGCACTAACCTCCACGCGGAACAGATATGGGCCCTCGGCATCGTAGTATCAACCGAAGCTTTGTCAGACGTCCAGTTCAGCATTGTGGCACGGTCGGATCATGCCATCCACTACACGGGTGGTGCTGGTATCCACCCTGCTGGCAATGACCCGAAGTGCAATGGGCGATGGGCCCAAGACCCCAGAGCGCTTAGGACGTAGCCCGGCGGGGACCTCTTTGCTGAGCCTAGGTAGGGCTACAACATGTTGATCTTCCGAGGCCGGGCATGGACCCAGGAAAGTGTGTCCGGCCAGAGTAATCAAGCGTGTTGGGTAATGTGGTGCACCCCTGCAGGGAAGATTATCTATTCACATAGCCATGTCCACGGTAAAGGACGCTCGGTGTTGTATCCCGATCTATTACAACTAGAAATGGATACTTGATATATGTGATGGATATGTTGGCTCCGGGATTTCTTTCTCGCAGGGAGTCGAAGAAGGATCTCTCGGCATTAATGCTAGAACATGCTTGTTAATTATAAACTGCTATTTTATACTCTTATGAATGCTGCAAGATGCTTGAAGATGCTAGTCTTTGATAGGCTAGGCCTTCCCCCTTTATTCTGGCATTCTGGAGTTCAGTCCACATATATAGCTCATTCCTTTGATACCAATGCATACTTAGCATAGTTCTGATGTAAGTCTTACGAGTACTTTGGATGAGTACTCATGGTTGCTTTGCTACCTCTTTTTTCCCTATACCCGGTTGCTGCGATCAGATGATGGTTCCCAGGAGCCAGATGCCACCCCATCGACTACTGCTACGTGGAGACCGTTGACGACCAGGAGTAGTTAGGAGGTCCCAGGCAAGAGGCCTTGTCTCTTCGATCGTTGAGGTTTGTGCTTGCCTTCTTAAGGCAGTCTTATTTAAATTATGTTTGTACTCAGATTTTGTTCCTTCGGTTGACGCTTGTGTATCGAGCTTCTGTATTCGAGCCCTCGAGGCCCCTGGCTTGTAATATAAACCTTGTATTTTTTCTTTTGTGTCTAGAGTTGTCTTGTGATATCTTCCCGTGAGTCCCTGATCTTGATCGTACACATTTGCATGTATGATTAGTGTATGATTGAATCGGTGGCGTCACAACGAGCATTAGTAAGGAACACATCAATAACATGTATATCAAATATACCTTTGTTCACTTTTCCATCCTTCTTATCTGCCAAGTATTTGGGGCAGTTCCGCTTCCAGTGACCATTTCCTTTGCAATAGAATCACTCAGTTTCAGGATTGGGTCCAGCTTTAGGCTTCTTCACGAGAGCGGAAACTTGCTTGCCATTCTTCTTGAAGTTCCCTTTCTTTCCCTTGCCCTTTTTTTTATTGAAACTAGTGGTCTTGTTAACCATCAACACTTGATGCTCCTTCTTGATTTCCACCTCCACGTCTTTAAGCATTGTGAAGAGCTCGGGAATCATTTTTGTCATCCCATGCATATTATAGTTCATCACAAAGCCTTTGTAGCTTGGTGGCAGTGATTGAAGAACTCTGTCAATAACACTCTCAACTAGAAGATCAATTCCTAGCTGAGTCAAGTGGTTATGATACCCAGACATTTTGAGTATGTGCTCAGCAGCCAGGCTGTTCTCCTCCATCTTGCGACTCTGTAACTTGTTGGAGACTTCATATCTCTCAACCTGGGCATTTGCTTGAAATATTAACTTCAATTCTTGGAACATCTCATATGCACCATGGCGTTCAAAACGTCTTTGAAGTCCCGGTTCTAAGACGTAAAGCATGGCACACTGAACTATCGAGTAGTCATCAGATCGAGCCTGTCAGACGTTCATAACATCTGCAGTAGCTCCAACAGCAGGTCTGTCACCTAGTGGTGCATCAAGGACACAATTCTTCTATGCAGCAATGAGGATAATCCTCAAGTTATGGACCCAGTCCGTGTCATCATCTTTCAACTTAGCTTTCTCTAGGAACGCATTAAAATTCAGGGGAATGGTAGCACGGGCCATTGATCTACAACATAGATATGTAAAACTATTAAGACTAAGTTCATGATAAATTAAGTTCAATTAATCAAATTACTAATGAACTCCCACTTAAAATAACATCCCTCAAGTTATCTAAGTGATACATGATGCAAATCAACTAACCCATGTCTGATCATCACGTGAGATGGGGTAGTCATCAATGGTGAACATCTCTATGTTGATCATATCTACTATATGACTCACGTTCGACCTTTCGGTCTCCAGTGTTCCGAGACCATGTCTGTACATGCTAGGCTCGTCAAGTTTAACCCAAGTATTCTGCATGTGCAAAACTATCTTACACCCATTGTATGTGAACGTAGAGTCTATCACACCCAATCATCACGAGGTGCTTCGAAACGACGAACTTTGGCAACGGTGCATACTCAGGGAGAACACTTTTATCTTGAAATTAAGTGAAGGGATCATCTTATAATGATACCATTGTTCTAAGCAAAATAAGATGCATAAAGGATAAACATCACATGCAATCAAAATATGTGACATGATATGGCCATCATCATCTTGTGCTTTTGGTCTCCATCTCTAAAGCATCGTCATGATCTCCATCGTCACCGGCTCGACACCTTGATCTCCATCGTTGCGTCGGGGTCGTCTCACTAACTATTGTTTCTACAACTATTGCTAACGCATAGCGATAAAGTAAAGCAATTACATGGCATTTGCATTTCATAGAATAATTAAGAGACAACCCTAAGGCTCTTGCCGGTTTTCGATATTAAAAAACATGATCATCTCAAACCATAACGTATATCACATCACGTCTTGACCATATCACATCACAACATACCCTGCAAAAACAAGTTAGACGTCCTCTACTTTGTTGTTGCAAGTTTTACGTGGCTGCTACGGGCAACTAGCAAGAACCATTCTTACCTACGCAAAACCACAATGGTGATTGTCAAGTTTGCTATTTTAACCTTCTTCAAGGACCGGCTGTAGTCAAATTCGATCCAACTAAAGTAGGAGAAATAGACACCCACCAGCCACCTTTATGCAAAACAAGTTGCATGTCAGTCGGTGGAACCAGTCTCATGTGCGTGGACATGTAAGGTCGGTACGGGCTGCTTCATCCCACAATACTGCCGAATCAAATTAAGACGTTGGTGTTAAGCAGTATGACCATCACCGCCCACAACTCCTTTGTGTTCTACTCGTGCATATCATCTACGCATAGACCTGGCTCGAATGCCACTGTTGGGGAACTTTGCATGGAAAACAAAAAATTTCTACGCACACGCGAGATCTATCCATGGAGATGCATAACTATGAGAGGGGAGAGTGTGTCTATGTACCCTCGTAGACCGGTAAGCAGAAGCGTTTATCAACACAATTGATGTAGTCGTACACCTTCATGATCCGCCCGATCAAGTACCGAACGTACGACACCTCCAAGTTCAGCACACGTTTAGCTCAATGATGTCCTCACCTTCTTGATCCAGCAAGACAGGCAAAGTAGTAGATGAGTTCCGGCAGCACGACGGTGTGGTGACAGCGGTGATGCAACTATCTCCGTAGGGCTCCGCCGAGCACTACAAAAATATGACCGAGGATGAACTAGAGGGAGAGGGGCACCGCACACGGCTAGGGAATCGTGGTGTGTTTTCCCCCTCTCCCTCCACACATATATATAGGTGGAGGGGGAGAGGAGGCAGCCCCTAGGGCACCCCCAAGTGGCTGGCGGCAGCCCTAGAGGCCTGCCTAGCCACGCCCCTTCCATATTTGAACATGGGGGGAAGGAAAGGGGGGCTGGCTACCTTAGGGCGCCTCCCCTTTCCTTCCCTTCCTCCTTGGTGCATGGGCAGGGGGTGTTGGGGCACTCCAACCCCTTGTGGGCTAGTGTGCTCTCCCCCCTTGGCCCATAAGGCCCAATAACCTTCTCGGGCCTCCCGGAACCCCTTCCTACACTCCGATGAATACCCGGTACATCATGAAATATTTCCGATGACTAAAAAGTATCGTCCTATATATCAATCTTTACCTCCGGACCATTCCGGAGCTCCTCATCATGTACATGATCTCATTCAGGACTCCGAACATCATTCGGTCATCAACTCACATAACTCATATAATATTATATCGTCAACGAATGTTAAGCATGCGGACCCTACAGGTTCGAGGATGATGTACATGACCGAGACGCTTCTATGGTGAATAACCAATAGCGGGACCTGGATGTCCATATTGGTTCCTACATATTCTACGAAGATCTTTATCGGTCGAACCTTTATGACAACATACGTAATTCCCTTTGTCTCTTGGTATGTTACTTGCCCGAGATTCCATCGTCGATATCTTCATACCTAGTTCAATCTCGTTACCGGCAAGTCTCTTTACTCGTTCCGTAATACATCATCTCGTAACTAACTCCTTAGCTACTTTGCTTGCAAGATTTTTGTGATGTGTAGGCCTAGAGACACCTCTCCGATACACGGAGTGACAAAATCCCAATCTCTATCCATGCCAACTCAACAGACACCTTCGGTGATACCTGTAGAGCATCTTTATGATCACCCAATTATGTTGTGACGTTTGAGAGCACACAAGGTTTTCCTTCGGTATCCGGGAGTTGCATGATCTCATGGTCGAAGGAATATGCATTTGACATTAAGAAAGCAGTAGCAATAAACTGAATGATCATATGCTAAGCTAAAAGATGGGTCTTGTCCATCACATCATTCTCCTAATGATGTGATCTCATTATCAAGTGACAACACATGTCCATGGTCAGGAAACCTTAACCATCTTTGATCAACGAGCTAGTCTAGTAGAGGCTCACTAGGGACACGGTATTTGTTTATGTATCCACACATGTATTTAAGTTTCCGGTCAATACAATTCTAGCATGAATAATAAATATTTATCATGAATAAGGAAATATAATAATAACAACTTTATTATTGCCTCTAGGGCATATTTCCATCACCTTGCTGCACTTTACTTACCATTACCATTACTTGTCTGTTACACATTACCTTGCTATCAAACTACCTGTTACCGACAATTTCAGTGCTTGCAGAAATTACCTTGCTGAAAACCAATTGTCATTTCCTTCTGCTCCTCGTTGGGTTCGAAACTCTTACTTATCGAAAGGACCATGATTGATCCCCTATACTGTCATCACCCCGCAAGGGGGAGCTTCCCCCCTTGGTGGCTGCCCTCTCCTCCTCCAACCTATATATACTAGAGGATTTCCATCCTATGTTCAAACAAGTTTTGGAGCCTCCTCTAGTTCTTCTAGTTCATGTTCTAGTTGGTCCTACTTGACTAATTAGAGCATGCCTAATCCTCTTGTCCTCATAATTAGAAGCCCGGTGTGGTTCTAATCTCCTCCCTCTAATTTTCGGGCGATGATTAGCTCTGGACGGCGAAGCGCTACCAGATCGTGAAGGTTGCACGCTTGCAACCAAGTAGAGAGGTTGTGCTTTCGGTCTTCAGTTTGAGGGACTACTCATGGACGGTACAAGGGATCATTCATGTATGGTTTGAGGGACTGCAAGTATGATCTACACCGACTCATCTACTTCCGCTGCACTCCGGAGTCGATAACGATCGCTGATCCAAACCTGATATGCATCTTCGTATTGTTCTTGGGTGTTCGTAGGGTGATTTTTTGTTTTCTACTATGTTTCCCAACAAGACGTTCAACTCTTAGGCCACACATGAAGTTGATAGTTGATTGTGGAAACCGACAAACCTGTAACATGACAGGTGTAGACATCTTAAGCGGAACACAATTATTCTAGGAGCATGATTGTGCATAGAACTTATTGCCTTCGTCCAGTCCTCGTGACCTTAATATCTTTACATTAGCCGCCGAAGGTATGGGACAAGAAGTAGGACGAATGAGTTGTCTCAATATAGCACGTCTTGAGGGATAATGCTATGTGAGGAAGCGCCCATCATTAGTATATTGTCATATCCTATAATGCAGGTACTAACTTAGCCAAAACATAGCACGGTCGTAAAGCTTAACTCCATCCTGTGCCCGCCCCGAACGAGACCGTACCTAGATGCCAGCAACCTCATCTAAAACATCACATACTTTTCATAGTTTATTTTCTCAGTTTACTTTAGTATTTATTTTCCATTCTCTCTAGTACTTAGTTTAATTCTGCCTTCTATCGTTCCTAGCAACCTACTTAAGTGAACCATTTCCAAACTCCAGTTTGGATGTGAGCATAGTTGTGCTAAGTGACAACGCAATTGTGGGGATTGTGGTGCCATCCTATTCGCTCCCTGTGGGATCGACAAACCTTACTTATCATGAAAATGCTACATAACCCTGTGCACTTGCAGGTCATCACCCCGTTGCCCCATGACCTCCCTCGCCACATCCTTTAAGAAGACCTGGCTAAGTCGCAAAATAAGAAGGGGAGACGAAGCAAAAGGATACCTTGCGGGATCCCTTGGTAATGGTGAGAGAAGGCTTGTGAGGAAGAATAGGACGACAAGAATAAGATGGGAAGTAAGCAATGGAATGAGGAATGACATCGCGTTGGCTGTGGTCCCCTTTTATAGCCGCTCGGGGCGCCTAAGAGGCGGTCTGAGCATGGTGACACAAGCCTGCTCTATCGATAGAGTCGTCTACTATGCACAACGAGCACGAGGATCGAGACACCATCATAGCCAAAAGGGAACTGAATCGGCAACAGTTGAATGTTTCATGTATTGATGACAATAGTGATGGGATATGGCTATTGCGTAGTCCCATGATGCCTCAATCCCCGTGTAGGGCCAGTCACCTTGATTCAGGTAGATACACCATATCTCATGGGTTTGACGGTCAAGCCTAACCACAAGGATGACGCCATGTCACCCATGACGCTTCAGGGCATGTTCACATCACAATCTTTCCGACCATCATCTTTGTCAACAACGAAACTGTAATGCTCGCAAATCAGAATGTATTTAATTTGATTAAGAAGTTGAACTTGAGCTAAATTGGTATTATCTATCCACAAAGCTGCTCGGGAAGCGAGACAAAGACGAAGCTGATTTATCTGTGTCCCTAGCACGGAAGAAAAAGGAGCCCGCCAGGTTTTCGTCTCATGCAACACAGAAACAGACAAACTCTTGGCGCGACGGTTGCATAGTACCGCGGGACACGTTATCCTGGAAGCTGGTCGCCAGGCTGGTCTCAGGGCCCAACAGACTAAGGCATATCCTAGCCCCCTCGCCCCTCATGAAGCTCGCCTTCTAGAAGACCACCATCTTGAGGTGTAAGTTGGGGACTCCTCGTCCGATTAGGGCATTGTGTCATTTAGCAAGCTTTGTAAACCTAGGTCTCGCCCCCTTTATAATACGAGACCTAGGGGATGGTCGAGATACCCAACAAATTTCATCTTAGTCTTGATAGATCCATCTCAACATCCAATATAGCCTCTCTCATACAAGGCGAGGCATACATCAATCAAATCCAAGGAGGTGTAAGGTTTTATCTCCGTGATTAGGGTCCAAACAAAAAAAATAGATAAACAGTTCATGTGCCCTTTGTAGTTCAAGTCTCGCGCATCACCCTATCAGAACTACTGACGGTTTTCAGTGTTGTCTGAGGTGTTCAACATAATCATTGTTTTGTATATTATTTTATTGTTTAATAAATGGACATTTTTGCTAGTAATAATAGTAAGAAATAATCGAATAGATTTTTTTTAGAGAGGAGGCGCTTGCCCGGCAAGAATCGAATAGATGAATCAGACGGCTGTTTTGTAAATTGAAAGATTGTAAATAATTACTGTACTTGGATTTCTCCCTTGCGAAGAAAATAACCTCCCGTTTCTTTGTAGCTCTGTTTCATTCGATTCCGTGCCCCCTCCTCCGCTTTGCCGATCCGCACCCAAACCCTAATCTTTCTAAAAAGTAAAACCCCGCCTCTCCCATGGCCGCCGCCTCGCCGCCGCCCTCCCCGCCCCATCCAAAGCGCCCCAAGATGTCCTCCTCCTCCGACCCCGAGCCGGAGCCCACCTCGCTGTCTGCCGCCGGCGCCGACCCCGGGCAGCCTCGCCGCCGCTACAAGCGCCGCAAGGTGGCCATCATCCTGGCCTACTGCGGCGCGGGGTATCAGGGTATGCAGAAGAATCCGGGCGCGCGCACCATCGAGGGCGATCTCGAGGAGGCGCTCTACCAGGCAGGCGCCGTCCCCGAAGCCGACCGTGCCGCGCCCGCCCGATACGAGTGGGCACGCGCAGCGCACCGATAAGGGCGTGAGCGCCGCCGCGCAAGTGGTCTCCGGACGCTTCTACGTCGACCCGCCGGGATTCATTGACCGGCTGAATGCGAAGCTCGCGCCACAGATCCGGGCCTTTGGCTACGTGCGCGTCACCAACTCCTTCAGCGCTAAGAAGTTCTGCGACCGCCGGAGGTATGTGTATCTGCTCCCCGTCTTGGCGCTCGACCCCAGCGCACACCCAGACCGCGAGGCTGTCAAGGCAAGCGCGGGGAGTGAGAACCAACTTGCGAAGTGCGTGGAGTGCTCCGAGAGGGGGAGGAAGGTGCCAGATATTATGGGCCGGGAGGGGAAGTTGCCCTACTCCGAGGAGGAGAAGGTTCTTGATACGCCTGGAGAGGAAACTGTGGCTGCTCATGGAGAATTTGGGGATGCAAAATCTGTTCCAGCAAGCTCTGTTACTGAGACTGGGCTGGGAGATGATGTAATGATTGATCTACCGAGCTCTGGTAATGGAACAGAAGCTCAAAATGCTGAACTGGGATCAAATGGGGCAGGAAAATGTGATATTGAAACTGCAGTTGGTAATTGCCATTCTGAAGCTGTACCAACCAGCGCCAGTGAGACCATCTGTTCTGATTCAACTGTAGGTTCAGTCGATGTCATTGCTTCAGTTGTAGCTGAGAAGGAGAATAATTTTGAGCCTGCAGATATTGAAAAGGAGAGAATGCAAGCTACAAATATTCAGAAGGAAAATGGAGAAGAAAGTCCCCTTCTGAAAAACACATTTGCTTACACTGATGAAGTTAAAGAGAAGTTCAATAGGATCCTCAAGCATTATGTTGGAACCCGTAATTTCCACAACTTCACCACAAGAACTAAGGCTGAGGATCCTGCAGCCAAGAGGTACATCATTTCCTTCACTGCCAATACCGTTGTTAGTCTGGATGGGATTGATTTTGTCAGATGCGAGGTTGTCGGGCAGAGTTTCATGCTTCATCAGATCCGGAAGATGGTTGGCCTTGCTGTAGCAGTGATGAGGAATTGTGCACCTGAGTCAATCTATGACGTTGCCTTTCGCAAGTAAAGTCCTTAACTTCTCATCAGCTAACACATATAACACAATCTAGTCAGTTTGTGTTGCTTGCTGATTTATTGTTTATGTCATATTCTTCTTACAGGGATATCAGACTTAATGTGCCTACTGCACCCGAGGTTGGACTCCACCTCGATGAATGCATGTTTACCTCATATAACTCAAAATGGATGGATACACATGAGGCAGTTTCAATTGAACCCTATGCTGAGGAGGCTGAAGAGTTCAAGATCAAGTACATCTTCCCTCATATTGCTGCAATGGAACACAAGGAGGGAGCTGTAGCACTCTGGTTGCACTCATTGAACAGCAGAAACTATCCAGATTTCCGCTACATGGAGACCGCTGGATCTGAGGCAAAGGTTGGGGCTGAAGTTGAGAATATGGAAGAAGTGCAAATGCCGAGTAATAATGTAAGCGAGTAACTTTTTGCAAGGAACATGCAAGACCGATGGATATTTCTGATTGTCCTATTCACCTGGAGAGCTGAAACATTGCTTGGAATAAAGACTGAAGAGAAAGGGTTGCTGCTTTTGTCCTATGAAGTGCTGGCATCAAAATGGTCGGAAGCATAAGTTATCTGCTCTAGTGTTATCTTAAGGCAATATCTGTTACAGCGGAGATCAGCTTTCCCAGATTAGATATTTTTAAGTTGATTTATATGATCTATGTAACACTCTGAGACTGAATTATGCCCCCTGGAAAATACTTCATTGAATCCAGCATGCAGTTCAATAGGTTCTATATATTGTATGGCTTAGACCTGAAATATGTTGTTTCTAGTCTTTAATTCTTTTCAGGTTACATTACAGTATTTACATTTTCTTCTTGTAATCACATTATGTGCATTCGTCTTGGCAAGCTCCAGATTGATTCAGACTCATGTCCATTGCTAGCATAATTGCTGTGTGTTTACTGTTACTTGACAAATGTTCAATTTGCTCACTTTGAAGTACTCCCTCCGTTCTGAAATGTAAGGCGTTTTTTGATGATTTTGATCATCAAAAAACGACTATCATAAAACGTCTTATATTTTGGGACGGAGGGATTATACATACATTTTTAACTTATTTTGTTCATATCCATGTACGCCTGTGCCACATGATCTTCTGGTACTCCCTCTGCTTTAGTGATCTAAAAGGTCTTATATTAGTTTCTAGGGAGTACATACATTTGCTCACTTTGTCGTATTTCCCTGGAGTAGTTCAACTCTGCTACTGGTTCCCACTTGTCAACAATGCTGTCCGGACCCCAATTGCTGGTATGCAGAGCACATTCTGTTGGACTTATCCTGCTGTTGATAACGGTCAAACACAGATAAGAGAACACGTAAGATGCTGGATGTGATAGCCCATTGCTCTACTCTCTGTCTTTGGGCACAATTAGGTTCAGATGTTACTATGTGACCAGCTTACCATGGTCATACCAACCTTTTAGGCCTAGTTTGGCAGCAAAGTTTTTAGAAAACTGCTGTAATTGAAAACCAAAGTATTCCCATCGGTGGGCAAGTAATACCGCAGTTTCTAAAAACCAACACTTTTCTCAGTTTTTACATGTGTTTGGCTGGTGCTGTTTTATCAAAGTTTTGACCAGGTAGTTAGCATGCGTGACTGAGTATTTAGCTGCTGCTAACGGTGGCTGGCTGCATGCAGCCGCCATGCATGCACACGTCCGCCCGACCTAGATGCTAGGATCTATAGAAAATGTCTATCTCTGCTGCATCTACATGCATGTCACCTAACCTAGAATATGTCTATCCTAGAATCACGTATGGCCTTTGCTTGGTCCACTAGCGTTGAAGACTTGAACTAATCCACCTATATATACCCCTCTTCAAACGAACACACAATCGCAAGATATTCTAGTCTTCACACAACAAGTTTCTCCTGATTTACAAATGTGATCTACAGCAAGTTAGCAGGTATGTTCTATTATCAATCATTTTTTTCGAGGGTTGGGGGATCTAGGAAAGTGTATACCTGAGATGTCATATGCATATTTGTGTAGGTGTGTTATATTGTCAATCAGAATGTTGGGTAATTTTTTGATGCGCAAACGTAGAGAAGATGATGAATTAGCTATCATCGAAGCTTTGTATGCTAATGATAGAAGCTCGGCCAACCACACACGTATACATACATCCATCCTTACGGGAGATCGGTACGTGCGAGAAGTTCTAGAAGGTCATGAATTGAGATGCAAACGAGATTTTCGGATGGAGCAGTATATTTTTCGTAACTTAGTCCACTGCCTTCGAGAAAGATGCCATCTAAGAGATACAAATTTTGTCTCAGTGGAAGAACAAGTAGGCATATTTTTATATGCCGTTTCAAAGAATGCAACCAATCGTACACTTCAAGGGCAATTTCAGCATAGTGGTGAGGTCATAAGTCGCTATTTCCATATTGTGTTGAACGCCCTCATGATATTGTCAGGAAGTATAATACAGTTGCCTTCAATTAATGTTCCTCTCAAAGTTGCAAGCAATATGAAATTTATGCCATATTTCAAGGTATTATTCACCTTTTAACCCTTCAGTGCTATAACCATATATAAATACAAATTTTTCATTGTATGTAATTTTTTTTGTAGGATTGTATTGGAGCAATAGATGGAACACATATTCCAATTAGCATATCTCCAAATGACCAAGATCCATATCGTAACAGAAAGGGAACACTGTCACAAAATGTTATGGTTGCATGTGATTTTGATAATCGTTTTGTCCATGTCAGCAGCGGATGGGAAGGTTCCGCTTCTGACGCTCGTGTTCTACAAGATGCTCTTGAAAATAACTTCTATGTCCCCGAAGGAAAGTTTTATTTGGTGGATGCTGGTTATGCGAATACGCCTAATTTTATTGCACCTTATCGCAATATAAGGTACCATTTGGTGGAGCAGGCTAAATGCAATCAGCGGCCGCAGAATCTTCTGTCTTGTTTTTGTACAAGTTCGTTTTCAAAGAAGAAACTCTCTTTCATTCGGGGAGAAACCTTCTCTGCTCCGTTTGGTAAAAGCATAATATGGTTTTCAGTTTCCCGTTTGGTAAAAGAGTAAAAATTCGATTTTACTTCTTTTCGATGCACCTAGCTGATCCCCTATTCTGCCTAGTGAAGTGACAAAATTACTCCAACTCCCAAAATCCCCCTAACGGTCAGTGACAGCCTCCTCCATTTCTCCCAAAACCCTTCCGCCCGCGCGCGCTCCCGCTGTTCGCCATGGACGCTGACCTCGATGCCACCGCTGGCCTCGCCTCCCTCGCCTCGTCCGGCATCACGTCTGCCCCCTCCGGCAAAGGCAAGCCTCCCTCCCCTCCCCACGCAAGACCGCCGCCCCAAGCCGAAGCGCCGACGAGCGGCAAGGGAGTCGGCGAAGAGAAAGGGCGGAGGCCTGTGACGCGAGGGAGGAAGCCATCGCGCGGCCACCATCGCTGTCGTGCCAGAGGAGGCCCTGCAGCGTCGCTGGCAACGAGGGAGGTGTTGATGTACCTAGGGTTAAACCCTGGCTAGCACGGCGGCGTCAACGCCGCCGTGGCAGCGGCCAACACCGGCTCATCTGTGTTTCCTCAGATGGTGCTGCCCGACTCGTCCCGCGCGTCGGTGACGCAACCGATGCCCGGCTTCCACGTCTATCCGCAGGCCTACCCGCATGCTTCTCGACTCTCCGGGGAGTGCTCGCCCGAGGTGAGCGTGGTGGCGCCTTTCACACCCACGCTCGCGGCCATCGACCTCAATGCCACACCGGTGGCCGGTGGCTCGTCATCCGGAGGGGCGAGCAAACGCGCACGGCAGATGCCAGCAGATGTGCTGCCGGGCGCACGCAACTTGTTCGACGGAATGCCGACCTCCGACGATGATGACTACATGCAGAACATCATCTTCGAGGGTGGTGCGCTGGCCGCAGGCGGTGCCGCCGGGGCTGGCTACGATCTTGAGGAGACACAAAGCCAGGATGGCTGAGGGCCGTTCACGTCGTCCACCTTTGATCAAGATCAGGTCGCCTTCATGCATGATCAGGTCGGCGTGGACTACGGTCTCGAGGAAGAGGATGAGTTGGACATCCAAGGGGAGCCTTTGTTCAAGGACGAGCTCGCCTACCAATCCGCCGGGGGGAAGCCGAAGCGCAAGAGCAGGCGGACGAAGGCGTACACGGCGGCCGAGGACAAGCTTCTTTATGAGGGTTGGAGGGACATTGGGCAAAACCCCAAGACCGACGCCGAACAAAAGGCATCAACCTTTTGGACTCGTGACCATCGTGAGTTCCATGAGCGCAAGAAGTTTCCGCCGTACCAAATGCATAGCACGCGCGGGTGGGTGTCCATCTCGAAGCATTGGAAGATGATTCAACAAGAATGTAACAAGTTTTGTGCCACTCTTGAGAGCATCAAGGCACGACCTGTGAGCGGCATCGGCATGCAAGACATGGTATGCTAGCAAGCACTCCTCTTTGTGTCATTTCGTTTATGCTTGCATGTCCATTTCCATATCCATTTGCCAATATGCTTGCATGCAATTCATTTGTAGGCATTCGAAGCTTTGGAGGCATTCAAGGTCCAGCACGATGGCAAGTGCTTCAACCTCTCCCATTGTTGGAGGGTCATCAAGGATGAGGAGAAGTTCACGATGCAATATGCCGCCCTCAAGTCGCGTGGGGGGAAGAAGGCCGTGGAGGAGGAAGACGGCGAGAAGCCACGGCCGTGGGGGAAGACCATCTCCAAGAAGGAGGACAAGCGAGATGCAACGTCGAACGCCTTGATCGCAAGCGTGGAGGGCATGATGACCAAGAAGGACTCGAGGGAGGAAGAGCGTCGGTGATACAAGGAAGAACAAATGAATGCCTTCATGGAGATCCAAAGAAGGAGGCTTGACATGGAGGCGGAGAAGCAAGCCAAGATGCTTGAGATGGAGGCGGAGAAGCAAGCCAAGATGTTAGAGATCGAGGCCGCCAACGCCAAGACCAAGGCGAAAGAAGTGGCTCTCGCAAGCATGATGACGGGGGTGGAGATCATGAAGGTGGATCTCAACATCGTGTCGCCAAGGAAGAGGCCGTGGTTTGAGAAGATGGATGCCGACATGCTCAAGTTTGACGCCTAGTGATCTATGGCGGCGAGCGCCATCCATTTTTGTATGCCGGCAAGTGTGCTGGCATGATCACGGCCGCGATGGCACGGTCAAACTCTCCGCCCTTTTTGTGTCTTTGGCATGTGTCGCCATTGGCAAGTCGCCTGAATCTAGCGTGCTGTTTTTTACGAAGGCGGCATTGTATGCCGGCGCTGGCATGGTGCCGGCATGAACTTCGGGGACGACATGGCCGCTAGTATGATATGGCCGCGGGCCTTTTTTGAAATTTGCATGCGGACATGAAATGGGTCGCGGCCGTTGGGCGCACTCCCGACCCAAATCTTATAGAGGACGGATGTCGAGCGGGCGGCCAACCCAAACAGACAAAAAGAGGACAAATCCGCCATCCGTTTGGGTCAGCGCGTTGGAGTTGCTCTAAATCTCCTTATTTTCACTCACTCCCGTGGTGGCCGAGTAAAACTGACGCCTCTTTCTTTCTCTCACCCTGCGTCGCCCTGTCTCCCGCCGCCGGAGTTGCTGCGCCTTGCCGCCGCCACTGATGACCATCCGGCCGGCCAGAATGGATAGCCCGGACCCTTCCTTCACCCAGTCGGCCATCGCCGCCGGTGTTTCGCCGCCGGAAATTATTAACGCACCGCCACTCACGTCGAATTTGGGGATGAAAAAAACCCACCACGTCCAAGCTCCTCCTCCAACTGCCCTAGTGGCCTCGCTGGTGGCCACCGCCTCTTCGTCAACGACCCGCTACCCTCCCACCGCACCCGCCAGAGCCAAACGAGCTCGAAGGCCGCCGCCGACGGCGACGACGCTCGCCGAGGCGGACACGAAAAGGAAGATGGAGAAGGCCAAGGGGTTGCCTCGTCCTAGGCCGGCGCCTCGTGTAGCTACTCCGGCGCCCCCTACGGCCATTGCTCCGGCGCGGGCGGCGGCCACAGCCTGCAACAAGTATCACGGCCGCCAAATGCTCGATGAAATGCCTACAAGGTAAAAACAAAAACCTCGCGTGTTGTTGGTATCCGATAGTGATTGTTGGTGGCCGGTAGTGATTGTTGGTAGTGTTTGCTTTGTTCATTGTATTGTGGAGATGAACACCGACTGAATTCGTTGCCTCCTTGGAGTCCTCGGCCGCCGTTTGACTTGGTGAGCTTAACTACGACTGACTAGTTTTGAATCATTCGGAGGCCACCGCAAGACGGTTATGATGGTTATGCTATGCATATTTTAATTTGAATATTTTTAAGATATGTATTGTGTAGTGTTTGAAGTTCGTGCGACTAGAACACAAAATCGACATAATTTTATATTTACTCCACTATTTGTAGGGTATGGCTAGGTGCGGCTAAAGTAAAAATTTACTTCATTAACTTTACTTCGTCACTAACTTTTAAGAGATCCACCCGCAAAAAAAAAAAGAACTTTTAGAGCACGGTTAGAAATGCCCTAACGTCTCTCGATAATTTCACTTCAGTCAGTGGTTCTACGGTTTCAGCACCCACAGACATGATGGCGTGTTTTAGGTGTACAACGCGATAGCGGAATAACCGAGCCGATTTCGAAATATCGGTCGCTTTATTATATATATTTCTTATTATTTACACTAATAATGCTAATTTGTACAGATCACAAACAAACATCAAGAGGCCTGCTAAGCTACAACCGGACGCTGCTAGGGCCGGTCACACGGCGCCCATTAGGAGCACCGCAGCGAGCGCAGGGACGCCGGTGTGTCCATGGACGCGGCGTCAAACATGCAACAGCGGTCGGCGGCCTCGATTCCGTAGTCCATGAGCGGGCGGCGCTCCAGCTCGTCGTCGTGCCGGCGCGCGCACTCCGGGACCTCGAGCTCCCCCTTGTCTATGTGCGCCCACAGGTATTCGAGCCTGCTCATGTACCTCAGCTTCTCGTACAACCTGCAGGTTCAAAGATTTAATTTCCAGCGGACAGCACCAATGCCAAACACCGAATCGGGTCACGGCTGATCAGCCGCACCGCACATACCCGGAGCTGAAGAGGAAACGGCCGAAGGTTGCGAAGAAGAGCCGGGCCTGGATGCCGGGGTGCATGAAGTACACGGCGCGCAGCCTCTCCCTGGCCGCGGCCGGCATGCACTCGTACGCCGCGCGGATGGCGCCCAGGCCGGGGAAGTTGTCGCCGCGGTCGACGAGCGAGTGCATGTACACCACCACGAACTCCCGCTCCCCGACCTCCGGGAGCACCCGCCTCCGCAGGTGCGCCTTCAGCGCCTCCTCCGCCCGCCCGCCCAGCGCGCGCGCTGCATCATGCAGAGACAGAGACCTGTCAGTAACCTTTTGCGCGAACAGATCCGACCCGAGACCAGACCGCTATGGCCTATGGGTTAACTAAATCTTACCGGGGAAGTACTTGCCGACGATCCTGACGACGGCGCGGCCCCGTTTGTCGCCGCCCTGCACGGTGATCGCCCGGCTGCACTCCAGCAGCTGCTCCGGCTCGGTCGTCACGTCCTTGGCAACGGTACCCACCATGATGTGTGTTGTGTGTGCGCGCGTCTGACTGTAGATATCGGTGCAGAGAGGTGAGCGTTTAAATGGGGATCCGATGCGAGTGGGCTGACGCAGGACGGTGGCATGGCGCGGCGCGTGGGGGTGCGCGGTGGGCTGGTTTCCTGGGCCGTTGGGGATGGGCGCGAGCGGTGGACGAGGCGATGCGGGATCCCGGGAGGATATGCGGGGAATATTTCTGTTGGGGGATGGAGTGGAGTGGATAGGCGCCGCCCTGGGGAGTTCCCGGCGTTTCTGTGGCCGGTCTGCGCCTCGTGATCAAGTTAAGGAAATCGTGATCAAATTTGGCTGTTTTGCCTTTGTTGGAGTAACTGTACGCGGGGTACTTTCCTCATTTTTCTTGACGGTTAGTTTGAGATATGGACATAACCAAGATAATATTATATCAGCATAAAAAACAAAGATAATATTATATCAATCAGTTTGTCTAATTCACATCTACATTTTTTTTAAGGATGTCACATCTAAACTCTCACAAATAAGACAGCAACAAGAAAGGAAAAAAACTGGGATAAAAAAATAGACCACAAACATAGTGGACATCAGGTTAGATGTGACACATCTGGATGTGTCCTAGACAGACCCTATATCAGTTTATATAAAGGGTCTGTCTGGGACACATCTAGATGTGACATAGTTATGTCACATCTAAGCTGATGTCCACTTTGTTTGTGGTCTATTTTTTTATCCTAATTTTTTTTATTTCTTGTTGCTGCATTATATATTTGTGGAAGCTTAGATATGATATTTTTCTAAAAATATCTAGATGTGAATTAGACAAACTGTTATATAAAGCATTTTTTTGAATATATTTGCTATTTCACGTCTAGATGTGAAATACTTACCTCATATCTAACTCCTAAGCCGTTTGATAGAAAACTTGTGTTGTCCGGTTGTCCCGTTTCGTATGCTACATTTGCGCTCGGCTCGTATAGGTTCTTATGGGCTGTTGCATTTTCTTTTGTCGTTTCTTCTTTTTGTTTTTGTTTTTTTTCGTTTCATTATTTGTTTTAAATTATGAAGTATTTTAGTTTTATGTTTTTATCTTCGAAAATACTAACGCCCACATGTGTGAGCGTTTGTATCTCGCCCACACGTGTGGATTCACGTCTGTTTGTGGTTGCATAAATTTTGGCATGTTTGTGATGTCATGTAGAACCGGTGTGTGGGCGTTTAGCAGTTCGCCCACACGTTAGTTTTCACTCACGCACAGGGGCTGATGTGTGGGCGTTTATCAGTTCGCCCACACGCCCATCTCCTCTCCCACACCCAAAGCTGTCATTTGCCATGTGTTTTGTAGGGTACATGGCAACTGTCCTAGTGTGTTTGTAAACAGATGGCAACTCTCTCTTTTACCCGAACATGTTAGTTGTCATGTGTTTTGCAGGGTACATGGCAACAGCCCTAGTGTGCTTGTAAGCAGATGCCAAGGTTGGAAAAAGCGGTAGGCGTAAGCGAGACGGTTAGCCTTCGCCTAGTGCCTAGGCGGTGCTTAAGTGCCCTAGGCGCAGCCTAGGCGGTTATATAACTTTTACTACCAGGGTGTATATGTGGTTATTATATGTGTATTTTATTAATTTAGTGCATATAAGTATGTTAACTACGAGCTACTACGATTGGAATATGGCCCTTTTGGCATATCAGTGCAATATGACATGATTTCTCGCTTAGGTAGAGAATTTCTTACTTGCTCTGCCTAGACTACAGCTTATGCCCTAAGCGAGGCGTTTCGCCATTGCCTAGTGCCTAGGCGTGCCTAAGCGCCTCCTAGGCACTGCCTTTTCCAACAGAGGCAAATGGCAACTCTCTCTTTACCCGAACATGTTATTTTGCTTTGTCTTTTTATAGCGCTACACGACAACTGCCTAGTGTTAGTAGGTGGCAACTCCTAAAGTTTTGAAATCATGGCAACTGTAGTAAACCATACCATATACATGGCAACTTTTAAAGTTTTCAAATCATGGCAACTGTAGTAACCAGACCATACATGCCAACGGCTGCAGTTGTCCAAAAAATGGCATCTGACACTTGACCTGAGATGGCAACTGCAGTTGAGCAACCATGGCAAATGTAGTTGTCAGACATGGCAACTGTAGTACATCAACATGGCAACTATAGTACAGCAACATGGCAACTGCAGTTAAACGAACATTGAAGAGGGTCTGGACCATGGCAACTGTGGGGACGCGTGGTGACTGTCACATGGAGCGTGCGGGACCGTGAGGTACGTAGCTCAGAGTGGTCGTGTGGGCGTTATCTATTTTGCCCACACATAGGTGTGTGAGAAGGACTGCGAGGAAAAAAAGAGACGTGTGGGCATTACTTGTTTTACCATTACTTGTTTTGCCCACACGTAGGCGTGTGGGCTGGTCCTTTTAGACACCACACAAAACATGTGGCTAGACCCCTTAATGCCCACACGTGTGGGCGTTATCGGCGTCCTTTTATCTTTTATTTATATTCTCTATTTTCTCCTTTTTTCTTTTTTCTTTTCTATTTTTCTTTTTATTCCTTTTTAAATTTTGTTTAAAATTCATGAAAAAGTTACACCGTCATCTATATGGTTAAAATGTCATGCAAATCTTGATCGCGGATTATCTTGTCACCGCGTCTCGTGTCGCGTCGTGCGTCTGGTGTCTACTTGTCGACCTGCTTGCACGTGCGTCTTTTGTTGGAACGTTTTTACGGCGCGATCTAGGGTCCCGTTTTGGATTTGTTTTGCTAATTCTCATCAAGATGCAAGTTAACAATGTCTCATCTAACACATATACCGTTGGATATATGTGCTTCTGAGTCACGTTTTTTGTCGTTTTGTCGTGTTTTTTGTTCGTCCCTTGTGAAGCAGTGAGGCCTGATATGACCTTTTTAGTGGGCCGTTTTTATGTTTTGTGTATTGGCTTTATTTTGTGGGTTGTAGCTTTTTTTAAGGGTCACTTGTCTTTTTATTTCTTGTTTCCTTTATTTTGATTCAACTGTGTACTAGAGGAAAGAGTAACTGGATTTTTTTACTTTTGGATTTGCTAAATCTAATGAGATTTAATGATGTCTTATCTAAGTATATAAGCATTCATTTTGTTTAATTCACACAAACTTGATCATGTGCGTTCGTGCCAGCTTGTTCTTCTTTGTGGCGCGCCCTCTTGTTTCATTTTGTTTTGTGTCGGCTTATTCTTGCATTTCTTTTCACATGGGCCCAAATATGTTTTGGGAGGTGTGACCCATTTCTTTTTCGCCCGTCTTCGCCGTCCGTTTTTGTGGTATGGTGAAGAATTTTTAGAGTCCACCCTTGACCCGCAAATGGATTCATAGTTGTGTCAGTTGCAAGTTCACTCTCGACTCACAACTCGGCATGCGACTTTCTGTTTTCATCCTAATTTCAAGTCCACGCTGGACTCATAACTGGGCTCGTAGTTTGTTATTGTTCCCGTTGCAAGTCCACCCTCGACTCGCAAATAATATCATAGTTTTGTGTAGTTTTCCTAGTTGCGAGTTTGTCCTTGACTCGCAACTTAGGCCTGTAGTTTGTTTCATCCCGGTTGCAAGTTCACCCTTGACTTGCAACTGGGCTCGTAGTTTTGTAGTTTTCCCCGTTGCAAGTTCGCCCTCGACTTGTAACTGGGCCCATAGTTTCGTTGTTGTCCCAGTAGAAAGTCCACCCTGGACTAGTAACTCGTATTGTAGTTTTGTTTAGTTATCCCAGTTGCAAGTCCACCCTCAACTTGCAACTTGTAGTGTAGTTTGTGTAGTTGTTCGATTGCAAATCCACCCTCGAGTCGCAACTAGGTTCGTAGTTTGTTTCATCGATTGCAAGCCCACCCTTGACTTGCAACTCGACCTATGTTTTATTTTTCATCACATTTGCAGGTCCACCCTGAACTCTCAACTGGGCCCTTAGTTTGTTTAATCTGAGTTAGAAGTCGCCCCTTGACTCGCCAACTGGGGTCGTAGTTTTGTAGTTGTCTCAGTTGTAAGTCCACCCTCAACTCCTAAATGGAGTCTATATATTTGTTTTTTTATCACAGTTGCAAATCAAGACTTGACTCGCATCTGGGCACATAGTTTGTTTCATCCCAGTTGCAAGTTGACCCTTGACTCACACTGGGCTCGTAGTTTTGTAGTTGTCCTAGTTTCAAGTCCATGCTCAACTCGTAAATGGGCTCGTAATTGTCTTAGTTGCAAGTCCACCCTTGACTCACAACTGGGTATGTGTTTTATTTTCATCCCAGTTGCAAGTCTACACTAAACTACTTTTTGGGCTTGTAGTTTTTTATTGTGCCAGTTGTAGGTTCACCCTTGAGTCGCAAATGAAATCTTAGTTTTGTGTAGTAGTCCAAGTTGTAAGTCCATACTTGACTCGCAACTAGGCCCAAAATTTCTTTTATCCCAGTTGCAAGTCCACCCTTGACACTCAATTAGGCTCGTAGTTTCGTAGTTGTCCTAGTTGCAAATCCACCATCGACTCGCAACAGGGCCCATAGTTTTGTTGTTGTCCCAGTTGTCCATTATTTTGCGTAGTTCTCCTAGTTGCAAGAACACCCTCGAATCGCAACTCGTATCGTAATTTTCTGTAGTTATCCTAGTTGCAAGTCCACCCTCGGCTTGCAAATAGGCTTGTAGTTTGTTTCATCTCAGTTGCAAGCCCACACTTGACTCACAACTCGACCTATGTTTTATTTTTTATCCCAGTTGCAGGTCCATACTTGACTCTCTAGGCATGTAATTTGTTTTATCCTAGTTGCAAGTCGACTCTTGACTTGCAACTGGGCATGTAGTTTTGTAGGTGTCTCCTTTGCAAGTCAACCTTGGACTCACAATTGGGCTCATAGTTATCCTAGTTGCAAGCCCACCCTTGACGCGCAAATGAATCATGCATTTTTTTCATCATAGTTGCAAGTCCACCCTTAACTTGCTACTAGGCACATATTTTGTTTCATCCCAGCTGCAAGTCGACCCTTGACTCGGAACTGGGCTCGTAGTTACGTAGTTGTCGCAGTTGCAAGTCCACACTCGACACACAACTTTGTTCTCGGCCCTTTTGGCCCAATTGTAGGTCCACCCTCGACACACAACTGGCATGAATCATTTTGTCCCGGCTGCGAGTCTATCCTTGACACACAACTTCTCCCCCAACCCTTTGCCCTAGTTGAAAGTCTATCCTCGACACACAATTGGACCTTGACCCTTCTTCCTAGTTGCTAGTCCATCCTCAACTTACAATTGGACCTCAACCCCTTGGACCTAGTTGCAAGCCCACCCTCGACCCCTTTGTCGACGTTGCATATCCATCGCCGACGTGCAACTTGCCTAACCTCGACACAAAACTGTGGGGCGACCATTTTGGTCACAGTTGCAACTCCACCTCATACATGCGATTGACGAACCTGCTATTTTTTTCTTGTCCCAATTGCTAGTCCACCCTTGACAATTAACTGAGGCCAGACCCATTTTTTCCTACTTGCAAATCCACACTCGACACGCTACTGAGGGCTGACCCATTTTATCCTAATTTCAACTACACTCCCCGACATGCAATTGGGCCCCACATTTTTTTTTCTTCCAGTTGCAAGTCCACCCTCAGCACGCGCCAGGGGCCAAATCTATTTTTGAGCCAGTTGCAAGTCCAACTACACCTTCGACATGCATTTTTTTGCTATCATTGTTGCATGTCCATCATTGACTTGCAACTTGTTGTCGACCTTCTAACCCAGTCGCAAATGAGTCGACCTAGTTGCAAATCCATTTTTGGCCCAGATATTTGATGTTGTTTTATGCAAAAGAAGATAAATTAAATACTTATGTTAGTATTTAAAAAGGAAGAAATATATGGATCAACCATTTTCTCCCTCTTTTACGTGACTAAGCCCTGCAATTCCTTTATTGAATGTGGAAGTTTTTGGTTATGCATAGAATACACAGGGAAAGAAGCATGTTGATGACCCACAAGGGGATCAATCGTAGTCCTTTCGATAAGTAAGAGTGTGTCGAACCCAATGAGGAGCAGAAGGAAATGACAAGTGGTTTTCAGCAAGGTATTTTCTGCAAGCACTGAAATAGTTGGTAACAGGTAGTTTGGTAGCAAGATAATTTGTAACGGACAAGTAATGGTAACGGTAAATAAAGTGCAGCAAGGTATCCCAATCCTTTTGTGGAAAAGGACAGGCCAAAACGGTCTCTTATAATAAGCAAAGTGTTCTTGAGGGTACACGGTAATTTCATCTAGTCACTTTCATCATGTTGGTATGATTTGTGTTCGCTACTTTGATAATTTGATATGTGGGTGGACCGGTGCTTGGGTGCTGTTTTTACTTGAACAAACCTCCCACATGATTAATCCCCTCGCAAACATCCGCAACTACGAGAAAAGTATTAAGATAAAAATCTAACCATAGCATTAAACATTTGGATCCAAATCGGTCCCTTATGAAGTAGCGCATAAACTAGGGTTTAAGCTTCTGTCACTCTAGCAACCCATCATCTAATAACTACCCCACAATGCATTCCCTTAGGCCCAAAGGTGAAGTGCCATGTACTCGACGTTCACATGACACCACTAAGGGAATCAGAACATACATATCATCAAAATAGCGAACACATATTAAGTTCACATGATTATTTGCAACATGATTTCTCCCGTGACCTCAAGAACTAAAGTAACTACTCTCAAATGATAATCAAGCTCAAGATCATAGGGGTATTAAATAGCATAATGGATCTGAACATATAATCTTCCACCAAATAAACCATATAGTAATCAACTACAAGATGTAATCAATACTACTAGTCACCCACAAGTACCAATCTAAGGTTCTAGTACAAAGATTGAACACAAGAGATGAACTAGGGTTTGAGAGGAGATGGTGCTATTGAACATGTTGATGGAGATTTCCCTCCCAAAGATGAGAGGGTTGTTGGTGATGACGATGGCTTCGATTACCCCCTCCGGGAGGGAAGTAAACCAATGAATCGCTCATGGAGGGCAAAAGTGCTCCTGCCCAAGTTCCGCCTCGAGACGGCGGTGTTCCGCCCCGAAAGTCCTCTCCTTATTTTTTAGGTCAAAATGACTTATATACCAGAAGGTGGGCACCGGAGGTGGGCTGGGCTGCATAACCCACCAGGGCGCGCCTGGGGGCCTGGCACGCCCTGGTGTATTATGCTCACGAGGTGGGCCCCCTCCAATAGTTATTTGCTCCAGTATTTTTCATATATTCCAAAATAATTCTCCGTGAAGTTTTAGCTTATTTGGAGTTGTGCAGAATGGGTAACTCTGATGTAGATTTTGCGGGTGCAAAATTCCAGCTGCTGGCATTCTCCCTCTTTCTGTAAGCCTTGCATATTATGAGAGAAAAGGCATTATATTACTCCATAAAGCTTTATTATGCATAAAAACATTGTAAATAACAGTAAGAAATCATCATGCAAAATGGATGTATCAACTCCCGCAAGTTTAGACCTCGCTTGTCCTCAAGTGAAAACGATAGCGAAAAACATGCCCGCATGCTTAGAGAGAGAGGTGTCGATAAAAACAAAATACAGATATAGTAGCATCATGCTTATTGTAATAACAACAAAAAACTTTATCATATAACTCTTGTCATATAACTTCTGATGAACAAGTAACAATTCATCAGAACATCGAAGTAAAAAGCATAAACTCCATTGAAAACCAACAAAATATGTTCTCAGTCAACTTTACAACTACAATTCATCATATTTTCATGAAGGGTCTCGTATCGGAGCCTTTTGGCAAGTCCACATACTCAACCATCATTTAATCTTCTATGATTGCTAACACTCACAACATGCCCATGAGCAAAAAGTTTCGACCGGACACATAGAAAGATAGGGGCTTATAGTTTCGCCTCCCAACGTATTCACCTCAAGGGTGATGTCAACAATAATAACTCATGCTCGCTCATATCCAACTGGATATATGTGCCAAGATCTTTCATCACCACATGATGCTTGCAAAAAGAGAAAATAAAAGGAATAGGAAAGAATACTTTGACTCTTGCATAAAAAATAAATACATAAAGTAAAAGATAGGCCCTTTGCAGAGGGAAGCAGAGGCCATCATGCGCTTTTTGTTTTGTATATATGCCCAATCCCTTAATGCAAAAGAACGTCACGTTATATTGCCCCATATGATAGCAACCTTTATTATGCAGTCTGTCGCTTTTATTACTTTGCCATCACAAGTTCGTACAACGCTCAATTTTCTCTTACACTAAATGATCCAACACATTTAGAAGCAATTTTTATTGCCTTATTGCACCGATGACAACTTCCTTGAAGGATCTTACTCAATTCATAGGTAGGTATGGTGGACTCTCAAAACATGAGTTTGGGTTTAGGGTTTTCGGATGCACAAGTAGTATCTCTATTTAGTGCGGAATTTTGGCTAGCAGAGATATTGAGCAAGCACCACATGTTGAAGGATCTATGACAATATATCTTCTATGTGAATATGAAAAAACATAAATCATTACGTTGTCTTCCTTGTCCAACGTCAACAATTTTGACATATAGTATTTAATGGGGGCTCACAATCATGAAAGATGTCCAAGATAGTGTATTTGCATGTGAATCTTCTCTTCCCTTATTAATTCTTTCACGAGTTGCATCATTGACCAATGCCATGTTTGTCAATCTCCAATAAATTTTACTACTTTTCCTTATGCGATGTCATTACTTACCATAAGACTAGCATATGATCTTTTTCATTTATTTCCTTTTATTTGATTGCAACATAGAAGTAAAGAAGCAAATACTCAAACTAAATTTTATTATATAACTCTCACTCGATTACATAGATAGATAGATCACAAAAACTAACACTCAAAAGGAGATCATGCTAAATTTTTATTCAACTAAATCATGATAAAACTAAAGATCGAACCAAAATAGGTAAAACTAGTGAAAGTGATGGTGATACAATACCGGGGCATCTCCCCCAAGCTTGGCAAAAGCCAAGGGAGTGCCCATACCCATGTACCTAAGTCTTCTTTGGTGGGGAAGATGATGATGGTTGTGGTGATGAAGTAGTAGTGTCACACCTCAGGCTCAGAAGGTACCCCAATCTATGAATGATGCTCCAGAGGGCGATGATTTGCTCTTGCAGCAGAATATTTTCACGAGTGAGATATTTATTTTGAACACGAACCGTTTCAAAGGCCCTAAAAGCTTCAATTTCAATAGGGGTAAGATGATAGTAGTATGGTTGAAGGACATCTTCCTCCTCTTCTTCTGCCAGCATGGCCTGCCCTCCTTCTTGAACTTGATCTCCCATAGATTCCTTGTCCTTATCCTTCTTGATAGCTTCCTTTGGTACCTCTCTTTTCAGTTGTATCTTCATCAACCAAACATCTTCTTCTACGTTGTTGGAGGAGGGAGAAGACATAATGCCTGGCCTGATAGATCTGACAGGAAACAACACAAAACAAGAATAGAGGATTTTTCTGCGATGCGGTGGTCAAATCATCCGGGGGTATATATAAAGATTTTTTATCTTGGAAAACAAGCAAATAAGAGGAAGACGGAGTCGGGAAGGTTCTCGGGGTGGGCACACCCCACCTGGACGCGCCAGGGACGGCAGGCATGCCCTGGTGTATCGTGCCCTCCTCGGTTGCCTTCCTGGTTATTTCCTATTTTCCTAATTTTATAATATTCCAAAACTGACAGAAAATATTTTTACGGATTTTTCGGAGTCCATTTTACTTACCGTATCACGTACCTCCTCTTTTTCAGGATTCTGTGTTCCGGAAGGTTTCTTTTATGTGTTCCTCCGGTGTACTGGTTTGGATAATATTACTTTCAACATTAATAGGCGTATCTGAGATATAGTGTTTAATTCTTTGTCCATTGACCACCTTTGGGTTAGTACCTTCGGCATTATTAATCTTGATAGCCCTAGAGCGATAAATCTCCTCTATAATATACGGTCCTTCCCATAGAGAAGTTTTCCTGCAAAGAATCTGAAATGAGAGTTGAACAAAAGAACATATCCTCAAACTTTGAACTCTCGCTTTTGGATTCTTTTGTCATGACATCTTTTAACTTTTTCTTTGAATAATTTGGCATTTTCATAAGCTTGGGGTTTCCATTCATCTAGTGAGCTAATATTAAATAACCTCTTTTCACCGGCAAGTTTGAAATCATAATTGAGTTCTTTAATTTCCCAATATGCTTTATGTTCTAACTCAAGAGACAAATGACAAGCTTTTCCATAAACCATTTTATATGGGGACATACCCATAGGATTTTTATATGCCGTTCTGTAGGCCCAAAGTGCATCATCTAATTTCTTAGACCAATTCTTTCGGGACCTATTGATAGTTTTTTGTATATTAACTTTATTTCTCTATTGCTAAGTTCTACTTGACCACTAGATTGAGGATGATAGGGTGATGCAATTCTATGGTTAACATCATATTTAGCTAGCATTTTACCGAAAGCACCATGAATAAAGTGTGAACCACCATCAATCATTAAATATCTAGGGACTCCATATCTTGGGAAAATAACTTCTTTAAGCATTTTAATTGAAGTGTTACGATCAACATTACTAGTTGGAATATATTCTACCCACTTAGTAACATAATCAACAGCAACCAAAATATGTGTATACCCATTAGTGGAAGGAAAAGGTCCCATATAATCAAAGCCCCAAACATCAAATGGTTCAACAGCAAGTGAGTAATTCATAGGCATTTCCTGACGCTTACCGATATTACCAATTCTTTGACATTCATGACAAGATGAAACAAACTTACGAGCATCTTTGAAGAGAGTAGGCCAATAAAAACAAGATTGCAATACCTTGTGAGCGGTTCTATCTCTCGCACGATGTCCTCCATAGGCTTCGGAGTGACATTTCCGTAGGATTTGTTCCTGTTCATGCTCAGGTACACAACGTCTAATAATACCATCTACTCCTTGTTTATAAAGATGTGGGTCATCCCAAAAGTAATGTCTTAAATCATGAAGAATTTTTTCTTTTATTGCTATGTGAAACTAGGTGGTATATATTTAGCAACAATATGATTAACATAGTCAGCATACCAAGGAGTATTATGAGAAACATTTATTGCAGCTAGTTGTTCATCAGGAAAACTATCATCAATAGGTAGTGGGTAATCAAGAATATTTTCTTACCTAGACAAGTTATCTGCTACGGGGTTCTCAACTCCTTTCCTATCAGTGATATGTAAATCAAATTCTTGTAGCAAGAGAACCCACCTAATGAGTCTAGGTTTAGCATATTTCTTTTCCATAAGATATTTATAGCAGCATGATCAGTGTGAACAATTACTTTGGAATCAACAATGTAAGATCTGAATTTATCACAAGCAAACAAAACTGCTAAAATTCTTTTTCAGTAGTAGCATAGTTTATTTGGGCAATGTCTAGAGTTTTGCTAGCATAAAGGATAACATTTAATTTCTTATCAACTCTTTGTCCTAGAACAACACCGACAGCATAATCACTAGCATCACACATAATTTCAAAAGGCAAGTTCCAATCAGGTGGTTGAACAATAGGTGCATAAGTTAAGGCTTTCTTAAGTGTTTCAAAGGCTTCTACACAATCATCATAAAAAACAAAGGGAACATCCTTTTGTAGAAGATCCAAGGGGCCTAGAAATTTTAGAAGTCTTTAATAAACCTTCTATAGAAACCAGCATGGCCAAGGTAACTACGAACACCTTTGATATCTTTAGGACATGGCATTTTCTCAATTGCGTCAACTTTGGCTTTGTCCACCTCAATACCTCGTTTAGAAATTTTATGCCCCAAGACAATACCTTCATTAACCATAAAGTGGCACTTCTCCCAATTCAAGACAAGATTAGTTTGCTCACATCTCTGCAAAACTCGATCAAGGTTGCTTAAGCAATCATCAAAAGAAGTTTCATAAACGAAAAAATCATCCATGAAAATCTCAAACAATCTTTTCACAAAAATCAGAGAATATAGCTGTCATACATCTTTGAAAGGTAGCAGGTGCATTGCATAAACCAAAAGGCATACGTCTATAAGCATAGGTCCCTAAAGGTCAAGTAAATGTGGTTTTCTCTTGATCAGGTTGCGAAACAGGTATTTGAGAAAAAACAAAATATCCATTAAGAAAGAAAAAGTGTGTGTGCTTAGATAATCTTTCCAACATTTGATCAATAAAAGGCAGATGGTAATGATCTTTTCTAGTTGCTTTATTTAATTTTCTAAAATCAATTACCATTCTATAGCCAGTGACAATTCTTTGTGGAATAAGTTCATTTTTATCATTAGGAACAACATTAATACCTACCTTCTTAGGGACACAATGAACATGACTTACCCATCTACTATCAGCTATGGGATAGATTATACCTGCTTCTAGAAGTTTTAGTATTTCAGTTCTCACCACTTCTTTCATCTTAGGATTTAATCGTCATTAGTGATCAACAATGGTTTTAGCATCAGGTTCCATATTAATTTTGTGCTGACATAGAGTGGGACTAATGGCCTTAAGATCATCAAGAGTATATCCGATAGCAGCATGGTGCTTCTTCAGAATTTTCAATAATCTTTCTTCTTCATGTTCTGAAATGTTAGCACTAATAATAACAGGATATATCTTCTTCTCATCAAGTTAAGCATATTTCAAGTTGTCAGACAATTGCTTTAATTCAAACACAGGATCACCTTTAGGTGGAGGAGGACCTCCTAGAGTTTCAATAGGAAAATTGTGTTTAAGTAGAGGTTGTTGTTCAAAGAGTATTTTATCTATTTCGTTCCTTTCACGCAAGTGCATATCATTTTCATGGTCTAGCAAATATTGTTCTAGTGGATCAGTAGGAGGCATGGCAATAGAAGCAAGACCAATTATTCCATCTTTACTAGGTAATCATTTATTACGGGGTTGTCTACTAAACTTGGAGAAATTAAATTCATGAGACTCATCACCAAAACTAACACTGACAATTTGTTTATGGCAATCTATAGTAGCATTGACAGTGTTCAAGAAAGGTCTACCAAAGATAACGGGACAAACGTCATCATGTGGGGAACCAAGAACTAGAAAATCAGTAGGATATTTTATTTTCCCAAACAACACTTCAACATCTCTAACAATCCCAAGTGGTGTGATGGTGTCTCTATTAGAAAGTTTAATAGTAACATCTATGTCTTCTATTTTAGCAGGTGTTATGTCATTCATGATTTCTTGGTATAAGGTAAACTGGATAGCACTCACACTAGCACCTAAGTCACATAAACCATGGTAACAATGATCTCCTATTTTAACTGAGACAACATGCATGCCAACAGTAGGTCTATGTTTATCTTTTTCATCGGGTTTGGCAATTTTAGCAGCTTCATCACAGAATAAATAACATGCCCATCAATATTTTCTACCAAGAGATCTTTAACCATAGCAACACTGGGTTCAATTCTACTTTAATTTGCTCAGGAGGTTTAGCTGTTTTAATATTACTTTTGCGAATCACAGTTGATACCTTAGCATGTTCCTTTATCCTAACAGGGAAAGGTGGTTTATCAATATAGGTAGTAGGCACAACTGGATCAATATTGTACATAATCACTCGTACCGCAAGGTGCTATACAAATGGTTTTTAACCCCTTTCCGCGACGACATTTGGAACTCTCGCCAAGTGAGTGACTGCGATAGGGGGTCCTTCCCAAACGACCCAGAAACTGTCGGGGATAGGCGAGCGGCTACTGACGATCGCCATAGAATAAACGTATGAGAAGCTGCCCCAGTCCCACATGTTACATCTCGACGTTACGTTTCTGATCCGAGAGACATCAAACGATTACGCCGCTATATTCGTGTGAAAAAGGTGGACATCAACATTTAATCTACCGATATGTTTGCGATAGGTACGTTATCGAGAATGTAAAATGTGTGCGGTGCTTCTACTAACGCCAACGTGTCCATTTTCATAACCGTGTGCAATTGGTATTCCTATCACACACGCACACTGGTTTGAAACGTTTGCCGTATTATAATGAATTGCACACGCATATGAGACGAAACCGTGTGTGCGTCCGTCGGGCATCGCAAATGTTTCACGTCAAAGAACCGTCTGTTCTCTATTTTTCTTTGCCACACGCTGTTTTCTTTCTAACCGTGTGCACACTATTTTATTCACTCTTGTATAATTTTTTTTCCCTATAATTTATTATTTGAATTGGAAATTTTGAAATATGAAACATGGAATTCAAATTGTCAGCACAATGGATCAACAACGAATCCATAAATAAAATTTTCAATACAATATGTTCAGTAATTATAGGATTAGACAACAATTAACTATGATGAACCACAATATTTAGAGGCGGTAAAGGTGAAGAGACAAGTGTAAATCATTTTGACTGCCGATGGTGTAGAAGAAGCAGAATGCCCAGAATGTGCCTTCCTACATGCCATAGGCACGAACAACTTTTGTCCAACCCCTTGTGACGATCACCCGTCCTTCCTTGACCGACTTCAGGAAGACTTCTAGAGCATTATCATGGTAGCATTATATACTTTAACCTTAGTTGCCTCCACTCTGGTCATATAGTTTGCAAGGTAATCATCAGTAAATAGCTTCGGAAACCACTGAAAAGACAAAAATTTCAGATACCGAGGTCTACTAGAGTAACTTGTTGTGGGCAGGGGGAAAAGTCAACACATTACTTACCATCCTAAAGTTCACTGTTGTCTTGGACAAAGTGTAAATAAAGAGCTTAATTCTCATCACCCATTTCTTCCGCCTAACAATCTTTCTTAGTATCCTCACTTGACGCTTGTTCATGAATATCTCATTGCCCCATACGCAAAAGGGATCAAAGCGTGGATCAGTACCGCTCATATATGTACCTACAAGCAACCAGTAAATGTTAGAAGCTAAATTGAGATTGCACAAATGATGTAAAATACAACTACCTACTTTCCTAAGTACAAGTATTTTAAGAGATTTCAATATGAACTACATACGGATGTATATAGAATTATATATATAGTTTAGATTAGAATCTAGATTCACTCATTTTGCTCCATATGTAGTCTATATTGGAATCTCTAAAAATACTTATATTTAGGAACGAATGTTGTATAAGACATGGGATGCAGCTAACCTCGACGGCAAACAACAACATCGCCCATTGTAGCCCTGCATAAGTACATGGAAAGCCAATGTTAACTACAGCAGGGTTAACATCCACCAAAAATAGCAAATGGTAATAAAACGGCAGCATCTGTAGTGATATCTTCATTATAAAAGAGTAGCATGGTAGCAAAGGGACGGATTAAAAAATGGATACAACTGTTAATTGCAATAGGCTTAACAGCATCCTAAGTCATGTTTTGTAAGTTTGTAGCCATTGAAATACAACTATTTTAAAATGGATGCAACTGTTAATTGCAACATGCTTAATAGCCATTGAAACCGGTACTGATAAAATGTAATTGGCAGAGTTAAACATCACAAGGCAGGTGCTGCGGAGCAGAGAATGGCCCGGTTGTCTATAAAAAGGTAGGGAAAATAGCTAAAATGTGTTAGGAATGTTTACTACAACATGCTTAATACATCGACCGTACAAAACATAGCCATTAATTGCAACTGGTATTGGTAAGATTGAACTGGTGAGTTCATACTTGGTAAGTCCTGAGAGGTAGTTGCTGGGGCACTTCATCTTGGCCAGAGCCCGCCCAAAGTCAGTGGCGGCGGAGGCGAGCTGTTCCTCCGTGTTGAAGCGTGGATCAGTGCCGCCGACGTGTCTACCTACAAGAAGCAAATAAATGTTAAAAGCCAAACTGCAATTGCACAAATGATGTAAAATGCTGTAAGACATGGGATGCAGCTAACCTCGACGGCAAACAACAACATCACCCAAGATGGCCCTGCGTGAAGTACATGGAAAGGCATGTTAAGTACAACAGGGTTAGCATCCACCAAAAATAGCAAATGGGAAGCATCTCTAGTATATCTTCACTGTGGAGAGTAGCACGGTAGCAAAGGGATAGATTAAGAAATGGATATAAATGTTAATTGCAACAGGCTTAACTGCATCCTAAGTCATGTTTTGTAAGTTTGTAGCCATTGAAATACAACCGTTTAAAAATGGATACAACTGTTAATTGCAATAGGCTTAGTAGCCATTGAAAGCGGTACTGATAAAAATGCAATTGGCAGAGTTAAACATCACAAGGCAAGTGCTGCCAAAGCAGAGAATGGCCCAATTGTCTATAAAAAGATAGGGAAAATAGCTAAAATGTGTTAGGCGTGTTTACTACAACATGCTTAATACATCGACCGTACAAAACATAGCCATTAATTGCAACTGGTATTGGTAAGATTGAACTGGTGAGTTTATACTTGGTAAGTCCTGAGAGGTAGTTGCCGGGCACTTCATCTTGGCCATAGCCCGCCCAAAGTCAGCGGTGGCGGAGGCGAGCTATTCCTCTGGTCGAAGCGTGGATCAGTGCCACTGACATGTGTACCTACAGGCAACCAGTAAATTTTAGAGGTTAAACTGCAATTGCACAAATGATGTGAAATACTGTAAGACATGGGATGCAGCTAACCTCGACGACAAACAATAGCATCGGCCATTATGACCCTGCGTAAGTACATGGACATGCATGTTAAGTACAACGGGGTTAGCATCCACCAAAAGTAGCAAATGGGCAGCATCTGTAGTGATATCCTGAGTCATGTATTATAAGTTTGTTGCTGGTATTGGTGAAATGTAGCTGGACAGTTAATACTTGAACATCACACAGTGTGCTGTACTGAAGTAAAAAAGGCACGAACATGCTTAATACATCAACCGTACAAAACATAGCCATTGCAAGTGGAATTGGTAAGATTGAGCTGGTCAGATCATACCTGGTAAGTCCTGGGGGGTAGTCGTTGGGGCACTTCATCTGGGCCAGAGCCTACACCAAGTCGGCGACGGCGGAGGTGTGGTGTTCCTCCGTGAAAGAACATGTGGTGCCCCCATGTGTGGTTTTGGTAATTGATGAAATTCTCTATGGACTAATGGTTGCATTGAGTTATATTTGAAGGATTTGTCCATAGGCATTTCTTGAAGTCCATGTGTTGGTTTCAAGGAGTTTATGAGTTGACCAAGGTGCTATTAAGGAATTATCCAAAGATTGGTCATGTGAGTGTTGAGCTTATTGCAAGCATGTCTTGAAGAAGAAGATTGTGTGATCATTCATATTTACCTTCAAGACATCATCCAAATGAAGTGAGTTGGAAAGATTCAAGGTTGATCAAGACTAAGTACAAAGAGTGATTCAAGTTGATCAACACACAAAGCGTAGAAGATGTACCGAGAGGGATCAAGTGATCCCATGGTATGGTCAAGTGGAGCATCACGAAGAGATCAAGTGCTTGAAGCTTGCCGTCCATTTGTGGTGTCAATGGACTTGTGAAGATGTGCCGAAGAGTGGCTCACCCATAGTGGAGTATGGGGGAGCAATCAACTAGTCTTCATCGAGCCAACGCAATCAAGAAAGGTGGTCCAACTTGAGGGAGTCAAGATCATCATCATCTAGCTCAAGTGGACTATGTGCAAGGCAAAGGTTTGCCCTTGATAGGTTTTCTATTTTACCGGTCTCATGGTGGTAGTTGGGAGACCGGGTTATAAGATTGATTGTTGTACTATCAAGGGGGCCTCTCGATGAGTAGCTTGACCGTTTCGTTTGTAGAGAGCTCAAACCATTGCATCCTTGCATAATCTTTATTGGTTCTTGTTTGGTTCTTCTCCTTGTGAAATTTAGAGCTTATGTTCATCTTGATGACAAGCTCGAGTTCATCAAAACGAAGTTCACATGCATCTTCTATGATGTTTTTAATGTTGGAGGTTATGCCGGTTCTTCTCTTTTGGAGGTTTCTCTCCTCTATATCTTAGGCATACCTCCCCATGTCTGCTATCCAACAAGCTTGAGTTTGCTCAATTCGGAGCTCATATGCAAATGTTGTGACTGTTTCGGTACAACCTGTTTCTTCTGTTTTGCTTGGGCTATTTTGCAGCACCCAAGCGGTAGTACTGCTTAGTACCAAGGTAGTACCGCGTGCGGTACTTACTTTGTGGACTACCGCTGCCACTACCGCTTAGGCAAAGTCTTTTGTGCATGTTTCTGTTGCCTATTTTCTCTAAGCGGTAGTAGAACGGTAGTACCGCTCAAGCGGTAGTACTGCACCACCGAGTGGCAGTACCTCTTGTGTTTCAATGGTTGTGCTTGTTTCTGTTGCCTGTTTTCCCTAAGAGGTAGTAGAGCGGTGGTACCGCTCAAGCGGTAGTACATCTCCCCAGAGTGGTACTACCTCTCTGGTAAATCTACTATTCGTGTTTTCTGCCTTGCTGGGTTGTTTTGGCCGTGCTAAGCGGTAGTAACGCTCCTTCAAGCGGTAGTACTGCCTGTGCACGACCAGTGGGCATAACAGTTGGATTCGGGGTTGCCTATTTAAGGGGGACTTCTTACCCAATGGACCCTATCCTTTGAGCTCGCCTTTGCCCCCCATTGCTGACCTTCTTTGAGCTTGCTTTCTCTCAATCCCTCCATGGATTCTTGCTAGTTTTGTGGGGAAAGGAGAGAGGAGATCTAGATCTACATTTCCACCAATCACTTTCTTCTCTATGTGAGGGGAACCCTTTGGATCTAAATCTTGGAGTTCTTCGTGTTCTCTTCTTTGTTCTTTCTCTTATTTTCCTCCCTAGCATTTGTTGCTTTGGTGGGATTTGGGAGAGAAGGACTTGGGCACTCCGTGTGCCCTTGCCATTGCATTTGGTGCATCGATTTGAGTTCTCCACGGTGATACGTGGAAGTTTCAAGTTGAGAAGCTTATCTCTCTTGGGTACTTGGTACCCTTGAGCTTGTTCCTCTTGGGTGCCTTGGTGCCCTAGACGGTTGGTGGTGTTCGGAGCTCAATCATTGTGGTGTAAAGCTCCGGGCAAGCGTCGGGGTCTCCAATTAGGTTGTGGAGATCACCCCGAGCAATTTGACGGGTTTTGGTGACCAGCCCCAAGGGTTGCCAAAGTGTACGGGTTCGGTGACCACCCCCAAGGGTCTCCATTTGTACGGGTTCGGTGACCGCCCTCAAGGGTCCCTTAGTGGAATCACGACATCTTGCATTGTGCGAGGGCATGAGGAGATTACGGTGGCCCTAGTGGCTTCTTGGGGAGCATTGTTCCTCCACACCGCTCCAAACAGAGATTAGCATCCGTAAGGGTGTGAACTTCGGGATACATCCTCGTCTTCGCGTGCCTCGGTTATCTCTTACCCGAGCCCTTTACTTATGCACTTTACTTTGTGATAGCCATATTGTTTCTTGTCATATATCTTGCTATCACCTAGTTGTTTATCTTGCTTAGCATAAGTTGTTGGTGCACATAGGTGAGCCTAGTTGTTGTAGGTTTTGTTCTTGCCCAATTAACCACTAGGTTTATTTCGCATTTGTTCAAGCCTAACCGTAATTATTTTAAAGCGCCTATTCACCCCCCTCTAGGCGACATCCACGATCCTTTCACTCCGGGTCAACACGCACAGCGGCCATCGCGCCATCGACCGCCATCAGCTCCTCTACCTCCACGTGATATGTGGTTGGGCTTGCGCGGCGATGCTTTGGAGGTAGGGGTGGTGGGGATTTGTAGGCACGCGGATGTTTCGCAGGTGCCATTTAAGTAACCAGGCCGTGGCCGTGATAGAGATCGATGGGTTACCTGACTGGATCAGAGCAGAACGTAGATGTGGTTGAAAGCTGTGGTTGTGGTGGCGGCGATTTGAGCCGCCGGTAGGGGGAGGGGGAGGGGGAGATAATGAGGAAATTTGATGGTTGGGGATATGGTGGGAGGAATAAATTTTGATATTGCGCGCCTAATGAAAATTTCACCGCGGAACTTGAAACTTGGGCGGGGGAAACACACAATGCAGACGAAGCGCATAAAATACTCGTGTGCGAGATAAGAGAAAATTGGCAGATACTGTCTCCAAAAAATGTACACGTGTAGTTGATTTTTTGGTCAATGGTACGCCTGGTTTATTAGTAAATATCGAATAGGTAACTGACTTATGGATCATTAACACAAAACAACACACACGGGTACGCCATAGAAACCGTGTGTTTTGTGAGCTTCTAATAATTCTTATATCTATCAGCATCTCTGACCGCACCTAATTTCAAAAATCTCTTGCATTGTATAAGGATTATTCAATGTACATGAATGAGGCAAGGTGACATCTGATGAGCAATCATCGGTTTATGAAATGCAATCAAGTGTCAACCCGCCTCGCTCGCATAGCCAGATTTGATCCTATGCAACAAGAGAGAAGCTTGCTGTCATCCACCAGCGTGGCAATTTAAGCCGGTGTGCAGCCAACTCGGGTGGCGAGGTGGGACTAAAAACCAGCTGCGGCCAGCTCTAGTCTCCTCTGGTGGCTGCGGGCGGACGTTTCGAGAGTATTTAGGGCCGGGATGCGGCTTCAAAAATTCAGTGAGCACATGCTAATCAACTCTCAAAGCCCTCAAATGATGCGCTTACCGACATTGTATGTTAATAATAGGTAGTACCAGCTTAAAGTACTACTGGTAATTTTCTCTAAAACTAGTACGTATGTAGTACTGGTACATGCTCGTAATTAATTATACAAACTTACGGGCGACACATGCACTAACTACTTCTCACATGCTGCCATCGGGGCATGCTGGCCAGACGCTGGTGTTATCCTTCCCGGCCTTGTAGCCGACTGCCCACCGTGTTCGATCTCCACCAAGCTCTCCTCAGTATGGCGTGCAACCTCTTCTTTCTTGCGGCGGCGGGACTCTCCTTTCTTGACTGCTTTCTGCCTTTTCTGCTCCTTCTATGCGGCTTTGGCCGCCTCTAGATCCACTGCCTATTCGACCATGGCAGCCTCAAAGTCCGCCCACATACCTGTGTGGCCGCCGATGGCGATGAACTCGGCGCGGCGAGATGCCATCGCTTCCTTACCATGTGTGCGGTCGCGGGCAGCGAGGAACGCGGTGCGACGGGATGCCACCGCTTCCTTACCAGTTACTGTGCACCGTGGTGCCATGAACGATGCTTGGAGAGAGCTCTAGGACGGAGTGGCCTGGCAGACGTACAGTGCGGTGGTTTTTAAGAGCTCAACGACAAAAAACGAAGGAAATTTGGCTTCCCTTACAATTTTGCTCGTTCATTATCGCACACGGTTCATCTCCGTCGCCTCCGGAAACAGTGTGCGTTGAGCCTATTGTGTGTTGTGTTTTGATTGGCCAAAACCCCAGCCACGCGGATCGCGCGTGTGCACCGTAGGATGCGCCGCGATCGAACGACAATCCACATTCCTCACATCACACCCGTGCAGCTGTAGCTGGATTGGATTTATATGCGCTAAATGCCTAGAAAATGCACATAATCCCCTAAATATGGTAAATGAGCCAAAAATGCCAAATTTGAACATGGTGATTTGCAGGGTGTATGTTCGTCGTACAAAAGAACTCCAGGGCAAAGAACAAAGAAAAATTGGATTCCCCTTCAATCTTGATGATTTCCCTCTCGAAAGCATGGAACTTCCTTGGTGATGGTTCGATTTATGAAGGGCGTGCATGACGACATAAGCCAAACCTTCTCAACTTTTTACCAGGGCATGGTGAGGCCATACCATGGCACCATGCCAGGCGTCATGTTTTCCAAGAATTTATTTCATTTTTCTATAGTTGAAAACCTAATAAAAATGTTTGTGGTTGACTATTACCACACATTTCATCGAAATATCTGCCAATTTCTTGTAAAAGGCATGAGAATTTACTAAATTGCACAAGCATGGTTTTCCAGGCCGTTCTTGTGCACCCTTTCATGCACCGGTTGTTTGAACTTGAATTATGTGCATTAACGCCTAGAAAATGCACATAATCCTCTAAATATGGTAAATGTGCCCGGAAAAGTGCCAAATTTGAACATGGTGATTTGTAGGGTGTATGTTCATCATAGAAAAAAACTCATGGACAAAGGACAAAGAAAATTTGGATTCCCCTTCAATCTTGTTGATTTCCCCATCGAAACCATGAGACTTCCTCGGTGATGTTTCGATTTATGAAAGGCGTGCATGACGACATAATAAGGCAAACATTCTCAAATTTTTACTAGGGCATGGTGAGGCCATACCATGGCATCACGCGAGGCGTCATGTTTTCCAAGCATGTATTTAATTTTTGTATAGTTGTTAACCCAGTAAACGACGCGTTTGTGGTTGACTATTGCCACACATTTCCTTGAAATATCTTCCCATTCCTTGTAAACGGCATGAGAATTTACTAAATAGCACGAGCATGGATTTCCAGACCGTTCTTGTGCACCTTTTCATGCACCGATTCTTCAAATTTTAATTATGTGCATTAATGCCTAGAAAATGCACATAATCCCCTAAATATGTTAAACGAGCCCGAAAAAAGACAAATTTGAACACGTTGCATTGGAGGGGGTATGTTGATTGTTGGAAAAAAACTGAATGACAAACTAGGACGGAAATTTGGATTCCCCTTCAATCTTGGTGATTTCCCTCTCGAAAGCATGGAACTTCCTTGGTGATGGTTCGATTTATGAAGGGCGTGCATGATGACACAAACCAAACCTTCTCTGCTTTTTACCAGGGAAAGGTGAGGCCATACCATGGCACCTTGCCAGGCGTCATGTTTTTCAAGCACGTATTTCATTTTTCTATAGTTGATAACCGAGTAAATGACGCGTTTGTGGTTGACTATTGCCACACATTCCCTTCAAATCTCTGCCCATTCCTTGTAAAAGGCATGAGAATTTACTAAATACCACGAGTATGGTTTTCCAGACCATTCTTGTGCACCTTTTCATGCACCGATTGTTTGAATTTTAATTATGTGGATTAATGCCTAGAAAATGCACATAATCCCCTAAATATAGTAAATGAGCCGGAAATATGCCAAATTTGAACATGTTGCATTCGAGGGGGTATGCTGATTGTAGAAAAAACTAAATGACAAACTAGGAAGGAAATTTGGATTCCTGACCCCTTCAATCTTGGTGATTTCCCCCTCGAAACCATAAAATTCCTCGGTGACGGTTCGGGTTTATGAATGGCGTGCACGGCGACATAAGCCAAACCTTCTCAAATTTTTACCAGGGCATGGTGAGGCCATACCATGGCACCATGCCAGCCGTCATGTTTTCAAGCACGTATTTCATTTTTCTATAGTTGAAAAACCAAAAAACTACATGTTTGTGGTTGACTATTGCCACACATTTCCGTGAAATCTCTTCCCATTCCTTGTAAAAGGCATGAGAATTTACTAAATAGCATGATCATGGTTTTCCAGACCATTCTCGTGCACCTTTTCATGCACTGATTGTTTGAATTTGAATCATGTGCATTAATACCTAGAAAATGCACATAATCGCCTAAATATTGTAAATGGACCCGGAAAAGTGCCAAATTAGAACACAGTGATTTGCAGGGTTTATGTTCATCGTAGAGAAAACGCATGGACAAAGGACAAAGGAAATTTGTATTCCCCTTAAATCTCGGTGATTTACTATCGCACACGATTCATCTCCGTCGCCTCTGCGAACCGTGTGTGTTCACCCACACATGCAAAAGGAAAAAAGAAAACCCTCGCCCACTTCGTCCCCACACACTCGCCGCAGACTCTTCCGCAACTCTGCACCTCATAAACTTGTATTGCGGCAGCCACCCTAAGCTCGACGGTTGTCCCGCCGCGGGCGGAGGTCGCGCTCCAAACGACACGAGATTTTGCCCCTACCAGTTTCCGCCGCCTATCTGCATCGACATTCTAGACTCTAGTCGATTGGAGTTTTTGCGGGATTGGGCCGGGGATTTTTCTCATGGAGAAGGTAACCATTTAGCAAAATATTCACTCATCTCTTATCGCAGTCCGTCCATCGCTGTTAATCAATCGGCGTAAATCGCCATGGATTCATTTTTTTCTAGCTGTTTCGAGGGTTTTCATTCATGTGTCCAAAGTGCGAGCACAAATGGGGAAAGTGTGGTCGCGGCCAGTCAGAAATGAAGTTCTATCTCACCATTCCGGATGACTTCAGGGAGCGATCGGTATGTTCAATCTCATCCCACCACGGTTGGCATGGCCTAAATTTGTGAACATATACCATCTGTTGCTACATTTGGATAAAAGTTACGGTGCCACGTGCAACCTAGATGTCGAAGCCGATTTCCCCCCTATATTAGTCAAATTTATGATGTATTCTTCATTTAGTTACTCTCATATTTGCATCAAATCTTTGTTAAATTATCTATTTTTAATTATTTATTTTTGTACTTTGCTTTCATCTATATATTGATCTGTTCTATCAGTTACTCCCATATTTGCATCTTGCTCTATTATTTCAATATATATAATTTACGATCTTAATTTTCATTTCAAGCAGTACATCCCTTGCTTTGCAAGAACAGGAGTAGAAGGAAATCTTGGGCTTTACTTTGTTGATGACTCCATGGATGTCATATTGACAATGCAACATGGATTAACAATGACAATTAGCGTAAAACTTGATAAAGATGGTCAATCCTATTTTGATGCGGACCTTTGGAGAAAAATGTCTAAGTGTTATGAACTGAAAGCTGGCAATAAAATTCTAGTGCACGCACCACATCCTGGTCTAATTAACATGGATGTTTACTTCCCCAACGTCATTAGGCGATCAAAGTAACTAATTCTATTTACCAATTTATGCGCACTATATATTCTTCTGCCATGTTCTGAATAAATAATACCTTTCCACCTTTTAAGCAGGATATGTTGGATGCATAGTGAATGATCTGTATGTTACTATGCGTACCAAATTTCATTGGAAGGACTTGAAGCATGTCATAAACTTTGTTGATAATCTGACAGAGATAGCACAACATATGAATGCTAGATTTTGGATGGGATTAATTATACCTATGGTGCACACATTGAACAAGACCAATTGTGTGCACAAAACGCTGGTACAAAGTCTTATTTTTATGTTGATGCTCATAAACTATATATATCTTCAACGATATGTTACAATTGGTTTTTATTCTACATTTCAACAGAAATTGCCCGCTGTAGCTGTTCCTGGATCGATTCCCAGTGTGGTCGAATTACACTTGTGCCTGCTAATAACGCCAAGGTGATTGCAAGGTAATGCATTTCCGGCAGAAATGGAACCATCCAAATTAACAAGTTCTCGCTTGTCATGGCAATGCATCCATATTGGAACATTGGAGACACTGTTCTACTAATGCTCTACCAAGGCATAGGAGGGCTCTTCCTTTTCATTGACGAGATGCCGAGTCTCCGTGATCAAGCTGCTTCCTAATGTCTACTACGCAACCTTCTTCTTGTAGACGTTGTTGGGCCTCCAAGTGCAGAGGTTTGTAGGACAGTAGCAAATTTCCCTCAAGTGGATGACCTAAGGTTTATCAATCTGTGGGAGGCGTAGGATGAAGATGGTCTCTCTCAAGCAACCCTGCAACCAAATAACAAAGAGTCTCTTGTGTCCCCAACACACCCAATACAATGGTAACTTGTATAGGTGCACTAGTTCGACGAAGAGATGGTGATACAAGTGCAATATGGATGGTAGATATATGTTTTTGTAATCTGAAAATATAAAACAGCAAGGTAACAAGTGGTAAAAGTGAGCGTAAACGGTATTGCAATGATAGGAAACAAGGCCTAGGGTTCATACTTTCACTAGTGCAAGTTCTCTCAACAATAATAACATAATTGGATCATATAACTATCCCTCAACATGCAATACAGAGTCACTCCAAAGTCGCTAATAGCAGAGAACAAACAAAGAGATTATGGTAGGGTACGAAACCACCTCAAAGTTATTCTTTCCAATCAATCCGTTGGGCTATTCCTATAAGTGTCACAAACAGCCCTAGAGTTCGTACTAGAATAACACCTTAAGACACAAATCAACCAAAACCCTAATGTAACCTAGATACTCCAATGTCACCTCAAGTATCCGTGGGCATGATTATACGATATGCATCACAGAATCTCAATTCATCTATTCAAAACAACACATAGAACCTCAAAGAGTGCCCCAAAGTTTCTACCGAAGAATCACGACGAAAACGTGTGCCAAACCCTATGCATAGGTTCATGGGCGGAACCCGCAAGTTGATCACCAAAACATACATCAAGTGAATCACGTGATATCCCATTGTCACCACAGATACGCACGGCAAGACATACATCAAGTGTTCTCAAATCTTTAAAGACTCAATCCGATAAGATTATTTCAAAGGGAAAACTCAATCCATTACAAGAGAGTAGAGGGGGAGAAGAAACATAAGATCCAACTATAATACCAAAGCTTGCGATACATCAAGATCGTGCCAAATCAAGAACACGAGAGAGAGAGAGAGAGAGAGAGAGATCAAACACATAGCTACTGGTACATACCCTCAGCCCCAAGGGTGAACTACTCCCTCCTCGTCATGGAGAGCGCCGGGATGATGAAGATGGCCACCAGTGAGGGTTCCCCCCTCCGGAAGGGTGCCAGAATAGGGTCCCGATTGACTTTTGATGGCTGCAAAGGCTTGCGGTGGCGAAACTCCCGATCTATTCTCTGTTCTGGAAGTTTTAGGGTACGTGGAGTTATATAGGCGGAAGAAGCACGTCAGGGGAGCCACAAGGGCCCCACGAGGCAGGGGGCACGCCCTAGGGGGGTAGGCGCGCCCCCACCCTCGTGGCTTCCTCGTTCCTTCCTTGACGTGGGGTCCAAGTCCATCGGGTAGCTTTCGTTCCAAAAATAACTTCTCTAGTTGATTTCGTTCCGTTTCGACTCCGTCTGATATTCCTTTTCTTCAAAACACTGAAATAGGCAAAAAAAACAACAAATCTGGGCTGGGCCTCCGGTTAATAGGTTAGTCCCAAAAGTAATATAAAAGTGGAAAATAAAGCCCAATATTGCCCAAAACAGTAGATCATATAGCATGGAGCAATAAAAAATTATAGATACGTTGGAGACGTATCAAGCATCCCCAAGCTTAATTCCTGCTCGTCCTCGAGTAGGTAAATGATAAAAAAAGATAATTTTTGATGTGGAATGCTACTTGGCATAATTTCAATGTAATTCTTCTTACTTGCGGTGTGAATATTCATATCCGAAAGATTCAAGATAAAAGTTTAATATTGACATAAAAATAATAATCACTAATAAAAAAACACATCCGTGACATTTTGGGCCGAACGATTTTTTTTCTGTTATACATATGACACTTCTATGACGATAATTGTGACAAAACCCGGTATCATCCTAGATGTGGTGGGCTCCTACTTCTATGACAAAAAAACATGATAGAAAATGGGCTTTTCGTCCTGGGCGGGCCGGAGACGCAGCTGCATGACATTCTTTGGGCCGTCCGTGACGGAAATAAAAGTGGTAGACGAGAGGGGGATGAAAATTTCGGGAGTTGCCGGTTACGGTGGGAGGTCGGGGTGGAGCGATGCGTGTTTCTTCAGACGACGCTGCTGCAGTGTGCGAGGCGTTGGCTCTAATCAAGCCGAAGCGAGGCGTTGGGCTCTAATCGAACTCGGCGACAGACCGCAGGCTTACGTTACATCGAACCCGAGCGATCGATCGATGGTCATTAATCGAACCCGATGGAGCGATTCCTTCGCTACTGCTGCTAACCGAAGCCGATCGATGCTGCCTCTTGGATAAACAGTGAGCGTTGCGGGGGGGGGGGGGGGTTGGATGAACAGTGAGCGGTGGCGTTGCCTCTAGATGAACAGGAACCCGTGGGGGGGAGGGCTGGATGAGCGGTAGATGGTGGAGGGTGGCCGTGGAGGGTGGTTGAACATGACCCGTGGTGTGGAGGGCTGGATGAACAGTGAGACGGTGGAGGGTGGTTGAGCGATGGCCGTGGAGTAGCGCGGTGGAGGCTGGATGAACATGAGCCCGTGGAGGCTGGAGGAGGTTGACGGTGGAGATGAGCGGTATCCCGTGGAGTCCCGCTTTTGCGGCACGCCACACCCCTCCCCGTTTCGACCAGTGGCGCCCAACACAAGTCCGTTTGGCCCATTTTGCGGTACGCCACACCCTCCCGATCAACATGACCTGTTTCGACCATAGGAGGTCCGTTTTCCGTTTTGCGGTACGCCACACCCTCCCGATCAACGGGACCCCCGTTTCGACCGTAGGGAGGTCCGCTTCCTCCGCTTTTGCACGCCAGAGCCCTCCCGATCAACAGGACCCGTTTGAACATGGCGGTCGAACACAAGGCCGCTTCCTCTGTTGTGCGATACGCCAGGCCTCGTTCCCATCGCCTGTTCCGTCCAAGCCCTCCCGATGAACACGACCACGCATTCCGTTCCGACCCAGCCGGTTGGATCCCCATGAACATGACGACGACGCTGTTTCTTCGACCCGACCCAGCCATGTACGTATGCGCCATAGGCGTTAGAGACCCTGCCCGTATGTACGTACGTGGCCGTATTTTCTTTCTTGCACTCGTCACCGCTGACGCGACGTGTACATGCTACATGCGCGCCTCTACTTACACGCGCGCGTGCCTCTACATCCACCAATATATATGTACGCATATCGCTCACGACTGTAATGACAACGCTACGTACGCTTCGACCAGGTGGGTCCCGACTGTCAGGCACTTCCTTGCGTGCGACGATGTAGCTGGTGGGTCCCAACATTCAGGGGGCGAATCGTTTTTTTGCCCGGACGCACTTCCTTGCGTGCGAAGGTGTAGCTGGTGGGTCCCAGCAGTTAGGGGAGAAACGTTTTTTTCGCGAAATATGTTGGCCCGTCCGGTGGGTCCCCGCTGTCAGGTGGAGGAATAATTATTTTGTGCGTAATAAGGAGGCACTTCCTTGCTGCGACCGTGGACCCACTGTCAGCCTCTCCACGCACTGATCCACGTCCGATGGAAGCCGTTCCTTGACCACGTTGACCACGCCGCCGAGAGTACCGTGGCGGTGGACGACGGCGAGGCCTAGGAAGGAACGACGCGAGCCGAGGAAGACGCTGGGAGGAGGGAGCAGCAGTCCCGCCGACGCTTGTTTGAGCGGCCGAGCAGAAGAGCAGAGATTGAAGAAGACGACGGCCGTTGGATGGCCATCCAACGATCCGCTTGTCGCCAACCTTTTTAGAAAAGCCTCAAATCATGGAAAACAAAGATACAACCCATCCGCCATTATTTCTAATAACTTACAGCCCATTTGCTAATTCCTAAGGTTTTTTGGAGCCCATTTTCATTTTGTTAGCATTACAGCCCATATTCTGGCCACGGTTAAAAAATTATACGAATTTTTGCATATTTCGGTGCGGTCGGAAATGTTTGTTATCCTAAATTTTTGACTCACTTTCTAACTGATTTTAAAAATAAATGTATATCTATATTAAATCCAACAAATTCTCCACGCATAAAAATTAATGTAATTTAAAATCTCGAAATGAAAAAAAAGATATTTGAAACTAATTGCCGCTTTGATGTGTTTTAAAAATGTACATCCCATTTCTCATTACTGATGGGCCATTTTCTCGGCCAGCCGAATGAAAGCTCTCCTCGTCTTGAAAGATTTGCAGCCCAACATGCCTGACAAAGCGACTTACTTGGCAAATCACAAAAAAATTGGGCTGTGGTCGTGGACCCGGTGTCAGCCTCTCCATCGTCAAAGACTCTTCCGATGGAAGTCGTTCCTTCACCACGTTGACCACGCCGCTGGAGAGCACCACGGCTGTGGACGACGGCGAGGCCTAGGAAGGGGACAACGCGAGCCGGGAAGACGCAGCTGGAAGCCCGCGAAGAGGAGTACGAGGGTTCACCGGTTCGGCCCGGTGTGAGGCTGCCACTGCAGGCCCGGCCGGGCGGTGGGAATAGTAGGGGCGGTGAGTCCTCCAAGGCAACACAGCCCGCCACGGGAGGCAGGAGCATGAGGCACGACCGGCGCTGGTTTGGGCGGCCGGAGCAAGAAGACCATAGGTTGAAGAAGCACCACGACCGCTGGATGGATATCGACGGTCACCGGAGCTAGAATCGTTCATATTGACTAAGTTGACAAAGCCCTTTGTCCCGGCCAACTTAGTAGGCCCATTAAGTCAGCCTCCCACCAAGGTGGGTCCCAACAGGTGGGGAGTATTAATTTTTTGTGCGTAATAAGAAGGGACTTCCGGTGGGTCCGAGCCGACAATGGGGGGACGTTTTTTCGTGAAATACGGTGGCCCGTCGGTGGGTCTCAGCAGCTTAGGGGCAAACATTTTTTTGCAAAATACGGTGGTCTGCCTAGTGGGTCCCATTGCCGCTTGGAGGAATCATTATTTTCCGCGTAATAAGGAGGCACTTACTTGCTGCCGTGGACCCAAATTTTAGACTCTCCACGACAAGATACTTCCAATGGAAGTCGCTCCTTGACCATGTTGACCTCACCGCGTTCCGCTGCATACATGCGTCCCATGGGCGCAGCGCCCCCACCGCCGCCTTCACGACAAATCATCTTCCGATGACTCTCGGTTGTTGACCACGTTGACTACACCGTGCCGAGCGCACCTGCATCGGAACGACCGGAGATGGGGAAGACGGGGCAGTGGAGTCGCAGATGGAGAGGAGTGGGAAACTTCACTGGTTCGGGTGCGCGGCAACACAGCCGCGGTGCCGCCCACGGGAGACAGGAGCAAGAACAGAGGTTGAAGAAGGAGCACGGCTGTTGGATTAACATCCAACGGTCCAAATTGCTAGAATCATTTGTTGATTAAGTTGACAAAGCCATATGCGTATCGCCCCGCTTAGCAGCCCACAAGTCAGTCACCAACTGACGGGTCCCACCGTCGACGGGATGAATAATTTTTTCGCAAAACAAGGAGGCACTTCCTTCCGTGCGAAGATACAGCCGGTGGGTCCCAGCTTTCAGGCGGAGGAAACATTTTTTTTCAGCTTAATGAGGAGGAACTTTCCTTGCGTGCGACCATGGACCTCGTGGGTCCCAGCTGTCAGGCTCTCCACGTACAGTCCTCTTCTGATGACTCTCGTTTGTTGACCACACCGCACCGAACACAGCGAGGCGGTGGACGACGGCGAGGCCCCGGACGGGAACAACTCGGAGATGGGAAAACGCGGCAGTGGAGTCGCAGATTGAGTGGAGGAGAAGGGTTATAACTGGTTCTGTTGCAATTCATATCAAACTTAGGTTCACAGGACACATTCATATTCATAGCCAACATTCACTATCAACAACTCAAAAGATTCATATATACACAAGCTCAAAGATATCTATGCATCCAAATGATTGATAGATCACACGACAATATTCATACACGATTCACAAAAAGATTCACATATACACATGCTCAGTATGTTTATGCATCCAAATGATTGAGATCACAGCCAATATGATCCAAGGATGAACTTTAATTACCTAGGGTACAGACTGGTAAATGGTGTTCAATCAGAGGTACTTCTTGCTAAAATTAGTTCTTATACGAGTAAACTTTCGAGTACATAAGAGGCAAAGCATGCATAATCTGAACTTTGCTTGTAGGTTTATCCTCAAATAGTGGCCTCGTGCCGACGGAGGTTTGAGCAACTTTGCCACTACTTTCATCCAACTAGTTTACTGGCTCATCTTGGTCCTGTATCTCGCCAAAATTCTACATTGCAGACGAGAAAGGAGGTGGTTGAGAAAATGAACCACCCAAATTTTTCGTGCAGTTCAACTGAAATGGAGCATCCTTGGCGTGCAGACTGATTAAGTCCAGATGAATATACGCGTCAACCAACTTGTCTGGAATCTTTAGACTCCATGCCATATAGTTCGCTACCATATGTGCCAATAACCAAAAGGCACAAGTTGGGACCAAAGACTGGACTGCGTTTTTCTGGGCTATGCACCAAGCAATATTTTTGGCGTTCACTCTCCTAATACTAGGAGTTTGACAATTGGTTGACGCCGGTTGATACTCGAATGAATATAGGCACTTCTTGTCAACATCGATGCTTGTCTGAGTGAACTTTGGATTAAATAGCAGCAAAAGATAAGTACCTATCCATCCGATCATTTTGTGCAGTTCTACTGAAATCACCCGATGTAATGATTTGCCCATGAGTTCAGGCTCCAAATTACTCCTTTATGAAATCGGCAAACAAGAGTAGCACAATACCAAATTACCAATACATTTGACAGGCACAATAATCAGGATAAAGACCAGTACCAACCTGTGTGAGGTAGCATATCAATTACTATTTCCTTTGACTGGAAGCCGAGATAAGCCAAGCGACTGACAAAAAAGGAAGAAAGCAAGCGGATATTAGCGACTGACAGGAAAGGATGGAAGCTGTCGAGGCAATGAAGCACCCAAAGTTTTTGTGCAGTTCCACCAAAATCGAGCATCCCTGTTGGCACATATATTGAGAGAGTGAGATTACTGTAATAGTGGGACTAGTTGATGAAACATACACTAACAAATAGAAGCACCCTCATTATCTTAATGGGTAAAGTTAGCAACATAGTAGTCTTGCTTAAAGAGAGGTATTAGTTTATTTAATCAAGGCCAATTAGCTCAACTCAACACTCAAAGCATTGCCATTTATCATAGGTTGCAAAACTTAAAAGTGCAAAGATAAAGGAGTTTCTCATGACAAGAGTACGATACAAATAGAGATGACAACAAACTAATATGGATGAAGGCCTTAGGCCCGCACCAACGAGAAAAAAGCTTATTCATGTAGTCCCATAAGAGATGATAAAGCACTCACCGGAATCACACAATAGTATATATTTTGTGCACTTCAAATGTATGGTTGAAATCACTCTTGTTTACCAAAGTCTGAGATTATATCGAAGATTATCAAGAACTTCCACAGAGTTAAAGCAAATCGGGGATACGATTCATTGTATTGTCTTGTGTAGTTCCACTAAAATGTATGATTGGCACAACATGATCCCTGTTTGCACAAGTAGGAACAAGGTGAAACCTTCATTAGCTTAGTGAGAAAGGATAGGAAGAAATTAGCATATTACTCAAACAGTAGCATCAAATTCATGATGGACAATACACAAAACATTGCCTCATTGAACCAATGGCAATAAATTGACATGCAAAACAATATCACTATTATGTCATGACACATATTCCCTCCCTGCTCCACCACATGATTCACCTCCATAGACAAACATTCACACGTACATGATTCAACATAGGGTCCTACTAAAGATTTGTTTAACTCCAACAGGAAAATTAGGCAGTAATAAATTAGTGGTACTTAAGTGCTCCTAGTTAATTAAGCGAGACAGCAGAAGTGGAAGGGCTCCCTGGAGGATCGTCTCACATGTAAGGTAGTCGTTGCTGGAGCCCTTGAATAGCCTTGACTGAGGCCTCTGGCTTCAGCAAGATCGCCTTTGGCAATCGCTTATTCTTCTTATTCTTCCTCTTCATGCTCTGTTTCTCTTTCTCCTCACCAGTTGGTGAAACCAAGTACATGATTGGCCTTCTAATTCAGAATTGGTTTTGTCAGTGAGGGAGTACAAGTGTACTAGTAAAAAACAACATTATTTTCTCACGGCAGTCGGAAAATAGAGATGGACACATGCATTAAATATCATTCTTACCTAAAGGATGGTTATTGCGCCAATATAGATGATGAGGATTGGAACACAGATCTCCCTTTGTGCAGTTCCACCAAAATGAACCAACTGTTCCATCTGACATTCCAGTTAAACAAAGACAAAAGTCACTTCTTTTAAGAAGAGTTTTGTGCAGTGCACCAAAAGGTCACAACAACAACGTGTGAATTGGATATCCCGCTTGCACAAAAAGGCACAGAGGAAACAAATGAGTCTCAAACAATTACAGGCAAAAACATTTGGCTAAACTTGTCAGAGTCCCAAACAATTACAGGCAAAAATAGTGGCATGGCTTCATTTTTACCAGGGACATTATATTAAGAACAACTAAGGCTGCGTTCGGTTCACAGGTTTTGTGCAGGATTTTCGTAGGAACACAATTCCTACCGTATTCTTTCCCTTCCAACCGTTCAGAACAGGGGAAAGGTGAATAGTGTTTCATAGGAAAGCTGGTCTGGTAGTACTGATTCCATCGGATTAGAAACATCCACGCTTGCTCATTTTTTGGGCGGAAGCCCGAGGCAAAGCGCCACGCCATGCGTTAGACAAAGGTCTTTGTCAGTGTTTGCCGGAATAAAAAATCAACCTATGTGTGGTATGTGAGGTGAGGACAAGAGTAGTCACTGTGCAGCTGAATAAACAAATAGCATCTCATACTGCCAAGCATGCTACTCTAAAAAAACAAATTTGTACATTTCGTAGTCCATCCGAACACATTATCTTGAGAGTTTTCTCCGGTTCGCTGTTCCATAGTTTTATAGCTACATTCCTTTCCTATTCCTCTATTTTCATCAAGACCTATGTTTTCTGCCCCTTTATTCCGACCGGGGCCTAAATATTTGGTATAAGGGCATGGGACAAGGTGCACCAAAGAAGTACAACACCATGTACATAAACAGGGGCATAAAGTGGTGATTCATAGTTTGTTGCCCCGAGAAACAAACATCCAAGAAACATAACTGGGTTGGTCCCATTTTTGTTCACTCTAGCCACCTACTCCTATGTGTGGATAGCAAATCTAGTCCCGTCATACCACTTGTGTACAACATTACCCCTATATTTCCCTTTTTCGACCAAGAGACCGGTTGGATGACCAGTCTGTACTACTTTCATCCCCTTTCCTTCCTGTTTGTACCAAGTCCGATGTACATACTAAATTCCCCCACCCCCACTTTATTTCAATGACAAGTATTTTCGGACGGAGGGAGTACAAGATTCGACTCCATGAAGTAGCTTTACCTCTAACAATAGAAGAAAAAAAGGTGACGTTGGACCATCCGATCGAGAGGGGCTGAGAGGTAGAAAATGATGCACATGTAGCGACGTAGCGAGCTGGGGAAGTAGAGCTAAGGCGGTTTCGAACGAAGATATACCCGAAGGTCATCGGGATGTGGATAGGTGGGCGGCGGGAGGCCGGATCCGCCCATAGGCAACGACAAAGGGATCGGAGGACCTCCTACCAAGCGCCGGCCGAGAGATAACGGTGCGGCCGGCAATGGGTCTCCTCCTTGCCGACGACAAGACAAACACTCCCCTCCTCCCCTTCACCGGCGGAGGGGATACGTCCGGATCTATAACCAGCGGTGAGGATAGAAAGCCAGTGTTTTTGAAGGGAGAAAGACAGGTTACTACCCCTATCTTGTTTAGATCCGGAGAGGATGAGAGTGTGTGAATAGAGCAGCCCTAGCAAGCAAGCGCGGAGGCTCCGCCTATATATAAGTAGTGGGGTAGTTTTCCTTTTCACTCCATCAAAACAATCGCTTAAAATTGTGTACTATACTACATGCCAGTCGTGGTTTTTTAGTTGTTGATTGTTTTTGAGATAGCTACCCGCTTGTTCCAAGTGGTGTTACGGTGTGCCAAAGTTGCACTTGTATCGCTCAAGTCCGGTAGTACTACAAGTCCCTCCATTAAATGAACAACCACCCCTCGTAAAAATTGTGAACAAGCCCACGGCTAAAATTAGCGGAAACGTGGGTTGCCCCAACATGCATTATTATTTATATTTTCTACTCCCCTGCTCCTAAATATAAGTCTTTTTATTAGCCACACCTAAGACAAGAATTTTTTTATTAGCAGTGAACCCCACATGTCATAGACACAAAAATTGTGGCAAGATTCCCTTAGGCAAGCCAAAGTGTGTCTAACAATTTGAGCAACTCAGGTTAGGCAAGTGTGGGAAAAATAATGTGGCAACATAAGACAAACATAATCACAATCCAAACAGCCCCGTGATTTTTTGTGACATGCATGAAAATTTGGTTAGTTAAATTTATAGTCAAAATTTGGCAAGGTGCATCAAATCAACACATGCAAGTATCAAAAGGAAAGTCACGGCATGCATGCATGCGTTGTACTCCCTCCGTTTCCAAATATAAGTCTTTTTAGAGATTGCAACAAGTGACTACTCCCTCCGTTCCTAAATGTAAGTCTTTTTGGGGATTCCACTACAAACTACATACGGATGTATATAGACATATTTTAGAGTCTAGATTCACTCATTTTGTTTCGTATGTACTCCAGTTCATAGTGAAATCTCTAAAAAGACTTATATTTTGGAACGGAGGGAGTACATAATGGCAGAATATGTCTACTCCTACATAATGCAGTAGCCCATTTGAAATGTGTAAAAAGAGTTTTATCGAATGCAAGTGCTTTGATGTGTCGCACAACTCGCATAAGCCCGAGAAATTTGATTACTACGACGCCCTCTCCTCATGGACTGAGCTCAGTGCCTTGCATTTTTTGCCTTTGGCTGCATGACAGGTGGGCCAACCACCTGTTGGGGCCCACTGTCATGGACGCAAAGGCAGGAGCAGTAAGTAGAAGCTTTACACGCCATCCCTCCCGCACGAGGTGGACGGACATGCAGCAAAGGATTCGACATCGTAGAAGTAGGGGTAACATCATTGTTCGTCTTCTCGAAGAGGCGAAGAGCCAAGTGCAAACTGAACGTGGCAGTTGCGAACGCTCGCGTGGTGCGGTTCCTTGGAGTACTCCCCACTATGACCAGCCTGAGAGAGTGCTTTGATACGTTTTAGTCTCATGACTAAATGAAGTGGGCCTAAAACTTGTTAGCCTCATCCATGCTTGGATCCAAATACTAAAGAGACTAAAATCAAGTTAATGACATTTCAAAGCATCCGACGCGTGCCATCCACCAAATCACGGCGAGGTGCTACAGTCGAGACTCACTGTCACCCGGTGTGGCCGTCATGACCCGTCATATCACAAAACCCACACCTTTACCAGCGGTGGTAAGGTGGCCTCCAAGTTGGACTAGACGAAGCAACCATCATTTCATTGAACGCTTTCGTTCAAGCCCTTTCTTCCCTTTCTCGAAGAAAACCTCACCTGTGCTACTCACTTCTGCCATTTTTCTTCTGTACCGACGAAGGAAAGGTGGGCGAATCAGTTATGCTGCTATATTTTCATTCCAATAATCTTCTTTTTGCGAAGCACTGACCGATTCTCACATCCTATTCTTTTCCCGTTTTCATTGTGATTGTGGTTTCCTTTCGATTGCTTTTTGTTTGTCAGTTCGTCGATGGATCCTGGAGCACTGGGCAAAGAGTTGCCGGCGGACAACCCACTGCAGACAGCAATCTCCAGGAAGCGAGCACCGACCAACGAGTTGACCATGTTGGCGGGCCAACCCATGGATACGAAGAACTCCATGAAACAAGCACTGGCCAAAGAGTTGAGGACGTTGGCGGACGAACTCCTCAAAGAAAGTTGGAAGAACAGCAAGGGCCCCACCGTGCCTACCCCAGAGCTCGATTGCCACCTATGTGAGGCTCAAGACCGAGTTTGAGGAGATAGTCGCCGTTGAGAAGCAGTATTCCCCTGGCAAAGTGATGGCCCCCATCGAGGACGAGGAGATGACCCCCGGAGGGATGAGATCCCCCGGTGAGCTGCACATGGTAAAAAATAATGGCTTATTACCATAGTTGTGGTTTTTGATTATTTGCAATGTGCTTGCTTTTTGATTATTTGCAATGTGCTTGCTAATATGTTAGTGTTGTGCAGGTGCCGGTGGTTGTCCTTGATGATTCCGATGTTGTGGCCCGTCCTGTTGGCATCGCCCCGGAGATCGATTCTGATACCGCTGTCCATCCTGTGGACATCGCCCCAGAGATCGATTCCGATGTCGCGGTCAGTCCTGTGGACATCGCCCGTAAATCGATTCCCATGCCGCTGTCCGTGGCCGTGGTCATTGCGAGATCGTTGACAAGAAATAGTTGGTCGCTCTAATCCTTCAGGGTAGTTTGCATTGCCCTGTGTTTAATTACCAGAACGATGCGTGTTATCAAAACATCTTAGGGCTAGTGCACTGTCTTGTGTGGGCGGATCTTGCTACTTTTGTTTGATAGTGAATCATGCGATGAATCATGCGAACCCTCTTCGAGTTATGGAAACAGATGTATCCTCACCAGCTTTTGATGTAATATATGGCATGCTTAGATGTAATTTTAAACTATTTATCATGTCAGCAGGGCTTGTTTGATGATTCTTGGTGTCAGTAGGCTAGCTCTTTATGCGAGCTATAGTACTTGTAAACACTCACCAAGAGAAACGTTGGGGCTGATGAGCTCGTGGTACGCTTATACTTATCCCTTGTCGATCGACCAATAGCCCTAGCTCCTAAAATTGTAGGCTTAGCGATCGATCAGACAATAGTCGACATACATTCAGGCCTCATTTGGTTCATAGGGTAGGAAAATCGTAGCAAAAGTACAGAGAACGTGCAACACAAAATCATAGCAAAGGCAGTAGACGTACTCCCTCCGTTCCAAAATAGATGACCTAGGCGGGCTAGTTTGGCCTATTGGGTTTCAGTGATATGACGTGGTACAGTGCCGTCCAGTCTTCGCGTGTGGTAGTAGTATTGCGGGTACAGTAAGTTTTCTTGAAAAAGCGGAATTCAACGAAGTCATGATGGTTCCTTCGTCCGAACAACTTATGGTGGGAAAGGTTGGGCCTGCGATACGACCGGGGTAGACCAGGATAATTTTGTGCATGGCAGGTGGACCAGGATGGTCGACATCCCACATGTCGGCGAATGAAAGTATTCTTTCTGATATAGAGGACGAGCAACGAGTATTCATTGTTTATTTTTTATGAAAGCTATTGTCACCACTATTACTCCTTTACTTTGTCAATGCCTCTCTCTCCTCCACATAAGCGGGGACTACTTGCTATGCATGCAGCGGCATTTGGCGTCTTGAGGGGCCAGGCGGTGAGAGCGGGCTCGAGGCGGTTCGGACTCGGCATGGCCCACCTCACATTATCACCATATATTTCTTGGAGTCCGTGCGCGGCGGGCGGGCGATCTCTTCTCCCTCCCCCGTTTCTCTCTTCTCAGCCGACGCCCGCCGAGCGATTAGATTTCGGCTATTGATGGTTTATTCAATTATGGTCCCACATGTCAGTGAAATTGCAAGACAACGCGTGTCCCCTTTGGTGAGCGGCGTGCGAGCCGGACTATCGGGGTTGCGACGCGTACGAGTCGTAAGTGTGCCACCTTTTCCTTTAGAACTTGCGAAGCGTAACATTTTCGCGCGATCGATCGATAGAAATCCAGAACAAAATGACGAGGGCGGTGCTTTCCCGCTCATTAGGCAGGCTAGTTCGAGTGATATGACGTGCTACAGTGCCGTCCACTTGCTCCATTTTTATGTAAGCAAGAGTTTACACTCGTACGCGGGAGGAGTGCGAAACACCGCAATTCTGATTTTGATCGAGGGATAACTGTTCCCTGCCAAATAATGGAGGATTGTTAGCTATTATAGCATGATAGTTAGGGCATCTCCAGCGCTGGCCCACAAATTTACACCGGCATCTGTCCGAGGACACTGATGGATGCCATCCGATGCTGCCCGCATAACTTTCGACAACTATATGAACTAACCGGACGAAATTCGTGCAAACAAAGCAAATTTCAAATTAACCGGATGAAATTAACCGGATGAAATTCATTACATTTCGAAAACTTTTCCTACGAACTGGACAAAATTCATTACATATTTCGTGGTGGAGCAAGGAACCTCGTGGTGGAGCATCTGCACTCATAATATTTAATATTATTCAGCGATATAAAATTAACCAATCATCTCCACGCTATCACCAGTGTAGTTACATCATACTAGTACATGGATAACCCACGCTATCACCATATTTCTTGGCTTCCGTGCGACACCTATCTCTAGTAATCCAAAGACTCAGACGCTTCTCCCTCCTCGTCTCTATCAAAGTGCGGAGGGTGGCGTTCTGCCGTCTATTGAGGTCGGTTAACTATCACATGTTAGCGACATGCCAAGAGCATTCTAAAAAATTCCTTTCACGTTCCGCTTTCAAAAGAAAAAAATCCTTTCACGCATTTAATTTGCATGTATGCTTTGAGCAACTTGCATGTCCTATCTTGCTCTGTTTGATACTCTAACTTAGCTAGAGGTTAGACTAACTCATGACTAACCTGAACTAATCAGAGCCAAAGAGGTGTTTGGGTGACATGGTTAGATTGACAATAAATGCACTTCATGGAGAGATAAAAGTGATTTTTAATGGTCCCAATGAGAACTATCTCCGATTAGCACCTCTTGGGTGGGATAGTTTTTGGTGGGTTCGGTGCAACTTGCTCCAATTTAAACCCTCATGCTTGGATACCTTAGGGCTATTTGAGCCCCAACTAGTTCAAACTAACTCTAACCCATGGATCCAAACAGGGCCTATGGCCAGTCTCGACGCAGAAGCGATCGCGTGCCGAGGAAGCGGTGCTCTCTAATCGTCGCGCCACTTCAAAGCCGGGCGCCCGGTGAGAGGTCGCCTCCGCTCTGGCCGGGCATTAATGCGGCAATCGACGCCTGGGGACGCTGACCGTTTCACGGGAAGCGCTACCGCAAGGGAGTATAGGTTTTGAACCGTTTCAGGTGTAGTAGTAATGGTAGTTTGCAAAACTACTCAATTATTACACTCAGTTTCCTAAGAAATTATGGTAAAAAATGTTACTCCACAGCCCGCTTCCCTTCTCCTTCTTGCTCGTGATTTACGTGGCCATGTTAACGTGGTTGTGTCAAAAAAATGTCACTTCCTGCTCGTGATTTGCGTTATATAATTACAAGAAAGATTCTTGTGCATTGCATGGAACATCAATATGCATTTTTTTACAAAACACCTGTTGTGATTGACCCATGCAGGAGTAATCCCATGTGTAGAAACTAATGATATCTCGAGAATTTTATCAGAAAACTGGTATCTCGAGAATGTCATCGAAAAAAATGAAAGATGAGAGATAAGGCGAGGAGGTGGAGCGTGGTGGTGGTGGTGGTGGTCGAATGGGCGGAGGCATGGGGATGGACGGTGCCGGCAGGCGGCAGCGGCCACAATGCATGCTAGATTGTTCCAGAGACTTATTCCTTTTTTAATTGCTGAGCAATGATGTTGCGGGAGATAATGATGTGGAGAGAGGTGCGGGTATCTTTTGTAAAATTATCATAGTTTGCTTCCTATTCGTCAGATATAGATCATACGGTCTGTATTACAAGATGGCAGGCACACCATCATCGCCAAATCGTTTTTTTATAAGGGTATATACAGATGATAAGTTTGCTGAATGCTAAAGTAAAGTGGAACCTGTCCATGTTATGCAAGTAAATAAAGGTGATTGTTTGTCATACGGGTAAGGTTGGATGAAGGGTGGTAGGAACAAATGCTCCGCCTAGAGCATGTGTGTGTGAGATGGAGCCTTAATGTGTGGTGTGTGTGTGAGAGAGAGAGAGAGAGCGAGAGTGAGAGAGAGAGAGAGAGAGGAGAGAGAGAGATGGAGTCTTAGTTTGTGTGTGTGTGTGAGAGAGAAAGAGAGATGGAGTCTAAGTGTGTGTGTGGGGGGGTGCGTGTGTGTGTGTTTGTGTGTGTGTGTGAGAGAGAGAGAGATGGAGTCTTAGTGTGTGTGTGGGGGGGTGGTGCGTGCGTGGGTGTGTGTGTGTGTGTGTGTGTGTGTGTGTGTGTGTGTCAGGGGTCCTCTGTGGCGGATGTAATTTAAGTGTGCATGGCTTCATCATAGAGAGGTGATGTGTATGGCAGAGGCCACCAACGATGGGGTGCGAGAGAGAAAATGCCCGTAGGAGGGAAGAGAAGGTGCGTGCGCGTGAGAGGAGTCGACATCGAGAGAACGTGTTTGTTCGAGAGACACCACAGAAGACTACTATATATCGATGGTGCATGTAGGCGGGAATTAAACAAAGGGATGGTCTTATTGGTTTCGGGGATATAGGGGAAGAGTGAGAGGCACGCGGGGCGGGGGGTAGCTAGAAGGAGATTTTTAAGTGTGAGTGTGTGTTTTGCCCATCCAAAGGAAGTTATGTGCACAAAAGAGGAGAACGATTCGGTGTGGCGTTAGGATTGAGCGTAATTAACTACGTATGGAGACATAGAGACCTTGAACGTGCATGTGTGAGAGGTATACATGTATACGTGGGATGTGTGTGTGTGTGCGCGCGCATGATCGAGATAAAAGAAAGAAGACATAAGTCCTAAGACCAACGACATGGGAGAGACGGATCGGTATGACAATATGCATGCACGTGAGAATGCAGGGAAGAAGGCCCGACAATTGAGCATGTGTTTTTGTCTTTAAGAGATAGTGGTGTGGGCTGGAGCATGCATCTATGGCGAGCAGAGGGGGTGAGGCGAAACGATTGTGCAAAAGAGATCAACCTATAAATGCATATGTATGGAGAGACATATATAGTGTGGGTGATAGGAAGCAAGACTCCGCGCGAGAAAGAAATGTTGACGGAGAAACTACAGATCGATACAGAGATGGAGATGCTAGCTAGAGAGACATCCGCTAGTTTGGGTGTCGGAGATGACCGTCGGGTGGTTCAAAGGGTGAAGTTATATATGTGTGTGAGAGGGCACTTGACTGCATGCATGTAGAGAGAAACATATGTAGTGTGCGTGATAGGAATCAAGAGTGAGGGCGAGAAAGAAGGTTGATGGAGAAACAGATAAATAGAAAGATAAAGATGCTACCTAGTATGCGCTAGAGATAGGAGTCGAGTGGATCAAAAGGCTGGGTTATGTGTGTGGGCGTGAGAGAGATAGAGAGAGGGTGCATGTGAGTCACATACAAACAAATATCAGAGAGAAATGAGATCCAGAGAGACGGAGTTTTGTGTCTGCGAGAGAGAAAGATATTTCACAACGAGTGATAGCTAGAGAGACATATGAGGGAACGCAAGATATCTCTAGGGAGAGAGGGTGTGTTTGAGCGACATACAAGAGAACAATGGAGAAATATGAGCCCCTAGGAGACAGAGTTTGTGTTTGTGTGTGAGAAAGATATATTGAAGAGGAAGAGTCGTAGGTTCTCATATCTAAGGAGCGAAAGACATCTCTGTATAAGGGGTGTGCGAGTGGCACACATGGGAATAGTTGAGAGAAATGACACCCCCCGAGACAAAGTTTTGTGTTTGTGTGAGAGAAAGAGATTCCACATGGAGAATCATAGCTAGAGACACATAGCAGGGGAGCGAGATATACTTAGAGAGAGATAGAGTGATGAAGGTCGATGGAGAGAGTGCGCCGGTGTGTTACGAAGATAAAAGATCATTGTCGACATACTGGTAGCACGAGAGATGCACGAGAGACGCATTTAACGCCAGATAGGTCCAGAGAGATAGTCCTATATAAGCATGAGTGATAGCTATATGAGACGGATATCTGTATTAAAGGGGATTCAAATATTTAAACTGGAGATCACGACATCGATAATATCATAACGCAAATTGGTGTATCAAACATGCATATTCATTTGAATTTGGGCACACATGTAATGTTATATAGTTTATCAATATTGGTGATCCATAGATTCTTCAATTACAAACAATGCATGGTTTATATGCAATTAGTGTCTAAACAGAATTACACTATATGTTGCGTGTGTGAAACACATTATACATGTTTGAGAAGTAAAAAAAAACCCTCATGAAACACACATTAATTGGAGACAGTTAGCGAGGAATGCATACATTGGATTTCAACATAAAGTGGTTTCAAATATTTGAAAATCATCCAAATTGATGGATACAACCTTATGAATCTGAGATCATGTCATTTTTAAACCATATTTATGTATAAATGGTGTTGTTCTTTTGAAAGTATATATGTAAAAAATGATGTATATAGAATGTAATTCCAATTGAAAATGGATCCCGCCCGAAAAAAATAGTAGAATACAAACGGGATTCGAATTGAGTTGTACGATGGCGTGCACTATGCAAAATTTGAAAGAAGCGGGAAAGTCGCAAAGAATCACCAAACCAAAATCTGCGAGATGGAAATCACTATCGCTTATCCTGCCGCGCAAAGCCTATCTGCTGGATTTCTATAGGTTTCGATAGGGGTATGTTTGTAATTTCACCCAAACGTGATGTAACCGCCTCTCACCCGGATTCATACACGGTGGGCGCCAAAACACAGTGTGCCCTCGGCAGAAATCGACTCCATCCCCGATTCATATTCATACACGGTGGGCGCCAAAAACAAACTCTCGTCGGCAAATATTCGGTGTATGCGAGATTACCGTCCTATCCCCAACCGACTAATGTTGCTGTGATGTAGTAGAAATTTTAAACGGGGCTAAGTTTGTAAATTTCCTCGCATTTGAGACAAGCGCTACGACTACATGGTTTCCCCTTCCTCTCTACCTCCCTTTCCCCATTCAGGTACTCCGTGGCGCCAAAACACGCTCTCCACCCCACCCTCCTCCGTCCGCCGCCGTCCGCCACCCCATCCACCGCCGTCCTCCTCCACCATGCCGGAGCTGATACCCCGACGCCGCCGTCCATTACAAGAGATCGACCTCTCTCATCCACGCCTTCGGACCGGGATCCTTGCATCCCATCCTCTCGCTTCATCCCCGCCGTCGTCCACCTTGCCGGCGCCGCTCCTACGACCGTCTCGTCCACCGCGCCCCACCGCCACCGTCTACCCTCCTAGATCTGCTTCCACGCCGCCGACAGCCATCGCTACCGCAACACCGTCAAATTCTCACCAGATGCGTACACGGCGCCGCACCAGAGGCGATACTCTTTTGTATCTGGTCAACTTATTTATCGCAACAAGAAAATAGATCGCCACTGCTTTACTCTGATTTCTTGTCTTGGTTGCAAAGTTGCCTTTGTCCGGTTTGCACCTTCAGATCCGCCATGGCACGCTCAACACTATAGTCCCAATGCTTATGGTTTTCCCTTTTATATTCCACACTAGTTAAATCACAAGAGACTAAATTTCAAAATTGGGTCGATCGATTTTTCAGAGCTTCACGGAGTTCGCCGGTGCGATCCAAGGGGCTCAGGTGGTTGTGGGGCCTCACCGAATGAAGAAAACTCGACGCGGGTGGGGGGTGGGGGTGGCGAAGGAACACAGGCGGTGGGGGCTGGTGGTCCGGTCGGCGGACCGTGCGGTGTTCTGTATGGGAAGAATCACAGACAAGGAAGAAGAAGGGTTAGGAGACGTAGGATCTTCATCCAACCGCCTGAAATGATCGAGAGACAGCTGGGAGTTGCATTCTTAATGCGCTCTAGTTCATCATGTGTGGGCACTGCGCAACCACCATTTTATTATCCAAAATCTGCTTGCTCTTCTTTACCATGTTCGATAGTGCTGGCCTGTACGCGATCGATAGGCTTTCAATTACTAGCGGCAATACAACACCATATTTTCAAGCTAGTTCCACTTTCCCGATTTATATATCGTGGTTATGGTGTACCCCTGTTATGTACACTATGATCTGCCTAGTTGTTGTGTGCTCTTGTTATCATGGTTTGGCAATAAACTATCTATACGATATTATGAACCTATCATCCGCCAGCTATCCTTACTTCGAGCCTATTTTTTGTGTACTTGTGCCAGATTATATAAATGCACGCATGCGATATTACAGCACACATGAGCTCTCTCATCGTAATCCAAAGTGATAGCACATAAGTGTTTACAGGGCGCCTATATTAGAATATCATCTGCATTACAAAGATAATCTCACAACTATTTATGTTTTCATGGTTCTCAGATATTATATGCAATTACAGTGAATATCAGAATCCGCGCATCAGAAGAATATTGTGGAACACTGCAATGACTTACAAAATTGGCACCAAGGCATTGAGTGCCATTTTGGAAGCAATGAAACTCGTACGCTCCCCACCTGTTGATTCTTGTTCAGAATATCATTCTAATGACTATTCTAACCTCGAGGAGTCAAAGGCAGATGGCCTGTCCTGTTCACCCATCAAGGTGCCTGTTCTAATTTGGCAAGGTTTTATTGATTGCGCATATCTTGCATATGTTGTCTTGCATTTCTTCTACTTTGTTGCACCACCATCTTCTTAGTTTACTCATCATATAACTCGAGATGCTATGCCCATCCATTATCAATACATATTCCATCTGTCGTCATACCATGTTTTTCCACTCAAATGCTGTTCTTGTGCATCAGACATCAAAAAGGAAGAGGGTGATTGCCGAACCTGAAGGAGCACCAACAAAGTCCTTGAAAAACGTGGTGGTGCCGGAGAAATCAGACAGCGCCCCACTTATATTGGCTGTACAACCAGCGACACAAAACATAGGACCGACTCCAGCAGATCAGTACTCATACTTCATGGCCACACCACTAGCCCCACCACACAGGACCTGCACTCCAGCAAAAGGTATACCGATTTCATTTGCCATAGCACCAGCCGTACCACAGAAAAATCCCACTCCAGCAAAAAGTACATCAAGTCCACCGGCAGAAGACCTATCCCAGCTGCAGACACGGCTAATTCCTGCAGATTGGAACCCCATCCCATTTACTCCCAGTTTAAAAGACAATGCTTTCAATGTTTATTGAGGTTGCAAGACGCCAAAGTGATCTTTTCAAAAATTGGGCACGACTATGAGCCGCCAAGGATGGGTTATCAGTTATTGATTTTCACAAAGGCTATAAGCCGCCAGGTTATAAAATCCCCGGATTAGAATGGATGTGTATTAAGTCGCCATCGGCCAAGAGCTGCCGGGTATTTAATTCCGGATTTATTTGTCAACAGATAAAGTATTCAAATCTTTAATAGCCAAACTTGGCTGGATTTTCATTATGATATTGAATGATTGAGGTTTTCATACCGGATTATATTATCTTGAATAGCCAACATGGCTGGATTTTTATTATGGTTATCAATAACCAGTATTATGTTTGAGGTTTTCAAAGTCGCTTCAGCGCGATGGCTATTATTTTATCAATGGATATGATTTATTCTACAATGGAAGGAATAGTCCCAAGTCGCTGCAGGCTTACGACCCGACACTTGGGGGCTACATTATTCAAATCAAGATTACATTGAGTATGAAAGTCCCATGTCGCTGCAAGCATGCACCATGACACTTGGGGGCTAATGCAAGTCCAAAGTACACAAGCCTTAATCTATTATATTGAAGGGTCCATTGCTCAGTTGGTAGAGCACAAGGCTCGATTCAAGCCCCACAATGGAGGCTACATCATAAGATCTTAATTTCAATGAAGTATATATAAATTCCCAGATCAGTATTATCTTACTGAGCCGGCCCTTGGGGGCTACACGTTGCTGCTCAAGTCTACGGGATCATATCTACAAAGTCCCTGATCATTATTGCATAATGACCCGACCCTTGGGGGCTACACTGGTTGAATTTTTTATGAGCATAAGGCAATTACAAGTCCCAGGTTGCCGCAAGCATGACAACCCAACACTTGGGGGCTATATATGTGGAATATTCAGTTTATGACTAGTGACTGAGAGGAACAACCCGGATTTCTTCAAGGTTGCGACATTTGTATTGAAGCAAGTATTAAGTTGTTGCTATGCTCCCTTCTTAAGACTTGGGGGCTACAAGTGATATGCATATAAAGGAGGTACACTTCCAAGCTTGGTATTAGCAACAATTATGACCCGGTGCCATCAACATTTACAAACCGGCAATTTTGGCAATCATAACTCGGCAAGCTCTACATCTTTAAGCCGGCTGAAAATCAGATGAGTATTTCAAGATTAATATTTTTGTCAAGCTAGAGCATTGGAAGTCGAGTCAAATGGATTATTCTTTATAATATTTTTTCTGCAAGAAACCAATGTCAGCAAATTGATTATGAAGCTGGCCTATTGACCCAGATTTTTCAGAAGAAGTGCCCGGATTTTTTGCATTGGCAAAGTTTGAACATATCTGCTAAAGGAGATTTGCTATGAGATCATGGACACGCATCCAGGAGGAAATGACAAGGACATAAGGATGATCAGCTGCCGGCTCAGGAAAACTTCTAAACGGGAGCACAACCTGTCAAATTTGTTTTTCTGTTTATTTTACAACATAAGTTTACCATGGATAAATCCAAGCTAAAATGGGGGCTAATGTCGGGGATATACCCCGCGGTGTAACCCTCCGGATGTATGACCCGGCTAGAGCGTGGCGACTCACTGGCGACCCGCCCGAACCTGGTGGTTTACGGGCAACCCCCCTGAACATTGTGACTCACTGGTGGCCCGGCGGGCGGGTCAGATGGACGACAAGGCCCAAGGCCCAGAAGGCCGGCTCATGTTATGATGAGCTGGCTTAAAAGAAAAGGCGTGAGGAATATTTCCCTTACAAGGAGTCGAGACCCGGACTTGTATCCGGTTTGTATTAAGAGATAGAATAGTCCTAATCCTACTGGGACTCCGCATGTACCCGCCCCTCTAAATTATATAAGGAGGGGTAGGGCACCCCAAGAAGGGGCGAGAAAAATTCTTGAAGGCTAGATACAACAAAGGGGAGCTGGCTTATACAACAACTCCCTCATGAGCATAATGAGACCTAGCCAAAAACAGCATGTAGGGCTATTACCGGATGATGTTTCCCGGGGCCCGAAGCTGTCTAAACCCTTGTCTTGTGTGTTAATCCACCTCATGTCTCTCATCCCGATCAACCCCTCTCAAGCTGCCACTTTGATGCGTTGGCCTCACGACTAAGTCCTCACACTAGGACATCTGCCGTGACAAATCCATGACAGTAAGGGAATTTGATGAGTTTCTTTGCCAGTGAAGTATGTTTTCTTCAGCTAATTCCGATACTGCCACCAAGCATTCTTGAAGATAGTAGAGGTATTAGCACAGGTTACCTCATCCTGAGTTTCCAAATTGATCCTTCTCTATAGAGAAAAATGGGAAAATTTGCTGTATTATAACCATCATGGAGGTAGAATGTATGGGACAAAGCACAGTAATTGCCATGAATAACATTAGTTACACATAACTACTGGACAAACACCTGCAACTGGCATTTTCCTTCATCTTCAGTATAATATTTCCATGATGGGAAGATACGCACATAGGATTTAACAACATCAAATGCGATAGCTGCTAAACTATGAATGGCTGGTTGTGCTTCCTCCATAGGAATAGGTGTACTAACTGGTGGAGTTGGGGTTCACTGTGGTAGTACTGGCGCTTTGGGCACTGGAGCTGCCTAACTAACTGCTCTTGTTTGGGAGCTCTATGGTGGAGATGGTGCTGTGTCAACAGGAACTGGGTTACTATCTGCTGGGGTTGGGGTTAGATTGGGTGAAGCTGGTTCTCTGTCCATCGCAGTAGCGGTACAATCTACTAGAGTCTGGGTTATGTGTGGTAGGGTTGGTTCTCGTGGATGTACAACACTACAGAAAAAGACACATCCGTCACATTTTGGGCCGAATGATTTTTTTCCTGTCATACTTATGACACTTCTATGACGATAATTGTGACAAAACCCGGTATCATCATAGATGTGGTGGGGTCCTACTTCTATGACAAAAAATCATGATAGAAAATGGGCTTTTCATCCTGGGCGGGCCGGAGACGCGGCTCCATGACATTTCTTGGGCCGTCCATGACGGAAAAAACCATGGTAGAAGCGAGGGCAAGGAAAATATCGGGGAGCCCGGTTACGTGGGTGGTCGGGGGCCGAGCGATGCGCGTTTCTCTCGTACGTACACGCGAGTGTGCGAGGTGTTGCGCTCTAACTAAACCCGAGAGAGGCGTTGGGCTCTAACTGAACCCGGGCGATTGCACTGCAGGCTACGCGTTACTGAACCCGAGCGATCGATCGATCCCTTTCTGTTAACTGAACCCGAGTGATTCCTTCGCTACTGCTGCTAAACTGAAGACGATCGATGCTCCCTCTGGACAAACAGTGAGCGTTGTTGGGAAGTTTGGATGAACAGTTCCCGGTGGGGGGTTGGATGAACAGGACCCCGTGGTAGTAAAGGCCCTTGCCGCTGGATGAACAGACCCCGATCGATTGAGCCAGTTGGGGGGTGGATGAACAGAACCCCGTGGAGGGCGGGATGAACAGGATGATACGTCTCGAACGTATCTATAATTTATGAAGTATTCATGCTATTATATTATCAACCTTGGATGTTTTATATGCATTTATATGCTATTTTATATGGTTTTTGGGACTAACCTATTGACCTAGAGCCTAGTGCCAGTTTCTGTTTTTTTCCTTGTTTTAGAATATCATAGAAAAGGAAAACCAAACGGAGTCCAATTGACCTGAAACTTGACGGAGCTTATTTTTGGACCAGAAGAAGGCCACAGAGTCAAAGAATTGGGCCAGAAGAGTCCCTGGCTGCCCACGAGGGTGGAGGCGCGCCTCCCTGCCTCATGGACAGCCCGGAGACCCCCCTGAATTGTTCTCGACGCCAACACCTCTCATATATACCCAAACTTCCAGAAAGAATCCTAGATCGGAAGTTTCGCTGCGCAAGCCTCTGTAGCCACGAGAAATCAATCTAGGCCCTCTCCGGCACCCTGCCGGAGGGGGCCATCATGACCGGTGGCCATGGAGGAGTATCCCGGAGAGGCCATCTTCGCCATGAAGGCCAAGGACCAGAGTGAGAGCCTTTCCCCATCCAGGGGGAGGCCATGGAGGAGGAAGCACAAGCGGGAGAACCTCTCCTCCTCTCTCTTGGTGGCACCGGAGTGCCATCGAGAACGGAATCATCACCGCGGTGATCATCTTCATCAACATCACCATCATCATCACCATCCTCATCTCTTTTACGCGGTCCACTCTCCCGCACCCCGCTGTAATCCCTACTTGAACATGGTGCTTTATGCCACATATTATGATCCAATGATGTGTTGCCATCCTATGATGTTTTGAGTATATATCCTTTGTCTTTGGGTTGATTGATGATCTAGATTGGTACGAGTTGTATGTATTATTTTGTTGCTGTCCTATGGTGCCCCCCGTGTCGCGCAAGCGTGAGGGACTCCCGTTGTAGGGTGTTGCAATACGTCCATGATTCGCTTATAGTGGGTTGGTGAGTGACTGAAACACAAACCCGAGTAAGGGGGTTGTTGTGTATGGGAATAAAGAGGACTTGATGCTTTAATGCTATGGTTGGGTTTTACCTTAATGATCTTTAGTAGTTGCGGATGCTTTCTAGAGTTCCAATCATAAGTGCATATGATCCAAGTAGAGAAAGTATGTTAGCTTATGCCTCTCCCTCATATGGAATTGTAATGATGACTACCGGTCTTGTTAACAATTGCCTAGGACAATTCTGCACACCGTTCCACCATTATTCCACACTCGCTATTTATAATATTTAGTAATACATTCTAACTTTATGATAACAGCGCCTACTTTTATGTTTTAGCCCTCCGATACCTTGCAAAGTTATCCTCTTCATACCCACAACATAGTTTTATTTCTCGTTTCTAGTTGGAAGCAAACGTTCGGTATACGTAGAGTCGTATTAGTGGCAGATAGGGCTTGAGAGAATATTGATCTTACATTTAGCTCCTTGTGGGTTCGACACTCCATACTTATCACTTCCACCTTTGGAAATTGCTACGATGATTCCCTTCACTCGGGGATTATCAAGCTCTTTTCTGGCGCCGTTGCCGGGGAGCAATAGTGTGGGGTTGATATTCTCGTGTGCTTGTTTGCTTTCTTGAAGAAGTAGATTTTGTTTTTCCTTTTTTTTCTGTTTAGTTGTGGGTGAAACATACAAAAAAAATTAAAGAATGAAAAATACCAAAAAAATTACTTGTCTCTCATGCCTAAAAAGTTTTTCAAAAAGAGAAGTGATTGGAAAGTTATGCATTGAAGAAGTGAGGATCGACCTTGAGCACTTGTGTTCATGCTCACGGAAACAATTTAGAATTTTTCATGGAAATTTTTCTGCCCTTGTGTATATCCATTATATTATAAAATATAATGTGCCAACCCTTGGTTTTAGGATGATTAGATTGCTTCTTTACTATGTGCAGAACAAAAAGAGCCAAAAAGAGGTTGATCCACTTCATTCGCCAAGCGAATGATCTTTGCTTCGCGGGAACAACAAAAACCACCATATCGCTCTTTCCTTTCTTCGGTGCTACCTCAGAAACTTTGGCTGTAGCGCGTGATTTTACATTTTTACTGGAAAGTCAAATGGGTCTGAAACTTTTTGCACATTACTTCTATACAAATTATTCAAATTGTCAAACTTATTTCATAATTTTTTGAGCTACAGAAGTCTGCTAAACTTCCAGATTACTACAGACTGTCCTGTTTAAGACATATTCTGTTTTTGATGCATTGCTTGCTTGTTTTGATGAAACTATCGATTTCTATCAGTGGATTAAGCCATGGAAAAGTTATATTATAGTAGCTGTAATGCGAAAACAAAATATGAATTGGTTTGCAACAATACTTATAGTAGTGATTTGCTTTGTTATACTAATGGATCTCACAAAGTTTTTGTTAAAGTTCTGTGTGGATGAAGTGTTCGAAGATCGAGGAGCTATCAATATGAGAAGAATAAAGAGATGCGAGAGTTCAAGCTTGGGGATGCTCAATGCACCCCAAGTAAATATTTAAGAGGATACTCAAGCATCTAAGCTTGGGGATGCCCCGGTTGTATCCCATCTTTCTTCTTCAAAAATTATCGGTATACCTTGGTTTTTGTTTTGTTCACATGATTTGTGTCCTTTGTGTTTTTCTTTTTCTTTAAGAACCATGCTAGTATGAGATAGCCTTTCATTGATTTATAGAATACTTCATGTGCTTCACTTATATCTTTTAAGTACGATCTTATAGAATTTCTCTTCGTACTTCACTTTAATCTTTTGAGTATGGTTTTATAGAATGCTTCGTGTGCTTCACTTATATACATTGAGATTGGATATTGGTTAGTATATATTAATTGTAGAATGCTCCATGAACTTCACTTATATCTTTTGGAGTATGAATAATACTATCATCTAAAGTGGGTTTGGAAGAGTGTCAACTTTAGGAACTAGTGATCCCGCTATTCCGAATGAGAAGAAGTTTGCTTGTGTGGAGAGTAGAAAATTTTCTATGCTTGTAGATCATGAAAAGAATGATTTATGTGATGGTTATATTGATGAATTAATTCATGATGCTAATGAAAATTATTATGAGGGAGGAATATATGCTTGTAGGAGTTGCAATAATATCAAGTTTCCTCTCTATGTGCTTAAAGTTTTGAAGTTATACTTGTTTCGCCTTCCTATGATAGTTGATTCTTGTTCTTATAAATTATGTGCTCACAAAATCCCTAGGCATAGAAGTGGGTTATATTTAAATGTGCTAGTCATATTCTTCATGATGCTCTCTTTATGTTTCAATTCTTATCTTTTATGTGAGCATCATTGAAATCATCATGCCTAGCTAAAAGGCATTAAAGAAAAGCGCTTGTTGGGAGACAACCCAATATTTACCCTTACTGTTTTTGTGTGTTTACATGATTAATCTACTGTACTAATCATGTTTTATAGCTTTTGTTTCAATAAAGTGTCAAGTAAGACCTTTGGGAAGACTTGGGTGAAAGTTAATGTGATCTTGCTGTAAAAAACAGAAACTTTGCGCTCACGAGATTAGTTGCCATTTTTTACGTAAGAGTGCTTTTGAGTTGATTATTTTTGCATAAGATTAATAGAAAAATTCCTCAGTCCACAAATTTATTTCATAATTTTTGGAGTAGGATAAGTATGGTTGTTGTTCAGATCATTACAGACTGTTCAGTTTCTGACAGATTCTGTTTTCATTGCATAGTTTGCTTGTTTTCTAGTTTCTATGGCTTATATTTCTCAATATAAATTGTAGAAATGATACGGTACAGTAGACATTGTGCGGGAACAATTATGAACCTTGTTTTAGATAGTACCAAAGTTAATGGTTTACTCTTTATCATACTAACCTATCTCACGAAGTTTTGTTAAGTTTTGTGTGATTGAAGTTTTCAAGCTTTGGGTGAGATAGTGATATGAGGAGAATAAGAAGTGGAAAGACCCTAAGCTTGGGGATGCCCAAGGCATCCCAAGGTAATATTCAAGGAAGAATCAAGCGCCTAAGCTTGGGGATGCCCCGGAAGGCATCCCCTCTTTCGTCTTCAAAACTATCGGTATACCTTACTCGGAGCTATATTTTTATTCGTCACATGATATGTGTTTTGCTAGGAGCGTATTTTCATTTTTACTTGCTGTTTGGATAAAATCATTGGATCTGAATTATTAAATGAAAAATAATCCTCCCATGGCTAGTTAATTATTTGACTACTCAGTGTTTTTCACTTGTATCTTTTTGGAGTAGTTTGTCAATAACTCACGTGCTTCACGTATATCCTATGAGTAAAAGGTTGAATGAATTGAATGTCATAAATCTGAATTTATATATGTTTCATATGCTTACAACATGGGGAGTAATGACTTCACACATAATAAGTATAGGTAGTAAACTTATTGGAGGTTAGCAAACGTAGAATTGGTCACTTGAACAATTCATGAAAGAATATTGAAGGAAGAGAGATTTCACATATAAATATACTATCTTGGACATCTTTTGTAATTGTGAGAACTCATTAAAATATGACATGCTAAAAGGTTGATGTTGGACAAGGAAGACAACATAATGGGTTATGTTTTCTTATATCCGAAATAAAGTATATTGTCTTGGATCATCCAACATGCTGAGCTTGCCTTTCCCCCTCATGCTAGCCAAATTCTTTGCACCAAGTAGAGATACTACTTGTGCTTCCGAATATCCCTTAAACTAGTTATGCCATGAGAGTCCACTATACCTACCTATGTATTGATTAAGATCCTTCAAGTAAGTTGTCATCGGTGCATGCAATAAAAATTGCTCTCTAAATATGTATGATCTATTAGTGTGAAGAAAATAAACTTTATACAAACTTATGATAGGGAAGTAATAAAAGCGACGGACTGCTTAATAAAGGTATTTATCACAAGGGGCAATATAAAGTGACGTTCTTTTGCATTAAGATTTTGTGCATCCAACCATAAAAGCGCATGGCAACCTCTGCTTCCCTCTGCAAAGGGCCTATCTTTTACTTTTATCTTCTACCTTATGCAAGAGTCATGGTGATCATCACCTTTCCTTTTTTACACTTTTTCCTTTGGCAAGCACTTTGTGTTGGAGCGATCCGGATATATATATCTACTTGGATGTAGGTTTTCATGAGTTATTATTGTTGACATTACCCTTGAGGTAAAAGGTTGGGAGGCGAAACTATAAGCCCCTATCTTTCTCTGTGTCCGATTAAAACCTTGGACCCATAAATATCACATGAGTGTTAGCAATTGTGAAAGATTAAATGATAGTTGAGTATGTGGAGTTTGCTAAATCAAGGCTCTGACATAGACCCTTCCTGACAATAAGATGAATTGCAATTGTTTGATGACTAAGAATATAGTTTGTTAGTTTCAAGAAAGTTTATGATCTATACTTTAACACGTGAATAGCTTGTTACTTGATCATGAAAAGTTTTATGAAGATGAGCTACTGATATGACATATAATGAGGCTAGAAAAAGTGATTGGAATTATCATTGATCAAACTTGTGCACTTGTTAGAATTCACACTTCATAAATTATTTCTTTTATCATTTACCTACTCGAGGACGAGCAGGAATTAAGCTTGGGGATGCTGATACGTCTCCATCGTTTCTATAATTTATGCAGTACACATGCTATTATATTATCAACCTTGGATGATTTATATGCATTTATATGCTATTTTATATGGTTTTTGGGACTAACCTATTAACCTAGAGCCTAGTGCCAGTTTCTGTTTTTCCCTTGTTTTAGAATATCGCAGAAAAGGAAAACCAAACGGAGTCCAATTGACCTGAAACTTGACGGAGCTTATTTTGGACCAGAATAAGGCCACAGAGTCAAAAAGTTGGGCCAGAAGAGTCCCGGGCTGCCCATGGGGGTGGGGGGTGCGCCTCCCTGCCTTGTGGACAGCCCGGAGACCCCCCCTGACTTGTTCTCGACACCAACACCTCTCATATATACCCAAACTTCCAGAAAGAAACCTAGATCGGAAGTTCCGCCACCGCAAGCCTATGTAGCCATGAGAAATCAATCTAGGCCCTCTCCGGCACCCTGCCGGAGGGGGCCATCATCATCAGTGGCCATGGAGGAGTATCCCGGAGAGGCCATCTTTGCCATGAAGGCCAAGGACCAGAGGGAGAACCTTTCCCCATCCAGGGGGGAGGCCATGGAGGAGGAAGCACAAGGGGGAGAACCTCTCCTCCTCCTCTATCTTGGTGGCACCGGAGTACCATCGAGAGGGGAATCATCGCCGCGGTGATCATCTTCATCAACATCACCATCATCATCACCATACTCATCTCTTTTACGCGGTCCACTCTCCCGCACCCCGCTGTAATCCCTACTTGAACATGGTGCTTTATGCCACATATTATGATCCAATGATGTGTTGCGATCCTATGATGTTTTGAGTAGATATCCTTTGTCTTTGGGTTGATTGGTGATCTAGATTGGTACGAGTTGTATGTTTTATTTTGGTGCTGTCCTATGGTGCCCCCCGTGTCGCGCAAGCGTGAGGGATTCCCTCTGTAGGGTGTTGCAATTCGTTCATGATTCTCTTATAGTGGGTTGGTGCGTGTCTGAAACACAAACCCGAGTAAGGGGGTTGTTGCGTATGGGAATAAAGAGGACTTGATGCTTTAATGCTATGGTTGGGTTTTACCTTAATGATCTTTAGTAGTTGCGGATGCTTGCTAGAGTTCCAATCATAAGTGCATATGATCCAAGTAGAGAAAGTATGTTAGCTTATGCCTCTCCCTCATATGGAATTGCAATGACGACTACCGGTCTTGTTAACAATTTCCTAGGACAATTCCGCACACCGATCCAGCATTATTCCATACTCGCTATTTATAATATTTAGTAATATATTCTAACTTTATGATAACAACACCTACTTTTATGTTTTAGCTCTCCGATACCTTGCAAAGTTATCCTCTTCATACCCACAACGTAGTTTTATTTCTCGTTTCTAGTTGGAAGCAAGCATTCGGTATATGTAGAGTCGTATCAGTGGCAGATAGGGCTTGAGAGAATATTGATCTTACCTTTAGCTCCTTGTGTGTTCGACACTCCATACATATCACTTCCACCTTTGTAAATTGCTACGATGATTCCCTTCACTTGGGGATTATCAAGCTCTTTTCAGAAAATAGTCTTGATAACCCACAAGTATAGGGGATCCTAACAGTTTTCGAGGGTAGAGTATTATATTCAACCCAAATTTATTGATTCGACACAAGGGGAGCCAAAGAATATTCTCAAGTATTAGCAGTTGAGTTGTCAATTCAACCACACGTGGATAACTTAGTATCTGCAACAAAGTATTTAGTAGCAAAGTAGTATGGAAATACTTGATAGCAGTAGCAAAAGTAATATTTTTGGGTTTTGTAGTGATTGTAACAGTGGTAACGGAAAAATAAATAAGCGAAGAACAATATGTGAAAAGCTCGTTGGCATGATCGGTGATGGAGAATCATGCCGGATGCGATTATTCATGCAACAGTTATAACATAGGGTGACACAGAACTAGCTCCAATTCATCAATATAATGTAGGCATGTATTCCCAATATAGTCGTACATGCTTATGGAAAAGAACTTGCATGACATCTTTTGTCCTACCCTCCCGTGGCAGCGGGGTCCTGTTGGAAACTAGAGGATATTAAGGCCTCCTTTTAATAGAGTACTGGACCAAAGCATTAACACATAGTGAATACATGAACTGCTCAAACTATGGTCATCACCGGGAGTGGTCCCGATTATTGTCACTTCGGGGTTGCCGGATCATAACACATAGTAGGTGACTATAGACTTGCAAGATAGGATCAAGAACTCACATATATTCATGAAAACATAATAGGTTCAGATCTGAAATCATGGCACTCGGGCCCTAGTGACAAGCATTAAGCATAGCAAAGTCATAGCAACATCAATCACATAACATAATGGATACTAGGGATCAAACCCTAACAAAACTAACTCGACTACATGATAAATTTCATCCAACCCATCACCGTCCAGGAAGCCTTCGATGGAATTACTCACGCACGGCGGTGAGCATCATGAAATTGGTGATGGAGGATGGTTGATGATGACGATGGGGACGGATTCCCCTCTCTGAAGCCCTGAACGGACTCCAGATCAGCCCTCCTGAGAGAGTTTAGGGCTTGGTGGCGGCTCCTATCGTAAAATGCGATGAATCCTTCTCTCTGATTTTTTTCTCCCCGAATGTGAATATATGGAGTTGGAGTTGAGGTCGGTGGAGCTCCAGGGGGCCCACGAGGTAGCGGGTGCACCCGGGGGCGCGCCTCCCACCCTCGTGGACAGTGTGTGGCCCCCGGCCTTGATTCTTCGCTAGTATTTTTATTATTTCCAAAAATAATCTCCGTGAAGTTTCAGGTCATTCCGAGAATTTTTGTTTTTGCACAAAAATAACACCATGGCAATTCTGCTGAAAACTGCGTCAGTCCGGGTTAGTTCCATTCAAATCATGCAAGTTAGAGTCCAAAACAAGGGCAAAAGTGTTTGGAAAAGTAGATACGACGGAGACGTATCATAGGACCCCGTGGAGGACTGGTTGAATAGTAGCCGGTGGAGGGCTGGATGAACAGTAGCCCGTGGAGGGGTGGTTGAACAGGACCCCGTGGAGAGGGCTGGTTGAACAGTAGCCGGTGGAGGAGCGCGCGGTGGAGGCTGGATGAACAGGAGCGGTGGATGAGCGATCGTAGGTGGAGGCTGGAGGAGGTCAACGGTGGATGAACAGTAGCCTGTGGAGGCAGTCGACGGTGGATGAACAATAGCCCGTGGAGGCAGTCGACAGTGGAGATGAACACTATCTCGTGGAGTTTTTTTTTGCGGTACGCCACACCCCTCCCGATGAACAGGACCCCCGTTTCGAACGTTGCGCTCCAACACAAGTCCGTTTCTTCCATTTTGCGGTACGCCACACCCCTCCCGATCAACAGGACCCCGTTTCAACCGTGGCCGGTCGAACACAAGGCCATTTCCTCCGTTCTGCGGTACACCAGGCCTCGTTTCCATCGGCTGTTCCGTCCAAGCTGGTTGCCCCCCAATGAACAGCACGCGTTTTGTTGCCTCCCGATGAACACGACACATTCCGTTGCCTCGCCATGAACACGACGATGACGCAGTTTCTCCATTCCGACCCAGCCATGTACACGAGCCCTGGCCGTACGTATGCGTGAGTAGGCATTCGAGACCCCGCCCGTATGTACGTATGTGGCCGTATTTACTTTCTTGCACCCTGGACGCTGTACGTACGTGTACATGCTACGTGTGTGCCTCTACTACGACATGTGCGCGCCTCTACTACGACACGTGCCCTTCCTTACACGGCCACGGTTCATCGCCGCTGCGCAGACCGGTGACCCGATCGTATGTAATGCACACGTTAGCGACCGGAATGACAACGCTACGTATGGTTCGACCGGGTGGGTCCCGACTGTCAGGCACTTCCTTGCGTGCGTAGATGTAGCTGGTGGGTCCCAGCAGTCAGGGGAAAACATTTTTTTGTGAAATACGGTGGCCCGTCCAGTGGGTCCCTGCTATCAGGTGGAGGAATCATTATTTTGCGCGTAATAAGGAGGCACTTCCTTGCTGCGGCCGTGGACCCAGCTGTCAGCCTCTGCACGTACAGTACTCTTCCGATCAAAGTCGTTCGTTGACCATGTTGACCACGCCGCACCGAGATCAACAGGGCAGTCGACAACGGCGAGGCCTAGGAAGGGGACGACGCGGAGCCGGGGAAGACGCGGCAGTGGAGGCCCACGCAGAGGGGAGTACGTGGGTTGACTGCTTCGGCTGTGGTGTGAGGCTGCAGTTGCTAGAGAATAATAAGAGGTGTGGGTGAGTATAGAGGGATGGCATGGCCAGCGGTGGAGCACAGCCGGACATGAGCGGCAGGAGCAGGCGGCATGACCGACGCTTGTTTGGGCGACTGGAGCAAGAAGACCAGAGGTCGAAGAAGCACTACGACCGTTGGATGGACATCGTACGGTCACTGGAGCTAGAATCGTTCATATTGACTAAGTTGACAAAGCCCTCCGTCCCTGTCATCTTAGTTATCCCACAAGTCAGCCTCCCACAATGGTGGGTCCCAGCTAGCGGGGGAGTATTCATTTTTTTGTGCGTAATAAGGAGGCACTTCCTTGTGCGCGAAGATATAGCTGGTGGGTCCGAGCTGACAGCGGGGGGAACATTTTTTTCAATAAATACAGAGGCCCTTCTGGTGGGTCCCAGCTGTCAGGTGGAGGAATCATTATTTTGCGTGTAATAAGGAGGCATTTCCTTGTGTGGACCCCTACTGTCTGCCTCTTCCGATGGCTGTTGTTTGTTGACCATGTTGACCTCGTCGCGCCGAGAGCACAAATGCGATGGACGAGGGCGAGGCCCAGGAAGGGAACGACCCGGAGCCGGCGAAGCCACCGCAGTTGATGCCCATGCTGAGGGGTGTACGAGCGCTGACTGGTCGGCTGTGGGTTGAGGCTAACATCGCCGAAAAATAACAGGATGTGCTGGTGGGTAGAGGGACGGCCTGGCGGCAGCACAACCAGCCACGGGAGGAGGGAGCAGGCAGTCCCGCCGGTGCTGGTTTGGGTGGCTTGAGCAGGAAGATCAGAGATTGAAGAAGCACGGAAGCCATTGGATGGACATCCAACAGTCACTGCTCTGTGTTGACTAAGTTGACAAAGCCTTGCGTACGCGTAAAAAATTTTTAGGACAGCGTCATCGTCAACCTAGTAGGCCCAGAAGTCAGCCTCCAAATCTGCAGAAAACAACATACAACCCATTAGCCATTATTTTCAATAATTTACAGCCCATTTGCTAATTCTTAAGGATATTTGAAGCCCATATTCTTTTTATTAGCATTACAGACCATATATTCTGGGCACTGCTAAAAAAATCAACGAAATTTTGCATATTTCGGTGGGGTCCGAACTCTTTTAATCACGAAATTTCGAGCCGTGTTAAAAATAAATTTTAAAAAATTATGTCACAATAAAATTCAAAAAACAATTCTCCGCAAAAAATGAATGAAATTTAAAATCTTAACTAGCAAGATGCCCGTGCGTTGCACGAAACATGAAGATGCATTTGTATGAGTAGTTTATCTTGTGGGAGAAAAGACGATATTTAAATGTAATTGCCAGTTGGCTTTTGTTTCTATAAGATTAGAGAGTAGAGAAATCCAGAAAAATGATATTTTAATGTAATTGGCGGTTGGCTTTGGTTTAAAAATTTACAGCCCATTTCTTACAAATTATAGCCCATTTTCTAGGGAAGCCCATTTCTTACTACTTACATCCCTCCCGCCTCGTCTTGAAAGACTTGCTGCCCAGTAGGGCTGAGAAAAGCAAGTAGGCCTCGGTTTTGGTATTCTAAAAATGAAAAGAACTGGGCTAGCCATTTTCAGAAAGAAAAAATATATCAACTGGGCTCGTCCTGTGCTTAAATAAAAGCGTAAGCGTGGACTAGACGGGCCACAGCCCCCGCACAGCGCGCAGTTGAGCTCCGTCTCTGAAACTAAAAAAAAACAACTGGGCGAGCTGTTGGGTCCCTGGTGTTATCTGCTCATTGTGTAATTTTAACAAATCCACCGCCGTGCCGGCCTATGCATCGCCGATGTGAGATGAGATGTCGATGACTTGTCCTGGCGACATGCCACTGTTGGTGGACTCCGCGTCCTCGTCCTCGGCGCCACCCTCAAGGTTGTAGTACTCGTAGTAGTGGCAGCGCTAGAGCTCGCGTTGGTACTTCACCGCCGATTCCTCGACGGACAGACTCTTCTCTACCTCGACCTCGACCACGCGCAACTCCTCCTCCCGGCGCTCCTCGATCTCCGCCGCCTCCTGCTTCTCCAGCTCCCGCTCGGCGACCTCATGAGGAAGCAGGTGCTCCATGGCCACCGCCACCTTTTCAGACGTGGGTTGCATGCTGGAGTCCAAGGTGGCCTGGAATATCTTGGCGTGTGCATCCTCGATGTTGGCATGAATGGCCTCGACCCGGGCAAGGGCAACATCGGCGGCACGAACGGCAGCTCGAGCGTTCTCGGCGTTCGCAGCCGCCGTCGCAGCTGCAGCTGCAGCCGTCTCGGCTGCTGCAGCTGCCCTGCCGGCTGCCGCAGACGCCCTCTCGGTGGACGTGGCGCGCTAGAATCTTTGGTGCGGCTGACGCTGCGTGGCGGCTGCGTTGTCGGCACGAGGCGGCGCTTCGGGGGGACGCGCCATTATGCGGGCCTTCACGAAGCGTTTCCACGGCGTCATCTTTGCAAGAAGGGGGTGCGGGAATGGGGATTGGGATTCATGAATTCGGGGTTGCCTTTGGAAGCGAGCATTTGAGCCGAAGCTTAAGGAGGGAGACTTAAATAGACCCAGATATTTTCATCGCAAATGGTTCCTAGAAAACAACCGTGTGTGATGTTGTACATATTTTTTATTAGCTGTGAAAGACGAAGTTGGACTAAAGTGGCAACAGATGGTGTTTTAAATGAAAGAGAAATTTTGTATTACTAATACAACTGTCATGTCAAATTTTGGAAAATTTCAGGGGTCGTTTGACCTTGTAAGACATTTAAGTGATTTTCTAGCAGTGAGGAATTCGGAGGAAGTATTTTTTTGGCTTGTAATAACGAGGCACCTGCTAGCGTAATGCAATGAACCTGGTGGGTCGCTACTGTCAGCCTCTCCACGTACAGTCATCTCCTAATTCCTCTTGGTTGTTGACCATGTTGACAACGCCAGATGGCGGCGGGCACAACAAGCGAACCAAGGCAGAGAACAACGGCGAGGCCTCGGACCAGAACGAACAGCAGCCGTGGAAGGTGCGGCAGTGTAGTGGCAGGTGGAGTGGAGTCCGAGGGCAATAACATGCAACTCAAGCTTACAAATGGTACAAAAAGCCCAAGGATTAATTGGTCATCAATTTTTTAGACAAAACCTAGATTGAACATGGCAGTAACATCTAACCCAACCACTCTTTTTCGCAGTCACAAACAAATGGATCGGTCTGATCCATAAAATCAACATCCCGTGCAAAAAAATTATTTTAGGATGACTACAACTTATTGTAAATAGAAGCCGAGCACGTTTAGAAGCCCATTTGTCCACCTAAAACTTCTTTTTTTGCTGTTCAACATGTCCGTCCGTGAGAAACCTCTTGCGGTAAAACTTAAGCCTCATGGACAATAGTAACCTCGCATTCAACAAGAAGAATGTGACAAACCTTCTGTTTGCCTGGTTGGATGCATATCTTTCCATCGTTATTGTCCTCAAACAAATGTCATGAGAACTGAGAAAATCCTGGTGCTTGTTACGCCACCAATTGGTTATACGTTTCTCTCCATGTGGTCACAGTACCTAAGTCGACATGAAGATTGAAAACAGTTAAGGTCTGAAAAAAGAGTGTGTCGAAAGAGCGACAGCTGAACGGTTAATTTTAGTACAATATATACGGGATTTCAATGTGCATGAAATCATCACCTCTATATATAAATTCTCCAGAGATCGAAAGCATCGCAGCAAGCCAATAATTATGTTCAGATCAAAACTAGACATTCCGATATATAAGATCTTGACAGAATCCAGCAGCATTGATAGGCTATCCATGGACGAACTCTTCATTGAGCATATAACATAATATTAGTACCCAAAGTGTACTCCAAGATGATATAAAACTTATGCGCACAAATGAAAAATGCAACTTATGATTACAAATGTGTAGATGATAATATACGGTACACGAAAAAGTGAGGAGCCAAACACCAACTTCCGTGATCATTAAACGGATCACGAATTACACCCAAGGTCTCCAGTTTGGGCGCAGAGGCAGCGATTATTTGTGAAGGTTTATAACAATTATCAAGGAGCAACCTTTGAAGTGAAGGGGCATCTTCGATGATGAGCTGCTTTCCTTCAAAACAAATTCCAATGCTTTTACGGTGAGGCGACTTTATTTGGAGACAATAGATAGGGATTTCTATTCCCAAAACAATCAGCAAGCGCTCCAGGACAGGGCAACTGGAGTGGATGATGCTGTGCAGTGAGGCCTCCGACAGATAAACCACCACAAGCGAAAGTTTTTTCAGCAGTGGGAGTTGAAGCATTTGTACTAGATCGTCTGGTAGATGGCACCGGGCGAAGGTGGCGGTGTGGAGAGAGGAGGAAAACCCCGAGATGGACAACGGTTGTGTGGGAACGAATTCTTGGTGTGTTCGTGGTATGCAACTTTCGTGGTAATGGTAGAACTCAAAATGCTGGAGTTTTCCGAATTCAAGGGATGTCAGCCAAGCGTCCACCGTGCCAGGTATGGACAGCAGGTAGTGTGTCGGGATGCAGAGGCATTAAACGGGTCCCTGCTGGTGAGAGGAGACGATCGCTCTGAGGAGATCAAATTCAAGAAGGACAGATATCTGACGACAGTCGAGATTGAGGGGCGCGGTGCGCCATAGAGGGTGCCACCGAGTTGAGAGGAGTTGTGTGCGGTGGCAATCCTTGGTGGGGAGAAGCGAGATGATCTCCTCAAGGATGACGTTTGGGAGATCACTGATGCGGTCCACCGGAGATTTTACCGGTTCCTCAAATCCGGGTAGGGGGCTCCCCGCTTCTCCCCGTGATGCCGGGTGCGGGATCTACAACTAGCGTCACCGCTGGCGGGAGCCTCGTCTTGTTGGCGCTGCAGCCAGCCGACTCCATTTTCCTAGTGGGCGTCGCACCAAGCTCACGGGTTTGAGCAGAGTAGCCAGAGACGAGCCTAGTGGCAGTGCGAGTGGGGAAGAAGGAGGGCTGGGGTTTTCTATAGGAGTAGAAGAAGAGGAACGGGCGTTTTCTGTACAAGTGAGGAAGAAGGTGAGCGGGGGTTTTCTGGAAGAGTGAGGAAGATGGGGAGTGGGTGTAATTGGGGCGAGACGAAAGCGTAAGTGGAAGCGAGGAGGAAGGAGGGTTTTCCTGGGATCGCCCCCTCTTCAAGAAATATGGGCTTCTCCTCGCAAAAAACAAAAACAAATGGGCTTTAAGATGGATAGGCTTTTGTATCGGCCCGGTCATTGCCTGCGTTTAAATCTTTGGAGGGCCTTGTGCTAGAGGCAGCCCGAGACACTCTCCAGCTTATTGCCTATTCGAAAGAAAAAAAGAGACGCCTCCAGCTTATGGCTACTCATCGGTAACCTTTTTCAACTTGACATCCACCAAATAGAGGATGCGGTACTGGATGCACACACTCACACTGGTGGCGTAGCGCGGCGAAGTGATGTAACATCCCAAAATTCTAAATTTTGGAATGTTATACTAAATAGATAGTTTTGATTGATTGTTTGATTGATTGACTGAAAGTGAGTGAATTCGAAACTTTTTGAAAGTTAAATGAGAGGGAATAAAAGGACTTTCCCAAACTTGCATTTTTCATTTTGATCCCCGTGAATTCAAATTCTTTTCACCACAAAACCCTAGAGAGAAGATTACATGACTTCTTCCATTTATTTAAATGACAAGGGGTGTTGAAAATATTTGAATTTCATTTGAGAATATTTCCAATTCTGAAACTTTATGCAACACAATGATTTTCACGAGCGAAGATAAAATGACTTCTTCAAAACATATGAAATATGAGTTGGGAGTTTCAAAGAATTAAATTCAAAGTTTTTTGAATTTATATTTCAATTTGGAGTTATTTGAGTTTTATTCAAATTATTTTTCTTCAAAAATAAAATATATGGAAAGTAGGGTAACATGATTCCCTACATCAGAAAATTGGAGAGAAATAAATTTGAATTAATTTTGGTATTTTTAAAATGATTTTTACTGGATTTTAATAGAGCAGTAGCACTGTTTGAATATTTTATATTAGTGTGAATTTTATTTGAAGCTAGAAATATGTTCATCTTGTAGAAAATCTTTTTCTGCAAATTTTGATATATTATATGCCTATGTAAATTTTTTATTTATTTTGCGTTTATTTTTGTTTTGCAAGAAAAATGTTAAAAAAAACTTTGGACTGACCGGGCAGGCCCGATTCGCAGCCACGGCTTGAGCCCGGCCAGTAGCGTCGTCCCGAGCTCGGGAGGGTCTCCCGAGCAAGCACGCTGTCACGCCCGTACCTCGCCCGGACTCCCGCCGCCGCCTTACCCCTCCTCCACGCCACCGCGGCTCCCCTCCTCCTTGAATACCTCGCCCCGGACCCCCTCTCTCTTCTCGCCGCCGCCCCTCGCCAGATCTGCCGCCGCCGCCGTCGGTTGCCACCACCGCCGCCTTGCTAGCCCGCCCTAAATGTCGTAAATCGGCCGACGCCACCACGGCACCATGACCAGCGCCGCCTCCCCGTCTATCATGCCGCCGATGACCACCAGAGTTGCCTCCCACTAAAAGCGGAGTCGCCGTGCGCCGCGGAGTTCGATTCACGCCGCCATGGTTTTATTCGGTGAACCGCTATAAACCGCTAACCCGCCCGGTTTTTCTTTAAAGTTTCTAGAGCGGTTTTTATATTTTAGATTAGTTTATTTTGCGAGCGTTCATTAGCTAGGGTTCGGTAGCGAACGATTTTCGTTCGGTAGCAATCGGTAACGAGCGTTCGCTATTTAGTATTTTTCTTTTATTTTAGTTTTCTGCCAGGGACCCATATGTAAATAGTTTCTTCACAGTTTAGTCCCTGTTCTTCAAACGACTATAACTTTTTACTCGTTTGTCCAAATCCAACGAAACCAACACCCACTTCTTCGTTATGATCCCCTCCATCCAGTAATCCAACTCAAACATGTTTTTGAAAGTTTAAAATTTGAATTAGATCAGATTTGAATTTGAACTTCGTTTGATCATAACTTGAGTTTCGTAACTCCGATTTAGTTGATTCTTTTTGCAAATTAAAGCTCTTGACATAAAATTTCTGATAAGGCCAAATTCACATAATTTTGGTACTGTTAGAAATTGTTTTATGTTGCAAGATTTATTTGCTTGGTGTTGATGTTTTCCGAATTGTTTTCTTCGTTCTTTCCGATCTTTTGAGTGATTGCTTATGTGTGGCTACTATTGCTTGATTACGATAGATTGATCGGAGTGTGAGGAGTAGAACTATCAAGAGTTTTGAGTGTGAATCATGTTCATCAACATTGCAGGCAAGTAACACTTTGATCATACCTTTTCTACTACCCAGTTTTATTGCATTAGATCAATCCTCAAACATTGCATGATTAGGATCTAATTAAATTGTGGGATGGGAAGTAGATGAGATAGTACCTATTACCTGTTTATATTCAAACCTTTGGGAGTTACTTCTACGTTTGCTTATTATGCCATGCTATGCTATTAGACGTGGATTGGGTGAGTGTATCCATGACAGATGTGAGATTGTTAATTAATGGTTTATTTAAGGTGGCAACTTAAACACACATCTGGGTGGATTGAGGCACCTGGTTTCCATCAGGACTTGCCTGTTTTTCTTCGGACCGCCACCCAGGCTCCAAGGGATCATGAGATTATTCATGCTAGAAACTTCCGTGTGCAGCCACATGCTACTATGGGCTCTAGCATAGTTGACTAAGTTGTGCGTACTCTTACGGGTGGACTAGCTGATGTAGGGGTTGTCGGTTGGTACGGTCTACCCAAACGTAAGGTGCTAGCGCACGAAAGACTATGTCTCGGTCATCCGCTTTCTCAAACACCATGTAGTGCGAGAAATCAAGCGGAGGAGATCGAGTCTTGTGGGGAAAAGTGCACAAACCTCTGCAGAGTGTATAAACTAATCATGGTTAGCCGTGTCCCCGGTTATGGACATCTTGAGTATCTAGTACTTGGATATCATGTGAATCTCATCATGTTACTCTAAATAATATTGTTGGGTTGTTAATGAGTACTTTTAATTGGGATTGAGGATGCTGTCAACCATTCTCAATGTTCAACAACCACCATGATAGTTAAATAATTTATTCCTTTGCAGTAGGGAAAAATTGGCTTTACGCAAAACTTTAACCATAGAGCTTTCCACCAGCCATATATGCATGTAGTATAGGCTTACTCTTTCTCTATGTGTTACTTTGCCAGCATATTCCATGTGCTGACCCGTTTTCGGGCTGCAACGTTTCATGTTGCAGACTTTTCAGACGACGAGTAAGTGATACGTTAGGGTTACGATTTCTACACTCAACTTTGCCGTTGGTGTTGATGGGAATCCACAACCTTGTTACTTCTGCTATTTTGGATTGAGGTAATAGTATTTACGTTATTTATACATGTGATTTACCTCTGTTATAAATCCTCGAGTACTGTGTGTGTCACCATACCGATCCAGGGATGACACTTAAGCACAAAGACTTGATCCATTCGGGTCGGGTCGCTACAAGTGAGGTGTCAAATAACAGGCCTACAATATACTTACTAGATTGTGAAGGTTCACAGGCTAGTCAACATTCACATTAAACTAAGCTTCAGAAGATACGGTATGCATACTAACATTCATAAGAACAAAAGTTCAGCATGTTTATGCATGTCAATGATTCACCATACTATAACCAATGCAAAGCTGTGAGAAGGTGTGGAAATAAAGAAAATCAGTCGATGCTTCTCTGAGCAAAGGGCCTCCCTGCACACGCATTAATTTCCTGGGCATGCTTGTTTCTTCTCAATGTTGCGAGCACTTTGAGCATGTTGGCAACTCCACAGCTAGCTAGCTGCCTCATCTTGCAATTGATGCTCACACATTTGCAGCAAACACATGAGGCAATAGAGATGACTCAACATGAGTCCATATTGTGCGATTCCACAAATCATCTTCATTGTCCTGAATCTGAAAAGATAGGAAAACAATAGCTATACTTAAACGGTGTGGCAAAACAGTAGAACATATCAATAGCTCAGCATGACAAAACATGATCATATGGACGAAGGGGATACTGACCTGCCTGAGGAAGATTATATATAATTTCATAAGTCCTTGGTTGATTTCCACCTTCGGCTGCACTGCTTGTTTGCTACTCCACACATGACAGGATCGTTCCGCACTGCAATCAGCAAGTCAACGTAAGAATAAGCTTATTTCATCTTGCGGTGGTCATTGTACCTAGTTACGAATGTAGGAATACCTGGAGCACCATGAGGTTAGCTGACAGCAGGTAGATGCAGGCATGCAGCCATATAAGTTTTGCGCGGTGCTACCAAAATTGAGGTTTGTATCCCTTCCCATTATGAGAATTCTTCTTGAAGTTGGTAGAATGTGACGGCTTGTTCTTTGCATCAAACTTGCCTTTCCCCTGAGATTTGTTCTTGTTGTTTTGGGGTTGGTTGGGCTGGAAGTTCTTCTCGTGTACCATGTGGGCACTAGAAGCTCCCTCAGCGAACTGAGCACATGTGTCTTTTGCTCCCGCCTTCTCTTCAAAATGAAGAGTGCTAATGAGGTCCGAAATGGAGGACTCATGTCTCTTGTTTTTCAGAGAAGTAGCAAAATCGTTCCACAAAGGTGGAAGCCTGGCAATGATTGTCCCAGCAACAAATTTGTCCGGCAACACACACTTGAAGTACTCAAGTTCCTTAGCGAGTGACTGTATCTCATGAGTCTGCTGAACAACAGAGCGCTCATTAGTCATCTTGTAGTCACAGAATTGCCCCATGACGTACAACTCGTTGCTAGCGCCCAAGGCCCCAAACGTGGCCTCGAGCGCAGCCCACATGTCTTTGCCGCTGTCAAACGACATATATGAATCCACAATGGAATCGTCAAGAACACTCAGCAGGGCGGCTTTGAAGAGGGTATCCATGTTCTCAAAAGCTTCCTGTTGTGTAGGATTAAGATCGCCCTTAGGCTTACCCTTAGTGGCGTCATAGCAGTACATGATCTGAAACCAATATACTGCTCTTGTGCGCCACCTTTTATAATGCACCCCATTAAAAGTAGGCGGCTTCAAAAGCACAGCAAAACCACTCGGAGTAACTTTCCTATAATCAGGTTTTTGGATTGGATTGTTGAATATATGAGCAATTTACTATGAGAAGTAATCCGAATCAACAGTAAATAGATCATGACGACAATTGCAAAGATCAAAGTAATGATGCAGACTAAACCAGGAGGACAGAATAACATACTGTACAGCAGGAGCAAAACCGTTGTGGTTGATGTTGTCACTCATGTCATTGATGAAGAGGTAACGAGGTCGGGGAAGAAGGCTGTCGTTGAGGAAGTCATCGCTGGCAGCAGTCACAGGAGTGTGCTCCCCAAAAACCTGATCGCCCCCTCCCGTACAGGATCACGAAAGTCGGGGTTCGGAGGACTGCTGTCCCTTCTCGTGGTGCACACCGAAAGGAGGGATGGAGAAGAATTGCGTGGCGGCGCTAAGACCTGGAATGGTGCGAAACCATATGATACAACGGAGGCTAGGGTAGAGCTTGTCAGGTCGGTCGTGCGAGTAATACCAAGTATAATAGTAGGCCTTTGGCCCAAACCCCACTTCCAAGTCAATAATAGCCCCACTATCCAAAAGAATCAGAAACGGCTGAGTAATTAAGGCGTCCGTTAATTATTAATTAATGACTTAATAAATTTTCCGACTCACACGACACTTAGAGCATGGTTAATAGTATAGCCAACATCCAGCTATATGAAGTTGACACATCATCTAGAACCAACCTAATATGTAGCCTACTTACAATAGTTAGTCCCTTTAGTATAATACTATGTCATTAATAATGGCCCCACCTTTTGTCTCACAAAGTATGTGTAGTATGAAATGCCGGGCGTGCAGCGGGCGGTGCCCTTGGTCGGCGTGCCGCTTCAACGGCAGTGATGAGAGGTCGCGTCGCTCGACTTGCCATCAATGTGGAGGCGGCGGGCTCGGTGGTCTTTGGGCGGGAAGGTTTCGGTTTTTGATTCAGTTACTGAGCTGCTACCGTCCAATATTCGCGTGTGGTTGTTTCTAGAATAAAAAAAGGAGGTACTCCTACTTATGTTACTCCCACTATGGCTAAACTAAGGTTAGTAGGTGACCTTGCGCTTGGCTCTTCGCATCTTTCGGAAGTCGAACAATAATGGTGGTACTACAGTAGTACTTCTGGCAACCTGACACCGAATGAACTACTGCACGTCCACCGCTTGTAAGGGCATCTCCAATGGTTGTAAGATAGTTGTTGGTAGACTTTGCCACATAGGATTTTTGATGATGTGGCATACAATAAATGAGGAAAGAGAGGAAGGTTGTATGTACATGAACCAACACCCCTTGCACAAGCTCCAATGTAGAATGAGAGAGCACATTATTTATTATGTCACATCCTATTGGACAAACTAGATACACCCCATTGGAGTTGTTGTATGTTAAGGCTGGTCATAATGGCAAGTATCATATACTAGTATCATGCATATGATACTAGTGTATGATACTACATCCGTAGTGCATAGTATCATATGTTAGTATCATGGATGAGTCCATTTATTGCCATGCATGACACAGAGTAGCACAACATTTAATATGATACGGTATCATGATATGATACTCAACCATCTCTTTCATCATTTTATTCTATGCCACATCAACAAATTTGCTTAGTTGACATGCATGATACTACTTATGATACTCCCATTACGACCAGCCTAAGGTGTTGGTTGATGACATGTCATATTTTACCAACAAGGTAACATATAAACTATTGGAGATGCCCTAAGCAAAAGTTTGTCCTCGTGCTGCAATCCACCACACACGCGTTGGCGAGGGAGAAGACGTAGTAAGCAAGCTTCTCGTCGTTCGGCGAGTTGACGGGACACATCAAAGTTATTTAGTACGTACTCTCTCAAAAAATGGGCTGACCATGTCATGGCTACCATCCCGTGCTCCGTCGTTGAGTACATGCACTATTCACGTGCCATCAAGGAGAAAAAATATTGCGCAGTCAGAGTAGGTGCCATCGAAGTGCATGACTCACTTACGCACTGCTTATCTGATCTCCATTTTCTTGCATGACACGTGCACCTTGATGCTAGATGTCTCGCGTGTTGGCTAAAGGATGAACAAAGCTCACGTAAAAAAAGAGAGTGGAAGAACGTAGATTCCCGACGACCGAGAAGGAGTAAGGAACCTTGCGGTGGAGCGTCTACAAGGAACCTTGCGTGTTTTCCCCTGTTTTTTGTCGCTTGCCCACCTATCTGTCCGTAATAATAAAGCACGCATTGCTGTACGTCGTCGGCGCTTTCGCATAAAAGTCCCTTTCTTTTTTAGAAATTAACCCGCAGTCCTCTTAATATGTCAAACCGAACCGGCACGGGCGATGGAAAAGAAAAAAACACGCTTACCTCCCCCGTCTCCACCTCCGGTGCCGCCGTGATGGCCCTCGCCTTCGCCGCATGCCACCACCACCTCCGCCAAGACGCCGCCACCGCCCCAACGGCTTTCCACCACCGGCGACACTCGACGCCGGCGCCGCACCTTCCCCCAACTCCTCTCTCTCCTCCTCCTTCGCCGTCACCGCTCTTTATCAGCCGGCAGACACCGTCGAAATGGGCAGGCGGTGCTGGAGTTCACCGGAACAGGTAGGCGGGCGGTGGGGGGCGCGAGGAAGATGGCGGATCCGGGCGCGGCGTCGAGGGTTCAGGCGGCTGGTGCGGCAGCTTGCTCCGATGGCGGTGGTGTCCTGCTCATCCAGAAAAAGAGAGAGACATGGCGTGAGGGAGAGGAAAGAGAGGAAGAAATGAGAAGGAGAAGGCGCGAGGGTGAGGGAGGCGATCATTTGGCGGTGGCGCGCTCTGCAGCATCTCTCTCTCTCTCTCTCTCTCTCTCTCTCTCTCTCTCTCTCTCTCTCTCTCTCTCTCTCTCATCACACTCTCTCTCTCTCTCTCTCTCTCTCTCTCTCTCTCTCTCTCTCTCTCTCTCTCTCTCTCTCTCTCTCTCTCTCTCTCTCTCTCTCTAATTCTGTGAACCATTGTTGTGCGATTATATGATTTGTGGTATTTGCTTGAGTGAACCTGTAAGGTTTGTACCTTCTGGAAAGTGCTAGCACCTACATATTATCCAATTTTTTCTAAATGTCATGAGGCATGAGCCACAATTTTTCTCAAGAACGACCCTTGGTATATATAAGGCATGCATACAATTTTAATAACACTATTTTTGCTCTCATTTATCTGTTGGCATAGAGCATCGTATAATATAGAAGAGTCATTCAAACATAGCTCTTTGAATATCAGACAAAATATTGGTTGCCTGATTTATTTATAAGAAGATTCTTCTATGTATTTAGTTACATGATTTTAATTTGATCGTCTTCTTTCAACCTTTTTTTGCTGAGTATGATGTTTCCTTAGGTTCACCTTGACCTTCACTGCTCTTATGTAAGAGCTTAAGTAAATTGATGTTGTATCATCGTAATCTGTAGCCTTGCATGCTTTTTTTTTTTCTGTACATACACATCAATTTCTAGCTCGCACTGAAATCCCTCTTTGTCACAGGATGAATCAGAAACTAAAGACGATGATCCCATGGACACAGAAGAAGCTTCCTCTGTCCTCATCGCTGCACTGCAGTCTTTCAGCCAAGCTCTGGTGAACTTTGAAATCCAGTTTAGAGAATTGCTCAAGACTTGACAGAAATCATTGTTATGAGCACATCGTTTGATTCTATTACTAGGTCACCAACTTCAACTACCATGTGGAAGTGGAACTATTGTTGTCTGCCGCTTAAGATAGTCGGAACTTGGTGTTGTCATTCCTGGCTATTGTATTAGGATACTAGCAGCACTTACATGCAGATATGCTTGTGATTCTAAAGATAGTACACTAGGTGATTGATGTGTGGGTCGCTCAAGTCCTGTGGGGTGCTGGGCTAAAGGTGTTCCATATACATGGACCATAAACTGGAATTAAAATTATTCTTCGCGCGCACAAGTAAAACCTATGCAAAGTGAACAATCTCACAGTTGTAGCTTATATTCAGTACTTCTTCATTACAACTGTCGGTTTCAAAGTATTTTCTTTCTCTAATTCTGCAACTTTATAAACTGCAACTCAGTTTTGCTCACAAATGTTTTGCTCCTCATAAAACTAATTTTCTACTAACTGATTTCCATATTTCCATTATAGTTTATTCATTACTATGGTCAAGGAATTATCAATGTTTTTCTGACTTGGTCAATTTACCCTCGCAAAGAATCTGCCATAAAAGATAGAATGTAAGAAAGGGTCTACTTTAGCAGTTGAGATCAAGATGCTACTCCAATCTATATATGAAACCAAATCAGGTGGGCTCGATGACAAAGAGGTAATAAGATATGAACTCTTCCAGTATAAAAAGTTGATGGTCCTAATTAGTTTATAGCTTATTTCTTGATCACTTTAATTTACACGACATCCCCAGGGCTTTTCGTGTTCTTTGGTAATATATTTGATTATAGTCACAGCTTACGCAAGATGATTATTTACGTTCCTAATTTATCTTCCTCTATCATGGTGGTAGGGAAACATCGCCGTTAGTTTGCCTGAGATAGAAGGACTTCACATAATTATGTCAATAGCATTGATCTGGATATCTTTTTCTTATTCCTTTCTATTTGTAGACAAGGAAGAACCATAGAGAATCTCGATCCTTACATTGTAGCAGTACCTGAGGCAGAGCAAACCGCTGTCTCAAATTTATTAGTAGATGGAAAGGAATGGTTGTTTTTGTTGCAGGTTACTCCAAGAACAAGTGCATTGTCAAGCTAGATGTTTTATATTATCCGTCCATAATCTCGATGCTTGTGTATCCTGCGACTTGGTTCATCCAGGAGATATTTGTGTTCAAACACAAGTGTGGGCTGCTTGCAGGGTAGAGCATAATTGGATTTAAAAGCCATTTATAATGTCACGCAAAACTATAAGTTTGAACAAAGGTACATTAAGTTGGTGTCACTCACATGGGCGGTGTTGCCATCTATAATGCTTACAAGTCTGAGCTCCATCACGATAATCTGATTAGTGTGTCGCAAGTCTGCTATTTCTAACTGCATAAATTTTGCACTTATTTAGCATTTTACATGATGCGTAGATTTTTCGTAAGCAGAAATAAGTGAATCCTTATAACCTGATTTTGCTATATTATTTAGTTCGAAGTTACTTTGTAAATCCCGGTTTCTCGAAGATTGTAACTCTGTGTCAAATTAAACTGATATTTCTCTTGTGGACAACTTCAATTTGTAATATCATGATTTTGTTTTTGAAACCACTTCAACTAGCCTGTGGCTATGTCTATTAGTCCTCCAAAGATTTCTTGGAATGAGATAACACATGTTTCTTCAAGTGTCTACACACTACATGAAGTAAGTTTCTTATAGAAGTAGTGAAACCTGGATACCAATTTATTGGAACATTATATTTCTTATAGAAGTAGTCAAACAAGGATATCAATTTATTGGAATCATCAAGGAAGAGACACTCCTGGAGGGTCAGAAGTAATGCAATATATTCTTCCTCTTATGCCTATTTGAAATACAGTTGTAGGGTTGTACTTTGCCACTCATATTACAGTACTCAACTGTAGCATGGATGGAGCAGGAAAGTGTGCTAAACCTTCTAACATGGACCTTTGCACTTGTGCGAGCTACGGACCACTATTGTTCGTCATATGGATTGTAGATGTAGTGGTAATGTACCACATTTTTCTTTTAGTAAAGATGATATTTATACGGAGTATAACAATCAAGTTCTTTGTGACCTTCCTATTGTCCGTAGAGCCAGAAGAAAAATAGAATAAAAATTTTCATTAGACAAATAATAGAATTGGTGATTGAATATCACATGGCTGTAATTTTATATCTATGTGGGAGCTTGAAGTAAGAATACATGCAGAGTATACAAGTGAAAAACATTATTTATTTACAGGCGTTATTACCAGAATTTTTTTAACAGGGAGGGATCCCGAAGCTTTATTATCATCGTAATAACATGATACAACACATATGACATCCATGCCCTAAAGAAACAAGAAAATACATAACAAGTCGATGGACTTTTACAAAAAGGACCTCAAACTGAGAGACAAAAACATGATCAGGTCCTTGCGTCAGTGTAGGTTGCATCTCTCCGCCGTCGGGGACAAGCCACTTGGGGCAATGAGGTTGCTATGGCAGTATGGCTCGAGGCCATACATAGCCCCCACATAGAAGAAACACTATCTCCTTGTTGGCATAGCCCTAGAAGGAAGAAAGAGGCGCGCAGACAAACCCATCGCCTTAGAAGGTTGCACTTCAGCGTGAAGAGTCACCAGAGCGACGAAGACCGCCCATCGATTGCCAAAGACCAGCTTCAGCGAGCAGCGTAGCTTCATAACAATTGCCGGCGAAAATAAGCTCATATCCGATCATATATTATATTTTTGGATGAAGTTAACACAAAAGCTTCTACTGGTAAAAATTAGGGCCAGTTCGGAAGTGAAAATCCTAATGAAGTCTTGACCTCAAATATTGGCTTTACAATAAAAGACTCTTTTTTTCGCAATAATGGATGAGCAAGAGTTTTAGAAACCAATGTTTCATTGTTGTTTCCCGTGGCAACGCATGGGCATTTTACTAGTAAACAAATAAAAGAACATGAACTCTTCGCTAACCACTAGAGACGATACATCAGGATGCTAAGCTGAAGATAATTTATTAGTTTATATTGATAACCACGCATGAAGCCACACATGTACATGATGCATGCAGCCACGCATGTACACACGCCGACGCACTAACTCATGCCGATCCAACTCATGCACAAACGCGCATAGCATGGAGCACACAACGCACATACACAACACATGCATGCACACACACTCGGCCGTAGAATGCACGTGAATAACACATGCATGCGCACACACTCGACTGCATGGAGGCGTGCACCATTTGCGGCGACGTCCGGTAAGTCGTGCTACGGTGAAGCTCACACACAACGGCACCTACGCATCTCTTGCAACACCTCTTTGTCGTCGTTGCTCAACGACTAGCCGGAGACGAAGACGACCGCAGCCTCGGCCTTAGAGCTAGCACCGATGGAAAAGCACGCACGCTGCACGCACACGAGCACGTACGGAGTGCCCATGACGTGGTGCGTCCCCAGTCGCCTCTACTCCTTCTGTGCACGTTGTCTATGAAGGCGGCTGCATGCCTAATGATGATGTGGGTGAGATCTTCTAGGACTTAGATGATGACGAGGAAAATTATGTGGGGGGGGGGGGAGTCTCCAACAGTGTTCCTCGGCTCGCACCTGTTGCATCACGGTGGTCGAGCTTGGAGTCATTCATCTGGTACACGTGGCATCTCAGATCTGGAGACAAGGTGACATACACCGTCAAGGTCCACGATCAAGGGGGTCAGGGCGGACGCGACCTCTCACTATGTCCGCCATTTGAAGCGGTGGGCCGGCCCAGGGCGCCGCCTGTTGTACCCGCCTCATCGCCGCATTCAAAAACCTACATTTACTAGTATGTATACACGTGCAAGGCACGTCTTAATATAACAGAGTGATTTTGGTAAAAGGGAAAAGAAGTAATATATGTGCTAATAGATTCAAAGAAAAAGAAATTATAGTGATGTATAAATGCCGATATTAGTTCAATATTTTTAAAAGCGGGTGAGGGAGTCCTGGATTAGGGGGTATCCGGATAGCCGGACTGTGTACAACGTCCGGACTATGGAAGCGTGAAGATACAAGACTCAAGACTTCGGCCCGTGTCCGGATGGGACTTTCCTTGGCGTGGAAGGCAAGCTTGGCGATCCGGATATCATATTTCCTTCCTTGTAACCGACTCCATGTAAACCCTAGCCCTCTCCGGTGTCTATATAAACTGGAGAGGTTGGTCCTTAGAAGGTCGATCACAATTACAATCATACCATCATAGGCTAGCTCTTAGGGTTTAGCCTCTATGATCTCGTGGTAGATCTACTCTTGTACTACCCATATCATCAATATTAATCAAGCAGGAAGTAGGGTTTTACCTCCATCGAGAGGGCCCGAACCTGGGTAAACACCTGTGTCCCTTGCTTCCTGTTACCATCAGCCTTGACGCCTGAGATCCGGACCCCTACCGAGATACGCCGGTTTGACACCGACATTGGTGCTTTCATTGAGAGTTCCTCGTATGCCGTCCACCGTCGGGCTCGATGGCTCGTCTCTCATTGTCAGGGCGACATTACGCCGGAGGGGGCTCGGCTGTAGGCGAGCGCTCGGCTTCGGCGGCTTTATCATGGCCGCCCGTCGTGATGGCACCGACGATGACTTCTCGTGTCATCAATCATAACCTTCGCGTCAGTTCGGAACTTGCCGAACAGATGGATCCAATGGAGCTTTCCTCCCTTAGCGAACTCTTGGATCGCATCGCCGCTCTGGGAGTCGCTACAGACTACGATCGGATTGGGCTTAAACCCGACCAAAGGGACATCAGGTCCCCGCCGGCCACCCATGAGATAGCGGTAGTGGAGGAACCACACGCGGATTGCCCCTCAACTTTGAGGACAAGTTGTGTTCGGATCACCGAACTCCTTGAGCCAAAGACCTGCTCAAAGGAAAACCTGACCCAGGTCCCGGACTTAGAATCGGGCATCGGGCCGAAGAAATTGGGCACCCCGGATCCTGAGCTGTTTAGCTCGGGATCAAAATCCAGACTCTAAACTAGGCCTAAACTGTCTCTCCCGCATCAGGCAAGAGCCCCAGGAAACCGTACATCGCTACTGGGCCAGATTCCTCCTTGCACTTAACAAGGTCAGGGACTGCCGCGAAGAGAACATGGTCTCACTTTTTTGCAAAAACTGCACGGACGAAGGACTCCTCAATGCAATAAGCCTCCACGATATAGTAAGCTTTGCGGACTTGGTGACCATAGTACGGAAGTACTGTGCGATGGAGAGCGCTTGGAAGACCCAAACAGAATTTTGGGATAGTACTGCTCTCGCCAAAACCTTTATCCGAACTAAACGGACGAACTCTCGTAAGTCGTCCGACCCAACCCCCAAGAAACCAAAGCTCACTCTGTATGGAGATCCGTATTGGAAGGATGGCTCGACGGGCCATGTAAGCTCCACAGTACTCCGGATACAACATCTACTCATAGCCTTAAGGCATGTTAGATACTCCGGCAGGTGGCAAAAAGTGGCGAGGATCTTCTTGTGGGCCATAAAGTGGAACAACATCCCGCCAGCAAACACAATACGGTACTAACAGTCTTCGAGACTTTCGCCTCAAACAATAGGCGCAAGCGAAGCTTCGCCAAACTCCGCTGAAATTTACCGAGTGACAAAAATAAATCCTTGGAGCGACACTGCTATAACTTTTAATGCGGTTGATGAACCTCGATTCCGGCTGTCCGGCACCGGTCGCTCACAGTCCTTAGTCCCGATCGTAGATGGCTTTCGGCTCACTAAAGTACTCATGGACGGCGAGCGGATTAAATCTGATTTATGAAGAAACACTCAGCAAGATGGAGATTGATAAAAGCCGTATTGAACAAAGCGGCACGACCTTCAGGGGAATTATCCCTACTCGGGAAGCGTGGTGTGCGGGAAAAATCACACTCGATGTGGTATTCAGTACCCCGGAGAATTATATGTCCGATGAAATCACATTCCAGGTGGCTCCTTTTAGCAGCGGATACCACGCCCTTCTAGGGCGGGACGCATTTACAAGCTTTCAAGCCGTACCCCATTATGGGTACATGAAGCTTGAAATGCCCGGACCCAATGGAATCATCACTCTAGCTAGTGATCCGGACGTTGCGCTTCGCACCGAAAATAAAACCGCAGCTCTAGCCTTGGAAGCATTATCTGAAGCCCTAGCAGCCGAAGAGTTAACAACACTGCGGGCCACTGTGGACAGGGACGACGTGATACTAGACAAACGACCCAAGTCCACCTCATTCAAACCCGCAGACGAGATAGTCAAATTCCAGGTCCACCCAACGGACCCCACGAAGACAGCTTCCATTGGGACACATCTGAGCCCCGCGATTGACGCCGCACTACAAGATTTCCTACGCGAGAATTGGGACATTTTCGCCTGGCACCCATCGGACATGCCAGGCATCCCACGCAGACTGGCCGAACACAGCCTCAATATTGTAAAAGGATATAAACCAGTCAAGCAGACCCTAAGGCGGTTCTCAGAGCCCAAACGGCAGGCAATGGGGGAAGAGTTAGCCAAGCTACTCGAGGCCGGATTTATCAGAGATATCAAACATCCGGATTGGTTGGCAAATTTGGTGATGGTGCCAAAGAAGGACAAATCCTGGCGCCTATGCGCCGACTTCAAAGACCTCAACAAGGCTTGCCCCAAGGACGCCTTTCCCCTCCCCCGCATTGATCACATCATCGATGCCACAGCTGGACACGACTCGCTGTGTTTCGTCGACGCATACTCTGGATACCATCAAATAAATATGGCAGAGTCTGACCAAGCTGCAACAACTTTTATAACGCCATATGGCCCTTTTTGCTTCAACACTATGCCTTTCGGGCTTAAGAACGCCGGTGCAACCTACCAACGCATGATTCAAACATGCCTAGAAAAGCAAATCGGCAAAACAGTGGAGGCATACGTGGACGACGTGGTCATAAAAACAAAACACGTCGAAACCCTAATAGATGACTTGAGGCTTACATTCGACAATCTCCGGACATACGACATCAAGCTGAATCCGGAAAAATGCGTTTTTGGCGTCCCCTCGGGGAAGGTACTCGGCTTCATCGTTTCCAATAGAGGAATTGAAGCGAACCCGGCAAAGATCCGAGCTCTGTCACAGTTGTCTATACCAACAGACCTCAAGCACATCCAAAAGCTAGCTGGATGCGTGGCTGCTCTCAGCCGCTTTATCTCCAGGTTAGGAGAAAAGGCACTACCGCTTTATCGCCTTCTTCGGCGCACCGAACACTTCGTACGGGCGGATGCAGCCGCGGCCGGACTGGATGAAATAAAGACCTTATTGGCCAGTAATCCAGTATTAACAGCGCCGAATATCGACGAACCTATGCTGTTGTACATAGCTGCAAAGCATCAAGTCGTAAGCGCAGTGCTCGTCGTCGAACAAGAGGCTGACGGATACAAATACCCGCTCCAGAAGCCGGTCTACTACGTGTCCACGGTCCTAACCCCATGCAAATCCCGATACCCACACTATCAAAAAATAGCATACGTGGTGTTCATGGCATCCCAGAAGCTACGACACTACTTTCAAGAGTGTTCGATTACGGTGGCCTCCGAAGTACCACTCAATGACATAATAAATAACCGCGATGCTACGGGCCAGATTGCCAAATGGGCTATTGAGCTCCTTCCGTTCGACATAACATACAAACCACGGCGGGCCATCAAGTAGCAATTGGCTGACTTCGTCGCCGAATGGACAGAAGCCGAACTCCCTAAAGAGTACGACACATACTCAAACTGGATCATGCACTTCGACGGCTCTAAAATCCTGGCCGGATTGGGAGCAGGTGTAGTCCTGACATCTCCCACCGGCGACACGGTCCAGTACGTCCTCCAAATATTATACACAGACTCCAACAATGCAGCCGAATACGAGGCTCTGTTGCACGGTCTTCGGATGGCAGTCTCTATGGGCATTCAACGCCTAGAAGTGTGCGAGGACTCAAACCTCGCAATATCACAGATAAATGGAGATTTTGATGCCAAGGACCCGAAAATGGCGGCCTACCGTAATGCCGTCCTCAAAATGTCAGCTCGGTTTGAGGGGCTCGAATTCGACCATGTGGCTCGAGAAAACAATCAAGCGGCGGATGTCCTCGCTCGCATCGGCGCTAAACGCGACCCTGTCCCACCTAACATATTCTTGGAACGGCTGTTCAAGCCATTCGTAGTATGGGATGGGGAGTCCGACAATACTAGCACGGATCCGAATACATCCCCAGATTCCGAACCATCAGACATAGTCGGAGGTTCTACCCCCGAAGTAACGTCCTCGGCCCATGAAATCATGGCTATAATCGCCCCATGGACCGAGCCCTTCTTGGCCTACCTAAATAGGCAGGAGCTCCTCGAAGACCAAAATGAAGCACGCTGCATTGTCCGGCGTTCTAAAGCTTACAAAGTCTACGAAGGGGAACTCTACAAGAAAAGCGCTACCGGAGTACTACAATGATGCATCTCCGAAGAGGAAGGGCGGCAGCTCTTGGCTGAAATCCATGCCGGCCTGGGCGGGCACCACGCCGCAGCTCGGGCATTAGTCAGCAAGGCCTTCCAGACAGGCTTCTATTGGCCCGACGGTCTGAAAGCAGACGCACAAGACCTTGTCCAACATTGCGTCGGTTGCCAGCTCTTTGCCAATCAGAGTCATATGCCCCCTACCACTCTCCAAACAATCCCCATAACTTGGCCCTTTGTGGTCTGGGGGTTGGATATGGTCGGACCTCTTAAAGGGGGAAGCCATAAGACGAAATACTTATTGGTCATGGTCGACAAATTCACCAAATGGATAGAAGCTAAACCAGTCAAAACGGCTGAATCCGGACCAGTAATAGACTTCATATCCGGGGTCGTACACCGATACGGTGTCCCCCACAGCATCATCACTGATAATGGCTCAAATTTCACATCCGACGAAGTGAAAACTTGGTGCGCAAAAATGGGCATCAAGCTCGATTACGCTTCCGTCTACCATCCCCAAACAAACGGCCAGGTGGAGCGGGCAAATGGTCTCATTATGAGCGGCATCAAACCCAGACTAGTGCGATCCTTGACAGAGTCCAATACGCACTGGGTGGAGGAGCTCGACTCCGTACTCTGGGGGCTACGGACCACGCCAAATCGCACCACCGGATATACACCATTTTTTATGGTGTACGCCATGAAGCGATATTACCTTGCGACGTAATACATGATTCGCCACGCAGCACGCATGTCTGAAGAGAAGGAAGCCGAGTTAGATCGGCAGGATAATTTGGCTGCCCTGGAGGAGGAGCGTGATGTCGCAAAAGCCCGTTCCGCATTCTATCAGCAGCAGGCTCGACGATACCAAAGCAGAGAAGTGCGGGCCAAAACTTACAATATTGGCGAGCTCGTTCTACACCTACCGGAGAAGAAGAAGGACAAACTCAAACCCAAGTGGGAGGGTCCCTTAGTCATTGACAAAGTCCTCACCTGAGGAGCGTACCGCTTACGTAATGCATCCGATAACAGACTCGAGCCGAACCCATGGAACGCGGCCAGACTCCGGGGATTCTACGCCTAGCGCCGAACTCGGTGTTTGTCTCCTAACCCCTCCTTTTTAATTATGCTCCATCCTTTTTCCTTTCTTGACCTTTTTCTCTCTTCACACAAAGTATTCAATACAGTGCGGATTTCGGGATCACCTCGGCCGCACTAAGTGTGTAAGCAATACCTGGGGGCTTCCTGTACGGAAGCTAAAAATGATTACTCACATGGCTTTCTGCCCATCACATATGCATTATTTTTCCATATGTGCCTTTTCTTCACCATTATATGCATCGATATGACTTAAGATGTTGCCAAGCTGGGTTGCCTGGCTCTTGTGTTTATGCCCTACGTTCCCGTTAATTTGGCTAGGGCATAAGGGGAGCACCTCTGCTATTGTTACTGCCAGTTCAGCCGGATGTCTACCTCAGACTGGGTGAAGCCGAAAGCTAACTTCCTTAAGAGAATATTCGGTCGGTGGACAAAAGATGTATTCGTTTATTATAACATGAATCCCCAGAAGTCTTGTATTCCTGCGCCATCATTCGCAGTCCGGACATGTGCATCGTCGCATGCATACCCAGGGAAAGGAACCCCTAACGGAACTATTCTCTCTGGAAGATGTTTCTTACTATCCATGTAATATAACATAACTAGTTGGGTACTTGTCTGTTCAAGCACTTATGACCCCTACGCCTTGTTTCCACGCATACCCCGGTTTTGTATAACTAAGCGGGTATTCAGACACACCCCGGACTATAGGATCCGGGGGCTGAAGCGAAAAGGTCCGCCATGACAAATGATTTTAATCCGGCTAGGGGCTAATCATGCCCATTAAATTACATAGTCATTTGGACTGACTATATTCCTTCTCTATACCGTCCAACAGGCTATCTAGCTTACAATCCTGTTGAGAATACTTAGCGGCTAACGCTACCTGGTCATACACCAGACTAACGGGAATTTCTTGCCCATCGGGCCCCGCCGGTCCCACTTTGGCCATATGGTTCGGGTCCAGCTTGGTGTATCGCGTCTTCACCATTGCCCAGGCTTCTCTTGCTCCTTGCCGACATGCTGATATCTTCCATAGATGGAAGCGCCGCCGGGCTCCTTGAAGCAGGTCCGCAAGTTCCCCCATGCCATTAGGCAGTAGGCTTGATGGCCACAAAGCCTGAGCGACACCCTGCATCGCTTTCCGAGCTCGCTCGTGCAATCACGAAAGGTCTTGCAGTAAATCACTTGCAGATGAGGGCATCTCCTCCTCAGGGCGCCTCGTTAACATTCCTGCAAGAAAATTCTTTCAATATACCTCCTCGCCGAACTATACTACAGTTCGTCTAGGCACTTACTGTAAATGTCGCGTCGAAGCCTGTTGTTCTCCTACATGGAGTCCGCCAGCTGAGCGCGGAGATCTTTCAACTCAACGTCCAGCTGGACTTTGGCATCTTGAAGACCGTTCTTCTCCCGCCTAACTCGCATAAGAATGCGCTCGCCAGCCTCTAGCTGCTTTTTGAGATGCGATGCGTCCTCTCTTACGTCCTCTGGATTCACCTCGGGATCGTCTGCAGAATTTTCTGTTAGACTTGTCACATCAGCCATTTACTAACTGGTGCATCTTCATGCAATTGTGACAATTGTTACCAGATGAGGGCTTTTGGGGTTCCTCTAATTTGGCAATTGCGGCCCTCAGTTCGGCCTTGCATCCCTCCAGCTCCCGAAACAATTGCTCGTTCTTCTCTACAAGGACCTGTACATAAATTGATCCTTAAAACTGTTGTTTCAACCGTTTCATGTCTCAGGGGGTACTGCTGTACATACTTATCAAAATTTCTCACCCGTATGTCTTTGGTATATTGGTTTGTCGCTTGGGCAAGCCCGCCCCGAGCAGCTTGGACAAGAAGGAAGAGCAGTTCTCCGACATAAAAGCCGTCTGGGTGGCCCACCGAGCGTGGCAGCTCGCTTCTCCACCTAGCTCGCCTAGCCCGTCGGAGGCAGTTGCCGCACTAAGCCAGCGCGTGGTTCCACAGCTGGCCTCTCCAATATAGCTCAAGGAAGAGTGCCGACTTGCTCCATGCCGGCTTATCGGGGAGCACGGCGGCACGGGCATCGTCGCTGCCCTCGACGCCGCCGCGTCGTACATCGCCTCCAGTGTCTGCGACTGCGCCATCTGCCGTTGACGCGCGCGTAGCCGTGACATGCAGGCAGAGAAAGAAGCCGCCGCAGATGTCGACGAGGTGATGCGGCTACGCGGATGTGGACGAGGTGACGGGCAGCACGTCCCCGCCCGCTGACATCATCTAGGAAAACTAGAATACGGGAGGCCGCCACCGATTGTATCCCATGAAGGCCACCGCCGAGGCGACGCCGGCGAATACAGCCGGTGTCTTGCTCGATTCTTCTTCTGCAGGATGCTGGAGGAGGACAAAGAGATCGGGCGGCGACCATTTAGATTAGGTATTTTAATTCTACCAGGCTGGTTGTAATGGGAGTATTATAGGTAGTATCATGCATGCCAACTACTCCCTCCGTTCTTAAATATAGGAGTATTATAAGAGCATGGTTAATAGTATAGCCAGTTGATGGCTACATGACATTGCCACGTCATCTATAGCCAACCTTGTAGCCTTCAAGAATTATACTCTAATTTCAACATAGTTTTCAATGATATAATTTTTGGTAACATGCACGAACGTTTTGTTAGTTCAATCTATAGTCAAAATTTGACACAATATACAATGGGGACCAATAAACCAGGACGGAGGAATCGATGCCACGTCAATGTACCCACTAGAAACAAGTTAGACTTGTTCGGTTCAACCGCCTCCCTAGGTGTTTGGAGAGGAATTGGCCAGCGCGAGTCGGTTCTATAGGTGGGCAGGCGGCTTAAAACAAAGGAAAACGTGTGAACCCGCTAAGACGAGGGAGGGAAGCTTCTACATTCGCAGGGGACATGGCATTGGCTATTGGGCAGTAACATGCGAGTAGATGTACACTCTTCACCGGACAGAGGGAGTAAGTCATCTTTGGTTGTGCACCTTGACCAAGAAGGAGGGAAAAACTAGAGAACTTATTGTTTATTTGCTAATTAATAGCATTGCATGCAATGAACTAACCACTGCATGTCGTGTTTGGTAGTCTCGAGTCATTGAGAACATGCACGCCCACATCTCTTATTGGTTGATATGTCAAGAAACAAGAAATGAGGTGGGAGTTAATGCACCGCGCCTAAGTGTTTTGGGATTATTTGGTTTTTGTAAGGGCATCTCCAACAAGTTGTATGTTAGTCTTGTTGGTAAAATGTCCATGTCATCAACCAACAAGCTATCATACAGCTACTCCAATAGGTTGTATCTAAGTTATCCAATAGATGATGAGAAAATAAATGTGATTGCTCTCTATTTCACCTTGGAGCTTGTACAAAGGTTGTTGGTTAATCTACATACAACTTTGCTCTCTCTCCATATTTATTACACATGCCACATCATCACTATGTCCTAGATGGAAAATATACCAACACCTATCTTACAACTGTTGGAGATGCCCTAAAGTGACTTATACACCTAGACAGAGGGAGTACCTTGCTCATGCAAATATTAAATGCTTAGAGCCAACCTAAATAGCCATTCTAAGAGCCAACCTATTATATGAGTATTTTTTATGATGACTCTAAGTGAGGTGGCATCTCCTTATAGCCAACAGCCGGCTACATTGGAGCACTCCGGCAAGGCCTAGAGGTTAATTTGAGAACAGCTACCTCGAGGTTGATTTGACAGACATGACTTATAAGTTAACAGAGGTCATATGACCTTTTTTGGAAACATGTCGTAATGTAACGCAATAGACCTTCTTTCAAGTCAATTAGCATGTGTTCAAAAAATAAAGATTATTAAAAAGTAACACAATAGACCTTCGATTAACATGTGTAAAAAAACAAAAAATGTCAAAAAATACAAAACAAAGACCTTGATATGAACTAGATGGTATGGGTCACCCATCTCATGACTACTCCAGCCTCAGCACAGTTAACTTGGGAGTTTTGTTAGATGAGCTATCGGTAGGGAAGTTGGTCCTTGCTGATATAGGATGCCTCTTCGTATCATTTATGGCATACCTGGATGACCGCCTGGTGCCTCCCAATAGCCAATGCCACGTCCCCTGCTGTTGGGGATATAACTATTGGATATGACCCGCCCAGGAGGGGCCGGGTTATTGATGTGTACTATGCAACCTTCTTCTTGTAGACGTTGTTGGGCCTGCAAGTGCACAGGTTTGTAGGATAGTAGCAAATTTCCCTCAAGTGGATGACCTAAGGTTTATCAATCCGTGGAGGCGAGGGATGAAGATGGTCTCTCTCAAGCAACCTGCAACCAAATAACAAAGAGTCTCTTGTGTCCCCAACACACCCAATACAATGGTAAATTGTATAGGTGCACTAGTTCGGCGAAGAGATGGTGATACAAGTGCAATATGGATGGTAGATAAAGGTTTTAGTAATCTAAAAATATAAAAACAGCAAGGTAACTAATGATAAAAGTGAGCGTAAACGGTATTGCAATGATGGGAAACAAGGCCTAGGGTTCATACTTTCACTAGTGCAAGTTCTCTCAACAATAATAACATAGATAGATCATATAAAAATCCCTCAACATGCAACAAAGAGTCACTCCAAAGCCACTAATAGCGGAGAACAAACGTAGAGATTATGGTAGGGTACGAAACGAGCTCAAAGTTATTCTTTCAGATCGATCTATTAAAGAGTTCGTAATAGAATAACACCTTAAGACACAAATCAACCAAAACCCTAATGTCACCTAGATACTCCATTGTCACCTCAAGTATCCGTGGTCATGATTATACGATATGCATCACACAATCTCAGATTCATCCAACCAACATAAAAGTACTTCAAAGAGTGCCCCAAAGTTTCTCTGGGAGAGTCAAGAAAAGGTGTGCCAACCCCTATGCATAGGTTCATGGGCGGAACCCGCAAGTTGGTCACCAAAACATACATCAAGTGGCACGTGATATCCCATTGTCACCACAGATAAACACGACAAGACATACATCAAGTGTTCTCAAATCAAAGACTCAATCCGATAAGATAACTCAAGAGGGAAACTCAATTCATCACAAGAGAGTAGAGGGGGAGAAACATCATAAGATCCAACTATAATAGCAAAGCTCGCGATACATCAAGATCGTGCCATAGAGAGAACACGAGAGAGAGAGATCAAACACATAGCTCTTTGGTACATACCCTCAGCCCCGAGGGTGAACTACTCCCTCCTCGTCATGGAGAGCGCCAGGATGATGAAGATGGCCACCGGTGATGGATTCCCCCTCCGGCAGGGTGCCAGAACGGACTCCTGAGAGGTTTTTGGTGGCTATAGAGGCTTGCGGCGGCTGAACTCCCGATCTATCTTGATATTCAATGTTTTTAGGGTACGTAGGCTTATATAGGCGAAAGAAGTCGGTCGGGAGGTGCTCGAGGGGCCCACGAGACAGAGGGGCGCACCCAGTAGGGGGGGGGGCGCCCCTATCTCCTGGCCTCCTCGAGGATCTTCTGACGTGAACTCCAAGTCCCCAGGATGATATTCTTCCCAAAAATAACGCTGCCGAAGGTTTCATTCCGTTTGGACTCCGTTTGATATTCCTTGTCCTCGAAATCTTTGAAACATGCAATAAAACAACAATATGGGCTTTGGGCCTCCGGTTATCGTTAGTCCCAAAAGTAATATAAAATTGAATAATAAAGCCCAATATTGCCCAAAACAGTAGATAATATAGCATGGAGCAATCAAAAATTATAGATACGTTAGTTACCCTAATGACGGTTCATCTGAAACAAAGCCCATGAGTATGTTGAAGATGGCGGTTCACGGAGTAGGCCTGTTAAAGGGCCCAAACCCGAAGGCGGCTCAAGGCCCGTAAGTGTAAACCGCCATGTATATGTAAACTTGTATTGTAAGGCATGTAAGATAAGTCACCGAGCCGAACACGTTTGTATGAGCCGGCCGGGACTCTATAGGCCGCAGGGCGTCAACCCATGTATATAAGGGGACGACCCGGCAGCGGCTTAGGGCAAGAAACAATAGATCAGAAGCCAGGAAAAGCGTATTCGCTCCCTGGTAATCAAAAGCTAAACAATACCACCTCAAACTAGATTAGGCCTTTACCTTCACCGCAAGGGGCTGAACCAGTATAAACTCCTCGTGTCCTTTGTCCTGTTTTAACCCCTTTAAGCTAACCTCGTCGCAATGGCTCCGCAACTAAGTCCTTCCACTAGGACATCTGCCGTGACAATTCCACGACAGTTGGCGCCCAACGTGGGGCCAGCGCATGGTGGTCTTGAGTTCTTGAAGTGCAGCTTTGAAGGGCTCAAGGGATACGCTGTGGGCTGGATGACCAAGAGTCATCGCGGCATGCTCTACATCAACGATGCAGGCTGGGGCCCTGAGGCCGGCTCAATTGACTACGGGTACCATGTCCCCTTCGGCGAAATCCACGTCTTCATCGGCAAGATCAGTGAACCGGGCCCTGAGCCGGACACCTGCACCGACATCATCGAGACGGCTCAGCATGCACGACCCGATCGGGTTCAACCCGCCGAAAAGCGCGCTTTCGTTGAATGGATCCACGGGGCTGAATTGGAAGATTCCGTGCCTGGCGGTGAGACGACCATCTACTCTGACGGTGAATCGTCCATAGACAAGACTAACTCAATGTATCAACTACAAGACGGATGACTTGGGGGCTGTTCCGATGGCGACAGTATTCCGGACCCCCATGAGTCACCGAACAAGGTGACGATCTTCATGGCTGGCACCCAGCCGGTTCTCGGCTCGACAGCCGCCGCGGCCATGACTTCTAGTGCAACTGCGGTAACGGCCGTGGGTGTTGGCGGGTCAATACGCGTGCCGGCTCAAGTTTTAACAGATCTATTGGATGATCTGGTGACTCTGATGGGAGTGGAGGTAACCCCGGACAACCAGGAACAACATAAGGCGGATGTGGCTAAGCTGCGTGATGAGATAACACAGGCCAAGGAAGACTGGTGGCGGAGAATGCTAGGATGAATGCAGAGCGGGCCGTTTTAAATGCACAAGCACAACGGATTCAAGCGGATTCATACCGGCTCTCGGTGGATTAGAACGCCGCGAACGAAGGCTTGAGAAGAAAACACCGGATTCGTCTGCCTTTGGTCTATGAGTCAAGGAACCTCTTCAACACACCTGGGGCAGGGGCTAGTAACCCGCCAGGTATAAACCAGATGGCTGGAGTGCCAGCAGGTGGAGCGCCGGTTCAGCCGCATGTGACAGGTTCGCCACATATGAATAACAACCTGCCTCCGCATGTGGTAACACCATCGGGTCATTACGCCACCCCTTTAGAAAATATGATTGCGGCAGCTACGCAAGTGGCAGCTCTGCCAGTCGAGGGCGAGACTCCGGCGGTGATTGAAACCCGAAGGGCCAGAGAGCTTCTTCAAACAACTTTGGTACAACAGCAGGCTTATTCCTATAGTCGTGACCGGATTCATTCGACCCCTCGTCCAAGCCGGAGCTACAGTAGGCACATTGACTCACCAGTAGTCTCGAGTACTGAGAAGCACCGTAACCAGCCTCATGGACATGACCCGGCATGCAATGGTGCCAATGCACAGGATTTGGTGGATCAGGACAGAACGCATGGAGAGGCTGAGCTGGCGGCTCAACTGGCGGGTCATCAGCACGCGTCGGTTTACCCGACGGCTTCAGTTGAGGTAGGTGTAACTTCTAGAGCTTTGGGTGTGCCGTGTTTAATGGCGGCTATACGAAACGAGCGTCTGCCCAAGGACTTCAAAGGCCCTCGTAAGGTGCCTAACTACGCAGCGGACCAGCCCCCTGAGGCTTGGGTGGAGAGTTATGAGATGGCTATGGAGATGCTGGATGTCAGTGAGGCTGCATACGCTAAGTATTTCACCATGATGTTAGAAGGGACGACTCGTACCTGGTTGAAGGGGCTGCCGGCCAATTCCATCAGATCATGGGCAGAGCTGAAGGCCCGGTTTATACGGAATTTCAAAGACACGTGCAAGCAGCCCATGTCGATTGTGGACTTGGTTTCTTGTGTTCAAGCTAAGGGCGAGTCAACGACCAGCTGGGTGCGCCGGGTCTCGACTATCATACATTCCTCAGATAACATCAACGTCGGCTCAGCGGTTTTAATGTTAGAGAAAAATTGCTGTTTTATTCCGCTCAAGCAGAAGCTTGGGCGGCTTAAGCGGCATTGCAACAACATGGGGGAGCTTATGGCGGCTCTTGTCAAGTATGCTGACTCTGATGGTACCAAGGACCCCGACTCTGAGGATGAAAGACCGGGAAAGGGAAAGAAGAGTAGCGGCATGAAAGGACATCAGTACAACCCTACCAATCAGGGCGGCATCGGTAAGCGCAAGGCTGATGATTTTGTGGCTAACACCGGTGCGCGAAATTATAACCAGCGTCGTAGGGGAGGGCCGACTCAAGGGACAAAATTTAACCTTGAAGCAATATTGAATCAGCTGTGTCCAAAACACGGAACGGATCAGAAGCCCGCTACTCACCTGTGGAAGGATTGCAGTATAATGAGACACTTTAGGGAGTCCATCCAGCACAACTATGGCCCACACGGTGGTTCAGGGTCCGTCTCTCATGGTCCGGGTCATGGAGGAGCCGGTTCAAATTCCAGGTTTCAAGGCCATGGTAACCAGGGTAACTACAACCAGCAGAATAATCAGGGAAATCAGCAGCAACAACAGTCTGGTTATCAGAGCAACTCGAAGCAATTGAACAATGGACAGTACCACATCTTCACCACCAGCCTTTGTAAGCGGGATCAAAAGCTTCATAAGAGGGCAGTGAATGCTGTTGAGCCGGCGGTGACACATTACTTACGGTGGGCGGAGCAGCCTATCGTGTGGAGTCGTGAGGATCATCCGTCCCGGGTTGATAATCCGGGTCATCTGGCTCTGGTGGTGGCGCCTCAGGTTGGGGGCTATAAGTTTACTAAGGTACTCATGGATGGAGGCAGCAGCATTAATATACTTTATTATGAGACCTTCCATCGCGTGGGATTGACTGACAAAAATCTTAAGCCATCAAACACTGTTTTCCATGGTGTGGTGCCGGGTAAGTCAGCCTATCCGGTGGGTAAGAGATCTTTCGAAGTTGCCTTTGGAGATGAGCATGATTCCATATCTGAGACACTAACTGAGGGAGTCCCGGATTAGGGGGTGTCCGGATGGCCGGACTATAACCTTTGGCCGGACTCCTGGACTATGAAGATACAAGATTGAAGACTTCGTCCCGTGTCCGGATGGGACTTTCCTTGGCGTGGAAGGCAAGCTTGGCGATACGGATATGTAGATCTCCTCCCATTGTAAATGACTCTGTGTAACCCTAGCCCTCTCCGGTGTCTATATAAACCGGAGGGTTTTAGTCCGTAGGACGAACAACAATCATACCATAGGCTAGCTTCTAGGGTTTAGCCTCTCTCGATCTCGTGGTAGATCTACTCTTGTACTACCCATATCATCAATATTAATCAAGCGGGAGTAGGGTTTTACCTCCATCAAGAGGGCCCGAACCTGGGTAAAACATCGTGTCCCTTGTCTCCTGTTACCATCCGCCTAGACGCACGCTTTGGGACCCCCTACCGAGATCCGTCGGTTTTGACACCGACATTGGTGCTTTCACCGAGATTTCCATTGTGCGTCGCCATCGGGAAGGATGCCTCATCCCGTCTTTAAAGATGGCACTGTTGCTAAACGAGCTTTGGCTATCGGCCAAACTCTCCGGCTAGGCGGTTTTCTTATGACCGCTTGTTTGGCCGCCGCGCCGACGATGACTTCTCGGGTCATCGAAAGCAATCTTCATTTCAACTCGGAACTCGCCGAGCAGTTAGATCCGATGGAGCTCTCTTATTTAAATGAGCTCTTGGATCACATCGCCGCCCTGGGAGTTGCTACAGACTATGATCAGATTGGGCCTAAACCCGATCCGAGAGAGATTAACTCTCCCGGGTCACCCATCATGTTGCGATGGTGGAGGAACAATGCGGCAAGCCTTCATCTATCTTAAGGACTAGTTATGTCCGAATTACCGATCCCTCCAAGCGGATACCCGCGGAGGAGGGCGCCACTCAAGCCACGAACCTAAAGTCGTGCAACGGGCTAGATTCATTGGACAACATCCAAGAACCCAAGCTTCCGAGTTCGGAAACTCCTTGGCCCCTGAGTCTCAGATTGGGCGAGGTTCCGGATTTAATTCCACCCGCCCACCCAAACATAAGCGATCTATCCCAAATTCGGCAAGTGCCCGCATAAATAGTACACCATTACTGGGCCAGATTCCTCCTGGTCTTGAACAGGATAAAGGACTGCCGCGAGGAGGATGCAATTTCATTCTTACGCAATAATTGCACGCATAACGGAATCCTCAACGCCATAAGTCGCCGTGAAATTACATGCTTCGCTGACTTGGCGTCCATAGTACGAAAGTACTGTGTGATGGAAAGCGCCTGGAAAACCGAAATAAAATTTTGGGACAATCCGACCCTGAATACAACCCCAGTCTGAAATAAAAGGGTGCATTATCGCCACGCACCTGGGTTAAACGCCAAAAAGCAAAAACCCTCTATAGGGCATGGAACCGTACTGGAGGGATGGCTCAATGGACCCTGTAAAATTCATAGTATGTAGGGCGCCACACCAACTCATAGCCTTAGAGCATGTTGGATACTCCGGCGGTGGCGAGAAGTGGCGAAGAGCTTCTAACTCCGTAATCCACAGAGCACCAGCCCAAGGATACCAAAGACGGTATTAACAGTCTTCGAGACTTTCGCATCAAATAATATGCGGAAACGAACACTCCGCAGCCTTGCTGAAGTCTACCAAGTAGCAATAACAAACCCATGGAGTGACACGGCTATTACCTTTAATGCCAGTGATGAACCTAAATTCCAAACAGCCCGAGCACCAGCCGCATTGGTCCTCAGTCCAGTAGTGGACGATTTTCGCCTTACCAAGGTACTCATGGACGGTGGCAGCTTGAACCTCATTTACGAGGAAACTCTTCGAAAAATGGAAATAGTCTGGAGCCGCATTGAGCGAAGCAGCACAAACCTTAGAGGAATAATCCCCAGTCGGGGAGCGCGCTGTACATGAAAATCACACTGGATGTGGTGTTCGGCATGCCGGATAATTACAGGTCCGAGCAGGTCACGTTCCAAGTGGCCCCGTTCAGCAGCGGATATCACGCTCTATTAGGGCGAGAGGCATTTACAATTTTTCAAGGTATACCCCATTACGGGTACATGAAGCTCAAAATGCCCGGGCCCAACGGAATCATCACTCTTGCTAGTGACCCGGACATAGCACTCCGCGCCGAAAATAAGACAGCTGCACTGGCCCTTGAGGCACTATCCGAAGCCCTAGCGGCCGAGGAACTAACTGCGCTGCGCTCCAGAGTGAGGGACGACGTGATACTCGATAAAAGATCCAAGTCCACCTCTTTTAAACCAGCGGACGAAATAGTCAAATTCCAAGTCCATCCAACGGACCCTACAAAAACGGCCTCCATCGGGCGCAATTAAACCCTGATGTAGACGCCGCACTACGAGAATTCCTACTCGAAAATTGGGACATTTTGCTGGCACCCTTCGGACATGCCAGAATCCCACGCCCGGTGGCGAGCACAGCCTAAACATCCTAAAAGGATTCAAGCCAGTCAAGCAGGCCCTTCGTAGTTTCTTCGAACCTAAGAGACAAGCCATGGGAGAGGAGCTAGCCAAACTACTGGAGGCCGGATTCATCAGAGATATAAAACATCCGGACTAGCTAGCAAACTTGGTGATGGTACCAAAGAAGGACAAATCCTTGCGCCTATGCGTCGATTTCAAGGACCTCAACAAGGCTTGCCCAAAGGAACCCTTCCCCCTCCCCCGCATCGATCAAATTATCGACGCTACCGCAGGACACGATTCATTGTGTTTCCTCGACACAAACTCCGGCTACCATCAAATTAAGATGGCAGAGCCAGACCAAGACGCAACGGCATTCATCACCCCATACGGCCCATTCTGCTTCAACACAATGCCCTTGGGGCTCAAAAACGCCGGCGCAACATATCAACGTATGATTCAGACATGTCTGGCAAACCAGATCGGCAAAACAGTGGAGGCATATGTAGATGACGTGGTCGTCAAAACCAAGCATGTCGAAAGTCTAGTAGACGACTTGAGGCTCACATTCGACAACCTCCGAACATATGACATCAAGCTTAACCCGGAAAAATGCGTTTTGGCATCACCGAAAGCTCTTGGGCTTCATTGTATCCGGTAGAGGAATTGAAGCAAACCCAGCCAAGATCCGAGCTCTGTCACAATTGGATACCCCAAAGGACCTCAAATAAATACAAAAATTGACCGGATGCGTGGCGGCTCTAAGCCGCTTTATCTCCCGCTTGGGAGAAAAGGCATTACCCTTTATCGCCTCCTCCGGTTACCTTTGAACACTTTGAGTGGACGGATGCATACGGCCGGACTCGAAGAAATAAAAGCCATATTGGCAACAAACCCGGTCCTGGCCGCGCCTAACATCGGCAAACCAATGCTATTATATATCGCGGCAACTCATCAAGTTGTAAGCGCAGTGCTCGTCGTCGAATGAGAAACGGACGGACACAAATCCCCCCTTCAAAAGCCAGTTTACTACGTGTCCACTGTCCTCACTCCATGCAAGTCGCGGTACCCGTGATTATCAAAAGATAAGCGACGCGGTATTTATGGCATCTCAGAAGTTGCGACACTACTTTCAAGAGTGTTTGATAACAGTAGCCTCTGAAGTACCTCTTAACGATATTATAAACAACCGCGACATGACGGGCTGGATTGCCAAATGGGCCATTGAGCTCCTCCCGTTCGACATAACCTATAAGCCACGGCGAGCTATTAAGTCGCAAGTTTTGGCTGACTTAAATGGCGAATGGATCAAGCTGAACTCCCTAAAGAGTACGGCACATATTCCAACTGGATCATGCACTTCGACGGCTCCAAAATGTTGGCTGGATGCAGAAGTGGCGTCGTTCGACGTCCCCAACAGGAGAATCTGATTCAATACGTACTCCGGATAATGTATCTGGACTCCAACAACACGGCCGAATATGAGGCCCTTCTACATGGTCTCCGGATGGCGGTCTCCATGGGCATTCAATGCCTAGAGGTGCTTGTGAGGATTCGAACCTCTCTATATACCAATTAACTGAAGAGTTTGATGTCAAGGATCCGAAAAGGGCAGCTTATCGCAACGCCGTCCTAAAAATGTCAGCTCGGTTCGAGGGGCTCGAATTTCACCATATAGCTCGGGAAAACAATCAGGCAGCAGACGTCTTGTCATGCATTGACACAAAGCGCGATGCCGTCCCCCCCAACATCTTCTTGGAGAGGCTGTTCAAGCCATCCGTATTATGGGAAGGGGAATCCGGAAATAACAGCCCGGACCCAACCGCACTGCCCGACACCGAACATTTTGATACAACAGGAGGCTCTGCCAACGAAGTAACATCTTCAACCCACGTATTAATGGCAGTCATTGCCCCGTGGACAGAACCATTCCTAGCCTACCTAACCAGGCAGGAACTTCCCGAGGACCAAAACGAGACACGCTGCATAGTGCGGCGATCTAAAGCCTATAAAGTCCATGAGGGAGAGTTTTATAAGAAAAGCACCACCTGAGTCCTTCAAAGGTGTATCTTCGAAGAGGAAGGGCGGAATCTTCTGGCTGAAATTCATGCCGGACTCGGCGGGCACCACGCCGCAGCCCGGGCCCTTGTAAGCAAGGCCTTCCGTACATGATTTTATTGGCCGACGGCCCGGGCAGATGCTCAGGACTTAGTCCAACGATGCGTCGGTTGCCAGCTCTTTGCTAACCAAAGCCATATGCCACCCACCGCCCTCCAAACTATACCCATCACCTGGCCCTTCGCGGTCTGGGGGCTTGACATGGTTGGACCCCTTAAAGGAGGAACCCACAAGAAAAAATACCTACTGGTCATGGTGGATAAATTCACCAAATGGATAGAGGCCAAGCCTGTTAAGACGGCCAAATTCGGACCGGTGATAGACTTCATATCAGGGGTCGTACACTGTTACAGCGTCCCCCACAGCATCATCACTGATAATGGCACGAACTTTACGGCCGACGAGGTCAAACCCTGGTGCAAAAACATGGGCATCAAGCTCGACTATGCTTCAGTCTATCACCCACAAACTAATGGTCAAGTCGAGCGAGCAAATGGTCTAATCATGAGCGGCATCAAACCCAGATTAGTGCGGTCCCTCAAGGAATCTAACACGCACTGGGTAGAGGAGCTCGACTCCGTACTCTGGGGGCTGCAGACCATGCCGAATCGCACCACCGGATACACACCATTCTTTATGGTATACGACGCAGAGGCGGTTACGCCTGCGACATAATTCATGACTCACCTCGCGTGCGCATGTACGAAGAAAGAGAAGCCAAACTCGATCGGCAGGACAGTTTGGACGCCTTGGAGGAGGAGCGTGACGTGGCAAAAGCCCGTTCCGCATTTTATCAACAGCAGGCTCGAAGATACCAAAGCAGATAAATATGGGCCAAAACTTACAATGTTGGCGAGTTAGTTCTACGCCTGTCGGACAAGAAAAAGGACAAACTCAAGCCCAAATGGGAAGGTCCCTTTATTATTGACCAAGTCCTGAGTGGTGGAGCGTACCGTCTGTGAGATGATAACCGACTCGAGCCGAACCCATGGAACGCAGCCCGTCTCCGAAGATTCTACGCCTAGCGCCGGACTCTGTGTTCGTCTCCTTCCTCTGTCTATTTTTTACACATTAGCTGTCTTTTATTTATCTCCTTCTCCCTCCTTTTCTCTTACAGCCTTTAAGGGCTCGTTCGCGCCTTGTTCGCACACAGTTGACGCGCTATCCGCGCTCATTATACTTGGGGGCTTCTTTAACAGAAGCTTATTTATACGGGCTTCATGCCCAACACATGTGTCACACTTCCGCATGTACCTTTTATTCACCATTATATGCATCGATATGACTTAAGTTTTGGCCAAGCTGGGTTGCTGGCTCTGTGCTTACCCCCACGTTCCCGATTGTTCGGCAAGGCGGTAAATGGAGCACCTCTGCGATTGTTACTGCCGGGTCACCGGATGTGTACCTCGTGACCGGTGAAGCCGAAAGCTAGCGTTCTTAAGGGAATATTCGGTCGGTGAACTAAAGATGATTTCTCACTTGTTTATTTATCCGCCCCCACATGCTTTTCTGCTTTTTTCGCAGTCCAGACATGCACTTTAGGGCATGCCTCCCAGGAAAAGGAACCCCTAACGGAACTATTCTCCCTGGAAGATGTTTCTTACTAACCATGTAATATAACATAACTAGTTGGGCACTTATGCATTTCAAGCACTAATGACCCCTACGCTGGGTCTCCACGCATGCCCGGTTCTTACATAACCGAGAGGGTATTCGGACACACTCGGACTATCGGGTCCCGAGGTTGAAGCGAAAAGGTCCGCCATGACAAACGATCTACAATCCGGCTAGAAGGCATTTTTACATGTCATCTTAAATTACATAGTCAATTTGTTGGTATATTCCTCTTCAATACCTTCCAACAGGCTGTCTAATTTACAGTCTGTTGGGAATATTAATGACCAACTCTACGGCCGTACACTAAGCTCACAGGATCTCCTTCCCATCGGGCCCCACAGTCCGACCTCGGCCATGTGGTTTTGGTCAACCGTGTACGGCGTATTCACCATGGCGCCTTTGACGGCAGCCGATATCTTCCATAATCGGGCACCGCGCTCCCTTAAGCCTCTCTGCAAGCTCTCCAAGGCCTTGGGCACGGAGGCAGAGATGGCCACAAGGCACAGGCGGCGCCTTTCATCACCTACGAACTCGTTCATGCAGTTGTAAGAGCTCGGGAAGAAGGTCACCCATAGAACCGGGCATTTCCTCTGCAGGACGACCTGTGAGCATACCTACAGACATAACTCTGTTAGTCGACTTCCTCGCCGAACTCTTTTTCAAAGTTCGTTCAAGCACTTACTAAACATGCCGCGTTGAAGCCGCCGATTCTCCTTAACAGAGTCGGACAGTTGGGCACGAACATCCTTTAGTTCCTCGCCCAGCTGGGTGTTGGCATCTTGGAGATTATTCTTCTCCTGCCTCACCTTCGTAAGCACGCTCTCGCCGACCTTTAACGGCGCAAGAGTTGTTGCTTGGCGGATCTACTCCGGTGCCATCTGCAATGTTATTGTCGATTTGCACACATGCCGCACTTCACAACATACTTATCTTTGAAGCATATATTACCGGAGGGGTCTCCTTGGCCTCCTCGCCGCGGCTAGTGCGGCCTCAAGTTGGGCTTTGCACTCTTCCGGCTCACAGGACAGTTGTGTATTCTTTTCTGTAAGATCCTGCATAACAAATGATCCTTAAATCAGTTATTCTAACTGTTTCAAGTCTTGGGGGCTACTGACATATATAACCATCAAATTTTCTCATCCGTATGTCTTTCACATACTGCTCTGTGGCTCTGGCTAGACCATTTTGAGCGGCACGGAGGTACGCATCTCCCGAATTGAAGGCATCAAATGCCTCTTGGGAGAAACAAGCGTTATGAAGAAGCTGTCGGCGGCGCCTGTGATTCATGGTACTCTCCACCTCGGAATTGGTGGCGGACAGTCTGTCCGCATCCTCTATCGGAGGAGCGTCCGACGCACGCCTCGTGTTCGCTCTGCTTCTGGAGCGGGCTTTGGAGCCTGGCTGGTGCAGGCGCGATTGGCAACCTCTCCAGATATAGTCCGGCGAGCCCTCTTTTTCCTAAAAAGAGCACAAGCGTTAGTATGCATCACAAGAATAATACCTTGGAATAAGGCGGCGCGCCTTACTGCTGTGCTGGTGCCTCGACCCAGACTGCGTGTCTCTTTAGCCTGCCCGCCCTCGCGGTCCCTTGTTGGCTAGTCGCCGCAGGCTCGGCATTCCGCCTCGAGATCCTCCCCTGCGAAACACCATTGGTATACGGTGATAAAAAATAAGCACAGATGGATCATCTTTGAAGTATCGGGACTTCGGTCTCAGTTACTTGTGAGTCGGGGAGCAGTCCGGGATAATCGACCGTAATAGCCACCAAGGCATTGTCGATGCTCAGTTGGTAAAATACCCCATCGATCAGCTCCACGGATATGTCCGGATCCTCTTGGGAGGCCGGATCGAGGAACCGTTCCGGATCCTCGGGTTGTGGAGGAAGGCTGTTTATATCCTTTACGGCCCGGCGCAATTTCTGTGTCGAAATCACAAGATGAGATACTTAACCACGGGAATATGGAACGGATGGGCAAAAAGAAGTGTTTGCTTACCCAGTTTGGGGGACTGTACATAGAAAATCCGCCCTGTGGATGGACGCGGAGAAATTCCTCCTCTTCTCCCTTGTACAATGCGGACAAGATCTTCGTCAGAGCGGCAACCGATTCCGGCCCCTTACGGCCGCAGCGGTTGGCATCATCCGCCCCGTTTAAATCCCACTTGGGGTGGCCTCGATACTGACGCGGCTGAACCCCCCGCATTATGCTGGTGGCCATGACCCCGATCATGTTCTGTCGGGAATGAGCTAACAACCTTATCCGGATCATCGTAAAGGACGTCCTTGTCATTTTCCTTCTGAGGGCTCCGTGGACGCCAGCTTAGGCGCTTCTTCAAAGGAGCATTATCGAACTCAGGGAGCCGATCCGAACAGGGTCCGGCAGGGGGACATCTTCTATATAAAACCATTCTGAAGGCCAGTCTTCGGACGCCTTCTTTGGGGTTCTAGATAGATATCCGGTCCCGGCGATGCGCCATAGTTCGGCTCCGCCCACTTGATATATCGACCCCTCCTGAGAACGGGGCACGAGGCAGAACAGCTTCTTCCGTAGCGCGAAATGAGCCTCGATGCCCGAAAACAGCTCGCAAAGGGCTACGAAGCCCATAATATGCAATATGGAGGCATGCGTAAGGTTGTGCAACTTGAGGCCGTAGAACTCCAGGAGCCCCCGGAGAAATGGATGAATTGGAAATCCGAGCCCTCTTATCAAATAAGGGACAAGGCATACCCGCTCTCCTTTGGAGGGATTGGGGACGCTCTCCGCTTGCTCTCCACCATTATAGGTGGCAAGCTCGGCTCGAACCGGGACCATGTAGGCTGGGGGGAGAAACCCCTTGGCTTGGAGCGTCACTAGCTCATTTGTGTGGGGCGGAGCATCTCTCCCAATCTCGGTGAGAAATTTGGGAGGGCGAGAGGAGGAGCTGCGTCGACTGGCCATGATGGAATGTATCTCTGTCGGATGCACTCCGATGAATGCTCCCGAAGGGAAGGTGGTGTGATTTGGATCTAAATCCTCGTCTCTTTAATAGACAACTCATTTGTGTAGCTAGGGGGGTAAATGTAAAACACCCTGGCTTTTTGCATTCGTTTGACACGTGGAAGATGGCCATTATTGGGCGCGGAAGCCAAGGAGCGCAATATTCATAAGGAGCCGGACACTATTCAACAGGTACACGGAATTTGGAGAAGAACTCGCCTTGCAATGCCGAAGACAATCTGCGCGCCAGACTCGCTGTCATTGAAGCCTGGTTTGGGGGCTACTGAAGGAGTCCCGGATTAGGGGGTGTCCGGATGGCCGGACTATAACATTTGGCCGGACTCCTGGACTATGAAGATACAAGATTGAAGACTTCGTCCCGTGTCCGGATGGGACTTTCCTTGGCGTGGAAGGCAAGCTTGGCAATACGGATATGTAGATCTCCTCCCATTGTAACCGACTACTGTAACCCTAGCCCTCTCGGTGTCTATATAAACCGGAGGGTTTTAGTCCGTGGGGCCGAACAACAATCATACCATAGACTAGCTTCTAGGGTTTAGCCTCTCCGATCTCGTGGTAGATCTACTCTTGTACTACCCATATCATCAATATTAATCAAGCGGGAGTAGGGTTTTACCTCCATCGAGAGGGCTCGAACCTGGGTAAAAACATCGTGTCCCTTGTCTCCTGTTACCATCCGCCTAGACGCACAGTTCGGGACCCCCTACCCGAGATCCGCCGGTTTTGACACCGACACTAACCTTCAAAGTGGTCAAGATTAAGAGCCCTTATCATGCTCTATTTGGGCGGCCAGCTTATGCTAAGTTCATGGCGAGGCCTTGTTATGTTTATTTGCAGCTTAAGATGCCGGGTTACAAGGGCACCATCACAGTACATGGGAGTCACAAGGTGGCCTTGGAGTGTGAAGAAGGCGATGCTGCTTACGCTGAATCAGTTTGTGCAACAGAGGAGCTGAAATTTTACAAGGATAATGTTGACCCAGCAGACATGACGTCCTTGAAAAAGCCAGCCACAGAGCACGATCCTTCGTTAAAGTTTAAGTTGGCAGATGACACTAAATTGGTTGACTTCGTTCCTGGCGACTCATCTAAGCAGTTCAACATCAGTGCTAATCTGGATCCGAAATAGGAAAGCACGCTCATCGAGTTCGTCCGTGAGAACATGGACATCTTTGGATGGAAGCCTTCAAACATGCCGGGTGTATCGAGGGAACTCGCTGAGCACACTCTTAATATTGATCCAAAGTTTAAACCGGACAAGAAATTCCTTTGTCGTTTTAACTAGGAGAGGCGGAAGGCCATTGGTGAATAAGTGGCCCGGCTCTTAGCGGCCGGGTTTATCATTGAAGTTTTTCATCCTGACTGGTTGGCTAACCCGGTGTTGGTACACAAGAAGAATGGCACTTGGCGAATGTGTGTGGATTACACGGATTTAAATAAGGCTTGTCCGGCTGATCCGTTTCCTCTCCCCCGTATTGATCAAATCATTGATGCTACGGCGGGTTGTGAACGTTTGAGTTTTTTGGATGCTTATTCTGGTTATCATCATATCAAGATGGCAGTTAAGGACCAGGAGAAGATAGCTTTCATTACTCCGTTTGGAGCCTTCTGCTATGTGTCTATGCCTTCTGGGCTCAAGAGTGCCTAGGCGACTTACCAGCGGTGTGTGCAAAATTGCCTTCACAATCAGATCGGGCGTAATGTTCATGCTTATGTAGGTGACATTGTGGTGAAATCCAGGAAGAAGGAGACCTTGATTGATGATTTGAAGGAGACGTTTGACAATCTCCGGGTTTATAAGATGATGCTTAACCCGGCCAAGTGTGTTTTCGGTGTACCGGCAGGTAAGCTTTTGGGTTTTCTGGTTTCTAACAGAGGCATTGAAGCTAACCCGGAGAAGATCAAAGCTATTACTTCCTTGGCTAAGCCGGCATGTATCAATGATGTTCAGCGTTTGGCGGGTCGTATTGCGGCCTTGAGCCGGTTCATAAGCCGGTTAGGTGAGAAAGCCATCCCTCTGTATCAGATGATGAAAAAGACAGATAATTTTGTCTGGAGTGATGCTGCTAACGAGGCATTTGAGGAACTTAAGAAGCAACTGGCTGAGCCGCCGGTTCTTGCTGCTCCTATTGATAAGGAGCGTCTGTTGTTATATGTGGCTACCAATGGCTGGGCCGTCAGTGTAGCTATTATGGTGGAAAGGAAAGAGGCAGGCAAGGAGTACCCGGTTCAACGGCCGGTCTACTACATCAGTGAGGTACTCATAGAGTCCAAGCAGAGGTATCCGCACTGGCAAAAGCTTGTGTATGGGGTTTGATACGTCTTTGTCGTATCTACTTTTCCAAACACTTTTGCCCTTGTTTTGGACTCTAACTTGCATGATTTGAATGGAACTAAACCGGACTGACGCTATTTTCAGCAGAATTGCCATGGTGTTATCTTTGTGCAGAAACAAAAGTTCTCGGAATGACCTGAAACTTCACGGAGATTATTTTTAGAAATAATAAAAAATACTGGCGAAAGAATCAAGGCTAGGGTGCCCACACCCTTTCCACGAGGGTAGGGGTGCGCCTGCCCCCCTGGGCGCGCCCCCTGCCTCGTGGGCCCCCTGGAGCTCCACCGACCTCAACCCAACTCCATACATTCGTTTTCGGGGAGAAAAAAATCAGAGAGAAAGATTCATCGCGTTTTACGATACGGAGCTGCCGCCAAGCCCTAAACTCTCTCGGGAGAGCTGATCTGGAGTCCGTTCGGGGCTCTGGAGAGGGGAATCCGTCTCCATCGTCATCATCAACCATCCTCCATCACCAATTTCATGATGCTCACCGATGTGCGTGAGTAATTCCATCGTAGGCTTGCTGGACGGTGATGGGTTGGATGAGATTTATCATGTAATCGAGTTAGATTTTTTGGTGTTTGATCCCTAGTATCCACTATGTTCTGAGATTGAAGTTGCTATGACTTTGGTATGCTTAATGATTGTCACTAGGGCCCAGTGCCATGATTTCAGATCTGAACCTATTATGTTTTCATGAATATATGTGAGTTCTTAATCCTATCTTGCATGTCTATAGTCACCTACTATGTGTTATGATCCGGCAACCCCGAAGTGACAATAATCGGGACTACTCCCGGTGATGACCGTAGTTTGAGGAGTTCATGTATTCACTATGTGTTAATGCTTTGGTCCGGTACTCTATTAAAAGGAGGCCTTAATATCCCTTAGTTTCCATTAGGACCCTGCTGCCATGGTAGGGTAGGACAAAAGATGTCATGCAAGTTCTTTTCCATAAGCACGTACGACGAATACATGCCTACATTACATTGATGAATTGGAGCTAGTTCTGTGTCACCCTATGTTATGACTGTTACATGACGAACCGCATCCGACATAATTCTCCATCACTGATCCAATGCCTACGAGCTTTTCACATATTGTTCTCCGCTTATTTACTTTTCCGTTGCTACTGTTACAATCACTACAAAACCCAAAAATATTACTTTTGCTACTGTTACCATTGCTATCATACTACTTTGCTACTAAATATTTTGCTGCAGATACTAAGTTATCCAGGTGTGGTTGAATTGACAACTCAACAGCTAATACTTGAGAATATTCTTTGGCTCCCCTTGTGTCGAATCAATAAATTTGGGTTGAATACTCTACCCTCGAAAACTGTTGTGATCCCCTATACTTGTGAGTTATCAAGACTATTTTCTGGCGCAGTTGCCGGGGAGCATATCTCTATTCTTTGAGTCACTTGGGATTTATATCTGCTGGTCACTATGAAGAACTTGAAAGAGGGGAAAACAAATTTATCCCTCAACTACGAGGGGAGGTAAGGAATTGCCATCTAGCTCTGCACTTGATTCACCTTCTATTTTGAGTTAGCTTGCGACACCTAGACCTGCTTCTACTATTAACTCTGATATGTCGCATGTTATTGATGATGCCACTTCTGCTATGCATGATACTTATGATGAAACTACTTCTATGCTTGATACTACTGTGCCACTTGGTGAATTTCTTGATGAACAACTTGCTAGGGCTAGAGAGAATGAAATTATTGAAACTGATAATATTGATGAAAGTGATGATGAAGATTCTCCCCCTAGGTATGAATTGCTTGTTGTGCCTGAGGGCTATGTTATGGATGAAGAAACAGCTAGAGACTTTCTTGCTTCCAATGATAGAAGTGATCTTAAGAAATTATTAGCTAAGCTGAAACAAAAAACTCTGAATGCTAGAATGAAATATGATCCTGCTTATGCTACTTCACCTATCTTTGTTACTGATAAGGATTATGAATTCTCTGTCGAGCCCGATATAATTACTTTGGTTGAATCTGATCCTTTCTATGGCTAAGAATCTGAAACTGTTGTGGCACATCTTACTAAATTAAATGATATAGCCACCCTATTCACTAATGATGAGAAAATTCGCTACTATTATATCCTTAAAATATTTCCGTTCTTATTAAAGGGTGATGCTAAGATATGGTTTAATTCTCTTGATCCTGGTTGTGTGCGTAGTCCCCAGGATATGATTTATTACTTCTCTGCTGAATATTTCCCTGCTCATAAGAAACAAGCTGCTTTAAGGGAAATATATAATTTTGTGCAAATTGAAGAAGAGAGTCTCCCACAAGCTTGGGGTAGGCTTCTCCAATTACTTAACGTTTTGCCTGATCATCCTCTCAAGAAAATGAAATACTTGATATCTTTTATAATGGACTAACCGATGCTTCCAGAGACCACCTGGATAGTTGTGCTGGTTGTGTTTTCAGGGAAAGAACACCAGATGAAGCTGAAATGTTATTGAATAATATGTTGACCAATGAAAATAATTGGACACTTCCTGAACCAACTCCTAAGCCAACTCCGAAGAAAAGGGGTGTTTTGTTCCTCAGTCCTGAAGATATGCAAGAGGCAAAGAAATCTATGAAAGAAAAAGGTATAAAAGCTGGAGATGTTAAGAATTTACCTCATGTTGAAGAAATACATGGTCTTGATAACCCGACACAGGTAGTAAAGGTAAATTCTCTTTATAGATTTGATGAAGGTGATATTCCTCGTTATAAGTCTGCTAGCCAATGCTTAGATGAGTTTGATAATTTTATTGTCAAACAAGAAAACTTCAATGCTTATGTTGGTAGAGAATTAAAACACAATGCTTATATGATTGAACACTTGAGTGATTATATGTCTAGAGTTAAAGGTGAACTTAAACTCATTAGTAAACATGCTTCTATGGTTACCACTCAAGTAGAACAAGTACTTAAAGCTCAGAATGATTTGCTCAATGAATTAAATAGTAAGAATAATGATTTTGCTGTTAGAGTGGCTACTAGAACTGGCAGAATGACTCATGAACCTTTGTATCCTGAAGGCCATCCTAAGAGAATTGAGCAGGATTCTCAGAGAAATAATATTGATGCACCTAGTCCTTCTAAAAATAAGAAAAAGAAAAATGATAGGACTTTGCATGCTTCTAGTGAACCTGTTGTAGACACACATGAGAATCCCAACGATATTTCTATTTTTGATGCTGAAACACAACCTGGTGATGAACATGAACCTAGTAATAATGTTAATGACAATGTTCATGTTGATGCTCAACCTAGAAATGATAATGATGTAGAAATTGAACCTGCTGTTGATCTTGATAACCCAAAATCAATGAATCAACGTTATGAAAAGAGAGTTTGTTGCTAGGAAGCATGGTAAAGAAAGGGAGCCATGGGTTCAGAAACCCATGCCTTTTCCTCCCAAACCATCCAAGAAAAAGGATGATGAGGATTTTGAGCGCTTTGCTGAAATGATTAGACCTATCTTTTGCGTATGCGTTTAAGCGATATGCACAAAATGAATCCTTATGCTAAGTATATGAAAGAAATTTTTACTAATAAAAGGAAGATACCGGAAGCTGAATTTTCCACCATGCTTGCTAATTACACTTTCAAGGGTGGAATACCTAAGAAACTAGGAGATCCAGGAGTACCAACTATACCATGCTCCATTCAAAGAAACTATGTTAAAACTGCTTTATGTGATCTTGGAGCCGGTGTTAGTGTTATGCCTCTCTCTTTATATAGTAGACTTGATTTGAATAAGTTGACACCTACTGAAATATCTTTGCAAATGGCTGATAAATCAACTGCTATACATGTCGGTATTTGTGAGGATGTGCCTTTTGTGGTTGGAAATGTTACTATTTTAACAGACTTTGTCATTCTTGACATTCCCGAGGATGACAGTATGTCTATTATTCTTGGAAGACCTTTTTTGAATACTGCAGGGGCTGTTATTGATTGCAACAAAGGCAATGTCACGTTTCATGTTAATGGCAATGAGCATACGGTACACTTTCCGAGGAAACAACCTCAAGTTCATAGTATAAATTCTATTGGAAAAATTCCATCGATTATTTTTGGAGGGTTTGAATTTCCTCTACCTACTGTCAAGAAGAAATATGATATTCTTATTATTGGGGACGTGCATATCCCCGTTGTGGTAACATAGTGTTATTCGAAATTTCTCTGGTTCCATGTTATTCGGAAAGAGTTTGTTAATAAGACCTGATCAACCTTGTTAGTGGATTCCTTCTGATGAGCATCAGATGGATGAAGTTAGAAAGCACAAACTTCTGTACCCTCCTTTTAGTTTCTGTTATTTAGTTGAAATAAAGTAAAATTAGTATTTTCTATCAGTTTCCTGAATTATCCGTGCAATAAAAAATACCCCGAAAATAGAAGTTCTCCAAATGCCCCGAAAATGAAATATGATCTTTTCTAGTATATTTGAGAATGTCTGGCACTAAGAACACAACAGGGGGAGCAAGCACCTAGCCACGAGGGTCCAGGGCGCGCCCCCTGCCTCGTGGGCCCATGGTGGCTCCCCTCCACTTATTCCTGCACCCACACACTCCTTCTTCCTCCCAAAAAAAATCACCAACCAGCTCAAGCACGAGTTCTAGCTCATTTTGCTGCGATTTTCGATCTCCTTGCTCAAAGCACCTCTCACAAAACTGCTTTGGGGGATTGTTCCTTGGTATGTGACTCCTCCAATGGTCCAATTAGTTTTTTTCTAGTGCTTTATTCATTGCAAATTTGTGCTGCCTAGGTGACCATGTTCTTGAGCTTGCATGTAAAATTTATATGGTTCCAAGTAGTTCTAATGCATGATATAGTCTCTAGGCACTTGCGGGAGTAGTTGCTATCAATTTTGTTGAGCTTGGTTCACTTTTATTTGAAGTTACTAAAAATTTCAGAAATTTTTAGAAAATGATGAAGAGATTTTTGAGGGGCTCTTCGAGCCGAAGCTCGAAGGATAAGAAAAGTGAAGAAGAAAAGATGCCCAAATATAATCTACCTCGCACCACGGAGGTTCGGCCGTGTGAATGGCCTTGTCATGATTTCTTGAGAGCAACCGGGATTTATGATGATTTTTATGAATTGGCTGAGAATGCAGGCCTCACCGACTTCCTCCGCGACCAACATGAACAGTATCTCTTACTCACTTCCTCTGGTGGATTTTTATTTATATGATGAGTATAAGGAGATGACGCTTCGCGAATTTTGTGAGGTTTGCAAGTTGCCCTTTTCGGGCATCATAGAGGAACCACATCGTGCCGATGTGGATGGGTTTATTAATACCATTGCTGTAGGGGAAACGAGGAATGTTTCCGACGCACGAATTACTAGCATACACTTTCTTGTTCTACGTTACTTTGCTATATTTGCTAGCAGATGCTTAATTGGTCGCGGAAACTGTGGCAACCTAAGTGCCCCTGACAATGTTATTTTGTTTCATGCCTTGTTTCGTGATGACACATTTAGTATGGGCGCTATTGTTGCAAAGCGGTTAAATCTTAACCGTACTAAGGGCCCTATCTTGGGAGGCATCTTCGCCTCGCGCTTCGCTGCAAACTATAACATACCTATTAGGCATTATGAGAAAGAAGAAAAGTTGCTGCCTCCTGTTTATCAAGATTATAAGAGTATGGTAGCGCATGATTTTATTGCTAAGAATAGGGAAAAGGCGCTTAAGTACAAACTCTTATTTGACTAAAATCACCCTGAGACTATTACCTTGCCTACTCCTTCCCTGTTTGACTTATCTGCAGGCAAGTATCTCGTTCCGTTGGCGGCCATCCACGCCTACCGGAACCCTACATCAGCTACAGAGCCAGAGCCGGAACCACAATTTGATCCTCCACGATAGTCTGATTCCAGTGGGATCCGGAGGTGATTGCCAACCAGTGGCAATCCGAGGCTTCTTCACAGTACGACCCCAACTATAACTTTGGATATCTGTCAGGCCAGCCGTGGCAATAGACCAACTTAGGCCAAAAGCCTAAGCTTGGGGGAGTACGTATCTGTAACTCCCCAGATTCGATGCGCCAGGTGTCTTCCAGCTATTCGCCGTTGTTGCCATGTCATTTGCTTGCGTGTTGCATTTTGCCATGTCATCGTCTGCATTGCATCCTCATATTTTCAAAACTTGCATCTGGTCCTTTCCCCCGTTGTCCGTTTCGTTCTCACACACGCCCGTTGCACCTCTCAGACCTTGTTTCGTAAGTGGCATAAAGATGTTCTCGGAATGGGATGCAACTTGGCGTGCAGTGTTGTTTTAGAGTAGGTACACCGCCTGTCAAGTTTCGTCGCATTCGGAGCTCGTTTGTTAGACCAACCGTTAAACATACAGCCGCAATATGGCCGGTGTATCCGTCGGACATTTTCGGTCTCCGAAAACCTTTGCCGGGCTGTTATTCTCTTCTCTCCTCTCAGCCCAAACCCTCTTCACAACCCAGTAATCCAGCCCACTAAACCCCCCTCCGCTCCGGACCGTCCGGTCGAGATCAAATGGTCCGAGAACGGACTAGTTCCCCTAACCCTAGACCCCCTATCCTATTTAAGCACCCCTCCCTTCCAAATTTGGGCATTCCTAGTCTAAACCCTAACCCCCTAGCCCTCCTTCCTTGGATCCGGCGCCGCCACCTTGAAATCCGCGCCCATCCGCTGCCCGCCGCCTCTTGTCGCCTCCCCGCAGGCCAGCGCCGCCGCCAGCCTCGCCCTCCACCTCTTCCTGCTTGCCACATAGTCCCTTCCTCCTCCCACCACCGTGAGGCCCGCCGCAGCCCGAGGGAGGCCCGCCCAGGCCTGCACGGCCGAGCCGCTTACTCGTGAGCCCGCGCGCCCCTGTTTCGCTCGATCTGGATCGGGAGGAGCCCGATCCTGAGCTTCCCCGGCGCCCCCACCGTTTCGTCCTCTTCGCCGGACCCCGCCGCCGGCGACGAACTCCGGCGAACAAGCCAGCCTCTCGCCGCCCCTGTTTTTCTCTCCTTCCCTCCCTCGTTCTCCTTTCTCTCTCCCTCACCCGATCTCTCTCTGTCTCCCTGAAGCTCGCCGCAGCAGAGACCCCGACGCCATGGAGATCGCCGTCGCCGGTCATGTCTTCACCCGAACCCGGCCGAGATCCACCAGATCTGGGACCTCGGGACCCGATCCCGGCCTCGCCAGCATCGCCGGAGCCCTCTCCTACCCGCCGTCCGGCGCTGACCGCACCGCGGCCTCCTGCCTCGTGCAGGCACGCGCTGGAGGTGGACGACCCCCACGTGGGCCTCGCGGTCCAGCCCAACTCCCCTGCCTCCTCCTCCTTCTGGGCTGAGCCCATTTGGTGAGCGTCCCCTTCGAAGCCCTTATCTCTCGCAAGTGCGACATATAGCTGCTTGATGCTCACTGTTTTTTTTTCTTCATGAAATAGGCATCATATTGCATTCTTGTGGTGTGTGCAACTCCGTGCATGTTGCTTCGTGTTGCGTGTATGATATGTCAAAATGTTCATCTTAGAGTGATCTTCATGATAGTTTCATTTGCATGCATGTTAGGATGCATTATGCCATGTTAATCCCTGTTGCAAAAGTGCTATATGATGTTAACTGCTGAAACTTGTCATAACTTGCTGATTTGTCTTTTTCGTTGCATTTTGTGTGTGCATCTTTTGTGCATCATGTCTATATGGTTTCGGAGAATATTCATGCCATATTTACAATGGTGAAATCCATGTATTTTTACGTGCAATGTGGTGAGTGCATCAAGCTTGCAAACTGTGTTACTTAATGTTGCTGATTTCTGAGACTTGGTGTATTTTGCTAAGTCTGTAACTGTTACATTGTGATGCCTTGTAAGCTTGAAGCTACCATTTATTCCTTGCATAATCTGGACATGTTTAGTTCACATGTTTTGATTTCCATATTAAGATCTATCGATCCATGCCCTTGGTTGCAATTATGGCCTGCCGTAGCTTGTTGTTATCATGCTCCAAACTTGCTAAATAATGTTCCGGTCAGCCTGTTAACATGAAGTTCAGTTTTTCCATGTGTCTTACTAGTGATCCATGCATCCTATGTCTATGATATTGCTAGGCTTAGCTTAATAATTACTCCATCTTACTGTTGGTTATCTTAATATGCCACGAAATGCTCTGTGGTGGGTGGTACGAGCTCATCAAAATGCCTACTTATCGTTGTTTCTGCCATGCACTGTTATTTTCAGTCTGAATCTGTCATATCAATTGCCATGTTTGCATGGATGCTACCATCTTTTCTGTTGATCTTTGAAATAAGTTCTGTAAGGGAGTTTTGTTAATTGCTTTTAGTAATAGCATTCCATGCTCTTGTTTTCCATGATAGATTGCTGTAGCATGTTGGTTGATAGCTCCAAACACTGCAAACTGATGTTATTTCTGTCATGTCCAGTGATTTCTGCCAAGTCTGTGAAACTGTTATTATTTGCAATTTTGTCATGTCCTTTTGAGTATGTTCTAGTGATTTCTGAAGATAGCTCAGTGTTCATGTTTTGTAATGCTTTACCTGTGCATCACATATATGTCTTTTTTTTCATGTTGAGGTGCTGTAGCATGTTGTTTTGATACTTGCAAGTTGCCTAGTTGCTGTTTTGGACAGCTTGACCTTTAAACTTGTTTCATGTGTATGTGTCGAACCGTTGCTCCGTTTTGAGTGTGCTCTACATGAAACTTGCTTAGTTTTGCATTTAGTTTCATGTTACCTTGTTGCATCCATGTTTTGAGTGTGTTTGCTTGATGTTTGAATGCATTTTGCATAAATGCCATGTTTAACTTGTTTTGCTCATATCTTCTAGGCCGTAACTCTGTATCTAATGAACTTTATATTTAACTTGACTAGAATTTCATTTAGATCATATTGGTGCATCTTAAATTGATGTTTAACAACTTGAACATAAGGTTTATTGAGATCTGGACCAATTTTGAAATTTGCATATGAGGACTTACCGGAATTGTTATATGTTGTTTCTGGCCTCATTTAAACTTGCTTTGATGTGTTGTTCTTGTATGCATCATCTCTTGCCATGCATAGCCTCATGTAGTCTTGTCATGCATCATACTTGGTTGAGGATCATGTCATGTGTTGTGTGTTTACCATGTTGTTTGCTTCTTTCCGGTTGTGCTCCTTCTCGTTAGCTCCTGTTTCATTGCGATCGTCAGGATTCGTTCATCTACGATTGGTTAGTCTTCGTGGCTCCATATTCTTCGTGGAATCGTTCTTCTTCCTAGCGGGATTTCAGGCAAGATGACTGTCACCTTGGATCTCATTACTATCATTGCTATGCTAGTTGCCTCGATGCTATCGCTATGTCGCGCTACCTACCACTTGCTTATCAAGCCTCCCAATTGCCATGAACCTCTAACCTTTGTCACCCTTCCTAGCAAACCGTTGTTTGGCTATGTTACCGAGTTTGCTCAGCCCCTCTTATAGCGTTGCTAGTTGCAGGTGAAGATGAAGATTGCTCCATGTTGGATTATGTTTATGTTAGGATATCACAATAGCTCTTATACTATTAATGCATCTATATACTTGGTAAAGGGTGGAAGGCTCGGCCTTATGCCAGGTGTATTGTTCCACTCTGGCCGCCCTAGTTTCCATCATATCGGTATTATGTACCCGAATTTTTCGTCCCTAACGCGGTTGGGTGTTATGGGAACCCCTTGACAGTTCTCCTTGAATAAAACTCCTCCAGCAAGGCCCAACATTGGTTTTACCATTTGCCTAATAACTTATTACCTTTCTCTTGAGAGTAATTAACCCGAGGATTATCTTTATTTTAGCCCCCCCGGGCCAATGCTTCTCTAAGTGTTGGTCCGAACTAGAGCACCGTGCGGGACCGTCCCTTGGAAACTTGGGTTACGTTGGTACCTGTACGCTTCGCTCATCCGGTGTGCCCTGAGAACGAGATATGTGCAGCTCCTATGGGGATTTGTCGGCACAGTCGGGTGGTCTTGCTGGACTTGTTTTACCATTGTCGACATGTCTTGTAACCGGAATTCCGAGACTGATCGGGTCTTTCCGGGATAAGGAATATCCTTCATTGATCGTGAGAGCTTATCATGGGCTAAGTTGGGACACCCCTGCAGGGTCTGAACTTTCGAAAGCCGTGCCCGCGGTTATGTGGCAGATGGGAATTTGTTAATATCCGGTTGTAGTAAACTTGAAGTAAACTCTTCTAAAATACACCAACCGCGTGCGTAACCGTGATTGTCTCTTTTCGGGGTTGTTCGAGAGGAGAACACGGTTTTTGGGTTATGTTTGCCGTAAGTAGGAGTTCAGGATCACTTCTTGATCATTACTAGTTGATGACCACTTGTTAAGCTCCTCTCGCTCTTGTTTCGTAAGTTAGCCACCATACTTTGCTTAGCCGTTGCTGCAACCTCACCACTTTACCCCGTCCTTACCCATTAAGCTTTGCAAGTCTTGACACCAATGGTAATGGGATTGCTGAGTCCTCGTGGCTCACAGATTACTACGACAACAGTTGCAGGTACGGGTATTGCGATGATCATGACGCGGGAGCGATGCTTACTTTTTTGGAGTTCTTCTTCTGCTTCTTCGATCAGGGGATAGGTTCCAGGTCGGCAGCCTGGGCTAGCAGGGTGGATGTCATTTGAGTTCTTGTTTGTGTTTCATCCGTAGTCGGATGATGATCTTATGTATGATGTATTGTTGTATTCTTGGGGCGTTTGTGCCTTTTGTATGTATCCCCATCTATTATGTAATGTTGATGTAATGATATCCACCTTGCCAAGGCATATCAATATGTGGTTCTATCCCTGGTGGGACCTTCGAGTCTCTTTGGGATAGTATCACATATTGGGCGTGACAGTATCTCTCACCGACATTACATTCATGTTCACACACTCATTGCTAGTTGTCAGTGCTCATAATTTTTCATTATAATATCCATGCTAGTTTATTTTCCTTTTTTCTGCTGTCTTCTTGTGTGTTTGAAAAACCTTAAGAAAACAAAAAAATAGTTGTAGCTTCTATCTAGTTTACTTTCTTGCTTGTAGTAGTAATAACTAAAAGAAAACCCAAAAATATTTCCTGTTCTTGTTTTGCTTGTTGGGAGCTTTCCCGTGTAAATATTTTTACTTCTTTTCTTTTCTTTGGGGGTCGATAGGAGAAGACCATAATATAATTGTTGAAGTGGCTCTTATATGCATTATTGTTGATTTAACCAAGAGCCCAAATTGCCTTGTCTTCTCCTGTTTATTGAATGCCTGCAGATTCTAGCTTAGTCTAATGCACGTGCACTATTATTATTATTCACATCGTTCGGTCATGCAAGTGAAAGGCAATTATGACGATATATGATGGACTGATCGAGATGAGAGAAGCTGGTATGAACTCGACCTCTCTTGTTTTTGTAAATATGATTAGTTCATCGTTCCTGATTCAGCCTATTATGAATAAACATGTTTGCAATGACAATTAGAGATTTTAGTGGATTGTGCCATGCTTAATTAGCTAGGAGTTTATAATGGTTTACCTTGCGTGCCAACATGCTATTAAAATGGTTGTGATGTGGTATGATAGGGTGGTATCCTCCTTTGAATGATTCAAGTGACTTGACTTGGCACATGTTCACACATGTAGTTGAAACAAAATCAACATAGCCTTCATGATATTTATGTTCATGGTGGATTATATCCTACTCATGCTTCCACTCAATGTTTATTAATTTTAATGCATGTTCATGATTGTTGTCGCTCTCTAGTTGGTCGCTTCCCAGTCTTTTGCTAGCCTTCACTTGTACTAAGTGGGATTACTGCTTGTGCATCCAATCCCTTAAACCCCAAAGTTATTCCATATGAGTCCACTATACCTTCCTATATGCGGTATCTACCTGCCGTTCCAAGTAAATTTGTATGTACCAAACTCTAAACCTTCAAACAAAATTTTGTTTTGTATGCTCGAGTAGCTCATGTATCAACTAGGGCTGCCCGTATCTTCCATGTTAGGTGGGTTATTCTCAAGAGGAGTGGACTCCGCTCCTCACTCACGAGAAAATGGCTGGTCACCGGGATGCCCAGTCCCATGCTTTATGCAAATCAAATCAAAATATTGCAAACAAAACTCCCCCGGGACTGTTGTTAGCTGGAGGCACTCGTTGTTTCGAGCAAGCCATGGATTGATGCTTGTTGGTAGAGGGGGAGTATAAACTTTACCGTTCTGTTTGGGAACCGCCTATAATGTGTGTAGCATGTAAGATATCACCGTCTCTTGGTTGTTATGTTGACAATGAAAGTATACCGCTCAAAATATTATTTACCTCTGCTTTTAAAACTGAGCTCTGGCACCTCTACAAATCCCTGCTTCCCTCTGTGAAGGGCCTATCTATTTACCTTTATGTTGAGTGATCACCCTCTTATTAAAAAGCACCAGCTGGAGAGCACTGCTGTCATTTACATCCATTGCTGTTAATTTATATTGGGTATGACTATGACTGGATCTCTTTTACCATGAATTACAATGTCTAGTCAGTCCTTGATCTTTAAAGGTGCTCTGCATTTATGTTTTACAGTCTCAGAAAGGGCTAGCGAGATACCATCTTGTTATATCATATCATGATTGTCTTGAGAAAGTGTTTTCATGCAAGATTTATTATTATTGCTTCCTAGTTGATTATGCCATTGATATGAGTAAACATGAGACCTAAGAGTTATTGTGAATGTGGTTAGTTCATAATCTTTACTGAAAACTTGAATGCTGGCTTTACATATTTACAACAACAAGAGCAAACAGAGTTTGTAAAAGTTTTCTTTATCACTTTCAGTTTATCAACTGAATTGCTTGAGGACAAGCAAAGGTTTAAGCTTGGGGGAGTTGATACGTCTCCGTCGTATCTACTTTTCCAAACACTTTTCCCCTTGTTTTGGACTCTAACTTGCATGATTTGAATGGAACTAACCCGGACTGACACTATTTTCAGCAGAATTGCCATGGTGTTATCTTTGTGCAGAAACAAAAGTTCTCGAAATGACCTAAAACTTCACAGAGATTATTTCTGGAAATAATAAAAAATACAGGCGAAAGAATCAAGGCCAGGGGGCCCACACCCTTTCCACGAGGGTGGGGGCGCTGCCCCTATCTTGGCGCCCACGCCTCGTGGGCCCCCTGGAGCTCCACCGACCTCAACTCCAACTCCATATATTCGTGTTTGGGAGAAAAAAATCAGAGAGAAAAATTCATCGCGTTTTACGATACGGAGCCGCCGCCAAGACCTAAACTCTCTCGGGAGGGCTGATCTAGAGTTCGTTCGAGGCTTCGGAGAGGGGAATCCGTCGCCATCGTCATCATCAACCATCCTCCATCACCAATTTCATGATGCTCACCGCCGTGTGTGAGTAAATCCATCGAGCTTCTTTGGGCGGTGATGGGTTGGATGAGATTTATCATGTAATCGAGTTAGATTTGTTAGGGTTTGATCCCTAGTATCCACTATGTTGTGAGATTGATGTTGCTATGACATTGCTATGCTTAATGCTTGTCACTAGGGCCCGAGTGCCATGATTTCAGATCTGAACCTATTATATTTTCATGAATATATGTGAGTTCTTGATCCTATCTTGCAAGTCTATAGTCACCTACTATGTGTTATGATCCGGCAACCCCGAAGTGACAATAATCGGGACCACTCCTAGGTGATGACCGTAGTTTGAGGAGTTCATGTATTCACTATGTGTTAATGCTCTGGTCCGGTACTCTATTAAAAGGAGGCCTTAATATCCCTTAGTTTCCATTAGGACCCTGCTGCCACGGGAGGGTAGGACAAAAGATGTCATGCAAGTTCTTTTCCATAAGCACGTATGACGAATACATGCCTACATTACATTGATGAATTGGAGCTAGTTCTGTGTCACCCTATGTTATGATTGTTACATGATGAACCGCATCCGGCATAATTCTCCATCATCGGTCCAATGCCTACGAGCTTTTCCCGTATTGTTCTCCGCTTATTTACTTTTCCGTTGCTACTGTTACAATCACTACAAAACCCAAAAATATTACTTTTGCTACTGTTACCGTTACTATCATACTACTTTGCTACTAAATATTTTGCTGCAGATACTAAGATATCCAGGTGTAGTTGAATTGACAACTCAACTCCTAATACTTGAGAATATTCTTTGGCTCCCCTTTTGGCGAATCAATAAATTTGGGTTGAATACTCTACCCTCGAAAACTGTTGCGATTCCCTATACTTGTGGGTTATCAGGGTTTGCATGGCGAGCCGGAAGCTTAAGCAATATTTTCTAGGTCATCCCATTACTGTGGTCAGCTCTGCTCCTTTAGGGGATATCATCCAAAATAGAGAAGCCACAGGCCGGGTCGCCAAGTGGGCTATTGAGCTTGGATCTCACGGTCTGAAGTATGTTCCTCGTACGACCATCAAGTCCCAAGCGCTCGTGGATTTCATCAATGACTGGACAAAGTTGCAAATGCCTGAGGAAAAGCCGGATAACACATATTGGACTATTCACTTTGATGGGTCCAGGCAATTGGAAGGCTCGGGGGCTGGAGTCATCTTGACTAACCCACGAGGTGATAAATTTTCTTATGTTCTCCGGTTAATGTTCCCTTGTACTAACAATGCAGCTGAGTATGAGGCCTTGCTCCACGGTCTTCGGATGTCTAAGGAGATGAATTTAAGCCGGGTAAGGTGCTTTGGTGATTCAGATCTGGTAGCTCAGCAAGTTTCTGTCACTTGGGATTCTAAGGATCCACTCATGGTGGCTTATCGTCGAGAGGTTGATGCTATTGCGGGTCACTTCAAAGGATACCAAGTCAAGCTAATTGATCGCAGGAAGAATGAGGCAGCCGACATTTTAAGCCGGTTGGGCTCTCAGCATAAGCCGGTGCCACCTAACACATTCCTGGAAGTTCTGCTCAACCCTTCTGTCAAGTTACCCACTGAGGAGGATCTTGTTGTTCCTGACCCGGAAGCACAATTGGTGGCGGCTCTTCATGCTATTGTTGATTGGACAGTTCCGTCTTTGGCTTACATGACCCAGGGTGAATTACCTGAGGATGAAATTCTGGCCAGACAGATAACCCAGCGGTCTAAGTCAATGCCAATTGTTAATGGGGAATTGCACCATCGCAGTGTCTCAGGGGCGTTTCAACCTTGCGTCTTTCCTGAAGAAGGCTGTGAGATTCTGCGAGAGATTCACGAAGGAGATTGTGGTCACCATGCCGGCTCTAAATCTCTCGTAGCCAAATCTTTTCATCATGGGTTTTATTGGTTGACGGCTCATGCTGATGCAGAGGATTTGGTCAGCAAGTGTGACAGTTGTCAGAAGTTTTCACGCTGCGCTCATGTGCCAGCTCAAGAGTTGAGGATGATTCCAATTACTTAGCCTTTCGCAACTTGGGGGCTTGATATGCTGGGGCCTTTCAAGAGGTCCAAGGATAAGAAGACCCACCTTTAGGTGGCGGTTGACAAGTTCACTAAGTGGGTTGAAGCAGAGCCGGCCAGTAAGTGTGATGCAGCAACGGCGGTTCAATTCATCAAAAAGGTGATCTTCCATTTTGGATTTCCACACAACATTATAACAGATAATGGTATTAACCTCTCTAAAGGCGCTATGAGAGAATTTTGTCAACGGGAGCATATTCGACTTGACGTCTCCTCTGTGGCTCACCCTCAGTTCAATGGTCAAGCAGAACCAGCTAATCAAGAGATTCTGCGAGGTATCAAGCCCCGACTTATTGTTCCTTTGCAAAGAACGCCGGGTTGTTGGGTGGAGGAGTTACCCTCTGTGTTATGGAGTATTAACACAACCCCCAACAGATCTACGGGTTACACACCTTTCTTCATGGTTTATGGAGCAGAGGCGGTTCTCCCTAGTGACATCCATCACGATTCACCCTGGGTGGCGGCTTACGTTGAAGTTGATAAAAAAAAGGCACGTCAAGATGCACTTGACCTGTTGGATGAGGAGCGTGATATTGTGGCGGCTCGTTCGGCGATTTATCAGCAAGACCTACGTCATTATCATAGCCGCCGGGTGAAAACCAGAACCTTTCAAGAAGGCGACTTAGTGCTCTGGCTCATCCAGGATCAAACGGACATGCATAACCTATTGCCGCCTTGGGAATGACCCTTTGTGGTCAACAAGAATCTGCATAATGGGTCATACTATCTTATTAACGTTTGAGACCACAAGGACTCATGCAAGTTGGAGGAGGAGACCCGTCGGCCGTGGAACATTGCTCATCTTCGGCCCTACTATACCTGAGCCACCGGCTCTCATGATGTACATAGTCAGATGATGTATATATTATAAATAGTATAATAAAGCCGGCATCCCTGATAATTCAGGGCCTCTGTCGTTTCACTTCTTCGAAGCTGTGTCTTTACCATCGTCTTACATATTCATTTAATAGGCTTGACGCCCAAATCACAGGGACCAAAGAGAGTTGGATGCATAGCACATCTCAAACATAGGTCCCTGACGAGCACGACTTCTCAGTATGTCACTTGGGGGCTTCCTGTTCAAACATAGGCGTATTCGACCAAAGAGAACATAGCGTTACTACCCTCTTGACCAGGTTATCTTGTTCAAACATAGGTGTATTCGACCAAAGAGAACATAACCTTTCCGGGTCATCCTACCTGTATACCAGTTTCTTCAACTCCATCAGGTAATCCTGATTGACCTGTCGAACTCTTAACGGTCAATCTTTTACAGCGTATTCGACCAAAGATCCTGAGCTCGTTAAGGTTCAAACAACAGTTTGTCATGCAAGAGCACGGCTTAGAGATAGTTAGGATAGATCCAAGCTTCATAAGCCGCCTTCTTTGAAACTTGCATAAATCGGCCCGTGATGCATGCTGCTACTCTGACCCCGCGTACTCCTGATAAGTCTATCTTTATACAAGACCTGACTTTAACTGGGTTCAAATGTCGAATCGGTACTGTGAGTGCCGGCTCACGGAAAGCACATACCTTCCAGTGGCTAAGGCTAGTTTCATCGAAGAAGACACTTTGGCTTGGCGGCCTACAACATCCTCAAATTTTTTATTTCTTATTTTTTGCCATTTCGTTTTACAAATGGGGCCAAGCTTCCCTATTTATGGCTCATATTTGAAGCATCTTTTGGGTTTCTACAACCCGCCAGGATGGTAGACTCTAAGTCGCTAGAGCATTGTAATATTATGTTTTGAGTTATAGTTCTAATCACATGAAGCTGGCAGTTTAAAGCATACACCTTTGGTACGACATTTTATTTAAATTGTGTCAATATTGTGGCCAAATCGGCCCTGGTTATGGACTATTCGTCCCCAGTGGCTTCAATTGGGTATCATGACCCGCCCGGCGGTAGCCGCCATGGCACCTATAATTTCTTTGTGTGCAGGGTAATGATAAATCAAATCTGCATCAATTCACGCTGTCATAAGCATAAAGTGATGGTTTCTTAAACTGGCGGATCAATAGTATTGCGCAAAACAGCAGCGTGCACGATGGCACGACAGTTTTAAAGTTTTACTACCCTATTACATGGCTCCACGAGCCAAATAAAATCAAGTGTTTTCAAAGGGACCACTATATAAACCGCCTGGCGGTTCATTCTTCTTGGCCTTGCTGATTGGAAGCCTCTGGGTCATCCCTTTCCAGTTCTTTGTCCTCCTCCGCCGTCTGAAAATTTGGCCATGACCAATCGATGCCAGATAAAGCTTGAAATCCAGCCTCATCGTCTATAAGATCAGACGGCTCAACTTCAGGGGCAAAAGTCTGCTTACGGATTGGAGGGATTAAGTCCATCATTTTATAAGCCAGGGTCGGCATCTTCTGATTTTCTTGTTATAAGCCGGATGGTACTTTGAAAGGTCCGAGTCATTGGCAATCAGAGTCGCCATTATACATATTTCTTTCACGGAAGACGAGAAGTCCTCCTGATCAAACGGAGTGCCATCTTCTTTCAAGCTTGGGTATCCAGTGGCTACCTCGGACGTGTCAAGCTCCGGTACCCATGCCTTGGCCCGACTCAAAGCCGTCACAACACCGGCTCTTGCAGATGACCGCTTCATTTCATCCAACCTGGCAGGCGACACAGAAAGTTTTTTCAAGACATCTATAAAAAGAGTAGGCGCTTGATTCGTTGGAGAAATTGCGGCGAGTGCACATTGAGCTCCGGTGTATAGCTGTTCGACAAGTGTGTAGACAACCTTGAGCTTCACAAGCTTGTCTTGGTTAAGGTTGCTGCTCCTGGGACCTGAATAAATCAGAGATTGGTTAATGGCGGTTTATAGTATCACAACAAGGATTCTCTTTTGATGAGTAGCAAAGCGACTCACCAAAGATAGCAGAAACCATCTTAGATACATGGTGTTTTAAGCCGGTGAGTTCAATGGTCATCTCTTGAAGGGCTGCTTACGCTTTTTCAGCTTGTTGTATTCAAGCCGTCTTCTCTTCAGCCGAAGTGTTTCTCTCCGCCTCAAAACTGGTTTTCAACTTTTCCATCTCAGCCACGCTAAATTGGAATTTTTAATCGGCCTTCCGGGTTTCAGATTCTTGGGTTTTCAGCCGGGTCTTTACATCAGACAATTGTGATTGCAAATCAGTAGTGGCAACCTGTTCAAAGCACAAGAATTTCAAAAACATTCATATCCGGGTTACAGAAGTGTAAGTCCCAAGCCTTTTGCAAGCAACAACACTTGGCACTTGGGGGCTAATGCCTGCCGAAAAAATTGTTCATACAAAACAAATCATGTGAATAAGTCCCAAGCACCTTGAAAGCAAGACTACTTGGCACTTGGGGGCTAATGCATATCGCTTGTGTTTTCTTCCGACTTTATGATGACCCGGCTGTACTGTAAACAATCACAACCGGTTCATGGGGGCTACACAGATAAGCTCACCTTTCTTAAACAATGGCAAACAGGACCGGCTCATTGATGCTGATTAAACCGGCCCTTGGGGACTACGGATGCAATGCTAAATTGTTTCAACATCTGGTTTAATGCTCACTATGACAACCGGCTCTCGGAAGGATTCCACTACAGATGCTTCTGGATTATTCCAAGTCTACATCATATTCAATTTTATCATACCCAATACACTTGGGGGCTGGCAGGATGTATATAATTTATTTAAAGCCGTAATTCATACCTCATACTTTTGATGCATCTGCTTCACCATGTCAATTTCAAGATCGCGGCTGGAGTGTACTTGGTTGAGGTAGCCTGATAATACTTCACTACAGCTCAATTGTGCATAGTGGGAGTCATCAAATCGAAAGGGGATGACCCGACAGCAGCTTAGGGCAAGAAACAACAGATCGAAAGCCAGGCAAAGCGTATTCACACCTTGGAAATCGAAACCCCAGCAATACCACCTCAAACTGGATTAGGCCTTTACCTTCACTGCAAGGGGCCGAACCAGTATAAACTCCTCGTGTCCTTTGTCCCATTTTAACCCCTTTAAGCTAACCTCGTCGCAATGGCTCCGCAACTAAGTCCTTCCACTAGGACATCTGCCGTGACAATTCCACGACACATGCGAATGTAGAAGCTTCCCTCCCTCATCTAGCTAGTTCGCGCGTTTTCCACTATTTTTTGCCGCTTGCCCACCTATAGAACTTCCTCGCGCTGGCCAATTCCTCTCCAAACACCTAGGGAGGCGGTTGAACCGAACAAGTATAACTTGTTTCTAGTGGGTACATTGACGTGGCATCGAAAGGGTGTGATAGCTGACTCTTGCAAAATAATTAACTACCACGTTGGCATACATGAGCATTGGGCCCACTTGTCAGCGTGCTGGACGGAGGAAGGAACGCAAGACAAAATGGAGCGTGAAAGGGTGCGAATCGATTGGCTCACGTGTGATCACCACTGGAGCAATACTCTCAGGTACTACGTTAAAAAATTACTGCAAACACGACCGGTTATACTGTGAGTAGGTGACCATGCGCTTGGCTCTTCGCCTCTTCCGAAAGTCAAACAATGATGATGGTACTACAGTAGATAGTGTACTACTACTAGTAAGCAAAGCTTCTCCTCATTTGCGAGTAGATCGGACACATCAAAAGTAGTGCATTAGTCTCCAAAAAAGGTTGACCATGTCTATGGCTACCATCCCGTGCTCCGTCATTTAGTGTGTGCTTCTCGTCGTTCTGCGAGTTGACGGGACACATCAAATTTAATACGTATTTAGTACTCTCTCCAAAAAGGGCTGACCATGTCCATGGCTACCATCCCGTGCTCCGTCATTGAGTACATGCACTATTCACGTGCCATCGAGGAGGAAAATATTGCGTAGTACTAGGTGCCATCGTAGTGCACGACTCTCTTACGCACTGCTTATCTCCATTTTCTTGCATGACACGTGCACGTTGATGCTAGATGTCCCGCGTGTTGGCAAAAGGATGAACAAAACTCATGTCAAAAAAGAGTGGAAGAACATAGATTCCCGACGACCGAGAAGGATCAAGGAACCTCGTGGTGGAGCATCTGCACTCATAATATTTTATATTATTTAGCGATATAAAATCAACCAATCATCTCCACAGTAGACCGGAAGAGTACGAAACACGGCAGCCCAGTGTAGTTACATCATACTGTACATGGCCAACCCATGCTATCACCATATTTCTTGGCCTTCGTGTGAAACCTATCTCTAGTAATCCACCAGCCCGTATTGCTTCTCGCTCCTCGTCTCTCTCAAAGTGCGGCGGGCTGGCGTTTTTGCCGTCTATTGAGGTCGGTTAACTCATCACATGTTAGCGACATGCCAAGAGCATTCTAAAAAAATTACTGTACTCTATTGTTATGCCAAGAAGAGGAAGCGCTTTGACCGACAGACCAAACGAGACAGGCGTGTCATGCCATGAGTGTGTCCAGTTTCTCGTTTTGAACTTGTTTGGTGTAGTAGTAACACTTGGTTTTGACTATTGGTAAGATTTTATATACTCCCTTCGTCTAGTGAATAAGTCATCTTAGATTGTGCACCATGACCAAGGAAGAGGGGAAAATGAGAGAAATTAATATTTATTTGCTAAGTAATAGCATTGCATGCATTGAACTAACCATTGCATGTCGTGTTTGGTAGTCTAAGTCACTGAAAACATGCACGCCCCACATCTCTTATTGGTGGATATGTCAAGAAACAAGAAACGAGGTGGGAGTTAATGCACCGTGCCTAAGTATTTTGGGATTATTTGGTTTTTGTAAGGTGACTTATACACCTAGACGGAGGGAGTAGGGCCTAATGTATTCTTCGTGGATGCCTTTGACTATTGATAAGATTTTATATAATTTGAAAATTATATCATTCGAAGATCCTTTCACGTACGAATTTGACTGTATGCTTTGAGCAACTTGCATGTCCTATACTGCTCCTGTTTGGATACACTAACTTAGCTAGAGGTTAGACTAACTCATGACTAACCCTGAGCTAACTATAGCCAAAGACGTGTTTCATTGACAGGGTTAGGTTGACAATAAATGCACTTGACAGCGAGAGAAAAGTTATTTTTCAGTGAGCCCAAGGAGGTACTTTTACTGTGGGAAAGGTGAAGTGATGGTTGCTTCGCCCGAGCAACTTATTACCCTGGGAATATGGAAGTACCAGCGGATTCAAGGAACAGAGAAATGATGGTTGCTTCGTCCGAGCAACTTACTATGGCAAAGGTGGGGCTCTGTGATTTGACTGCTCACTAGTCATTACTAATGCGGCGCAATGACCAGGGTGAATCTTTCCCTGCAGTTGTGCACTCAATATTGCTGCACGGCAGGTGGAGCTGGATGAAGGATGTCCCACATGTCGGCAAAACGAAGTTGAATTGTTTCTGGCATCGCTATCAATCCTTCAGGATTTGTATATATGTATGCATAATTTTAATGAAATTGTACTGTGATGATATGAAGGTTTCAACTTTGGTTCCAGCGGGAAAAAAAGGTTTCAACTTAGGTTTCATGTGTCCTCTTGCCTCAAGATTATCTCATTACAACATTCCATCAAATACAAATGAAACTACCATGGCTGCTAATGCATCTCAATGGTTCGCAGATCAGCGCCAATATTCACATCACAACTGAAGACAAAGTTGTGAGAAGGTGTACAAATAAAGAAAAATATATAATTGATCGATGTTGTTCGTAGGCATGGGTCCATTTCCTGGGCACAGTGTTCATTGCTTGGCAGCTAGTTTCACCCAGCTCTGTAGCCAAAAAGGGGTGTACGGAGGACACCACAATCCGATCATTTTGTGCAGCTCCACTAAAATCGAGCTGACCATCCCTGTTTGCAAAGATATCCAGTCAGTGTGATTACAATAATAGTGGAACTAGATGATGAAACATAACACACACAAATAGAAGCCGATGACCTCTGCGATCTCTCTTTAGGACTAACTACTTGTTGGAGAAGATTAGGCACGGAGTTGGATGAGGAGGGTAGCAAAACCAATCTCCCTTTATGCAGTCGCACAGAAATGTAAAAACGTCGCCCGTGTTACATTTTGGAGGAACTGCACAAAACACTCTTACGAAGAAAAGTGATTTGTGTTGTTCACCAAAAGGTCACAATAGCAACGAGGTGAAATGGATAGCCCTGTTTGCAAAAAATAGGTAGAAAGGAAACAACTACTGGCCAATAACACGAGTTGAAGACTCATACACCGACAAAAAATAAGCATATTCCATGTAATAAGGGAAAGATAGCAGCATGGTGGTTTATCAAAAATGGTTTGAGGACGAGATTGCAAGATGGAAAGTACGCCGGCCGAGATACGTTTTAAGCAAACAACTAAATAAGATCCACATGCAGTCACGTGGGAAGATGGGCAGTGGAGCAAGGCCGGAGGAAGCTGTACCTGAGGGTCGTCGGGATGTTACTATGAGGGCGCCGGCAGCCGAGATCTGCCCATACTGCCGCAGCGAGCAAGTGGCGAAGGCCCTACCGCGCCGGAGCTTGGTTAGACAGAATGGCGGGTACCGCAGATCGGGACATGCTGCCTCAATGTTGTCGAATGGAGAAATGATGCACATCCTCCCTTTCCGCCGGCGGACGGGATGCGGCCGGATCACTGATCAACGGTGAGAGAGAGAGAGGCCGCCGCCGCCTTGTGTGAGATGGTGTGACGAGAGACAAACCCCAGCAGGCAGGCTCCGTTCTATATAGTGGAGCGGATTTTTCCATTTTCCCCACGGCAATCATTTTATATTCTGTACTATGTGCCATTAAGGAGGAATATATAACTTTATTTAATACTAACGCGTCAAGTCGAACTTTGTTTCGTCTAGGCGTGGTACCCGATCCTCCTTCGAGTAAACAACCGCTACACGCGTCAAATTATCACGTGGGCTACCTTTTCGTACAGAAACGAACTCCACCGTGTACCCGCGCGGGTGTGGCCGGGAACGAGACGTGAGTACGTGCGTCCTGCGTGCACCTCTTCTTTAGGTGCAGGTACGTACGTGGGTGGGTGTGAGAGAGATGGTTTGTGCGAAACCGAGGCAATGTGTCGATGATATCTCAAACAAAAAAACGTAACATATGCAATGTGTGTGAAACAGAGTCATGGATATATCATATATAGAGGGAGCGATCCACGAGAAGAGAGTGGAGGGATCATCGGCGTGAGATATCGATAGAATCGAAAACAGGGATGAAGTGTGTGGCTGCGCGATCGATAAAGAGTGCCATCGAATTTGTGTTTGCCCACGTCAAAGATACAGGGCGGCTGGCCTACTGGAATTTGAGATGGCAGAGGTGCAGTTTTTCTCTGTGGCATGGATGCCTACCTACAACGTTCGACTATCGGTGTGTGTGTGGGGGGGAGGGGGGAGGGGGCAGAGACCTAACTATAGAGAGGTAGATTGACTAGTATATGTGTGGAGAAGAAGAGAGACCTAGCTATGTATAGAGGGAGATCGATCGGCATCCATGGATATGTGTAGCTGAGGAATAAGGTTGGGAGAAAGACAAAGGTAGAGTGTCGGAGGGTTGGTGGTGGAGTGGCGTCTCACAAATGGTGGGAGAGGCCTGCTAGACAAACGAAGGGTACGAGTGCAATATCAATAAGAGAGGGCCGGGGATGTCTATGTGTCAATGCACGCGCTTGTGAGAGACGGGTCGGGAGGTATGCTAGGATGATGAGGGGAGACGATATGGTTGTGGTAAGCATACGTAACTACATAGGAAGATCAACTGTCGTGTGTCCGAGAAAGGGAGAGACATAACTAGTGAGGTAAGTCTATCGGTGCGTGGGGAAAACAAATTATAGTCGACCTGGCTATATGTAGGGAGATCGGTACGTATACATGCATGCATGTGTTGGAAGCAAATGAGGTCCGGAGAGATAGACAAGGGAGAGGGTGCGGCTAGGAGGTGGTGCGAGAGGCCTACCATGTCGAGGGGGATGAGTGTTCGAGTATGAGGTCGATGAAAAGAGGGGCGAGAGTGTGCACCTGTGTGGAACCGTATTGAACATAGGGGGGCATGGACGGTGAGAAGAAAAGAGGGGAAGTATGTGTTTGTGGTAGGCACACTTGGCTAGAGAGGTATATCGACCGGTGTGTGCCGGAAAGAAGGAGCCGGGGGGCTACACACACCGCGGGTGAACGACCTAATTAAAGATTAATAACGAACGCGCGCAATGGAGGGGACACTAAGGGAGGGTGAGAGGGGGGCGGGCGTGTGAATGCACGATAGAAAACTAGCGCTAGCTAGCTACAAAGAGAAGAGGATCGTGAAGGTGTTAAATACGAACATAGATTATAATTCATTATAACAAGTGGATACAGATACTCGAAGAAGATATCATAATGTAGAACATTGATTATAATTTGGGCTAATGTGTGGCTTTTGCAGCTCAGGGCTAAATACTTGTCATAATGTAGGGGGCGGGGCACTATACTTTGTGTGATAAACACGGTGTACGTATGGAACATGGTTTAGATTATGAATATCTAGTTAGTACATCAAATGTACTATTATTTGGAATCAACATCAATTGTATTCAAAAAATTGAATTCGAGTTCATATAGTACACATAGTTCATATATATCTCTATAGTAATCACATGGTGTGTTGTTAAGGTAATACACGAATGATGGTTGAAGTTGGTAACAATCATGATTGTATATTCTTATTGAAATAGAGAAATGAATTCAAATTCAGTTCGAATTGCAGCGGTGTCGGCGTTCTGGGAATGGGGGTACCCAGACTTGCCTGCCTGCGGCCTGCGGCGTGGCTCAAGGGGTGGCCCAGTACGGCCCATCTTCATCAGCACAAGCTCAAGACCCTCGCAAGGGGCCAAGCCTCGCGGGGCAGATGACAGGAAGCTTCCTCAGGCACGGCCTCGTCAGGCTGCCTCGCGAGGAGGCAGAGAGATCAAGGCGGGGTACCTCACGAGGTGCCCATGACGCAAGCCACTTTGACCAAGAGGCGCAGTGGGCGCCAGCCAGCATGATGTCCTCACTTCCTCTTTGGTGCAAAGGAGGCAAGCGCAGGCCAAGAGCATCAAGCAAAGGCAACCATTTCGGTGCAACAAGACCAAGACCAACACAACGGCGGGAAGCAGGTCATCGTGGAGCCCAAGCCGGTGTCACCGTCAGAGTCTTTGGCAGGCGAGGACCGACTTTAGTCAGGATAAGTGTACTAGATGTTCCCCTTCAAAATGGCCAATTGTTGGCGCCCTTCCCGCTCAATATTTGGGAAGAGGCCCAGGGCCTCTGCCTATAAATAGGACTAGCCACCCACAGGGTAGAGGCATCTAGAGATCAATCCGGAAAGGAGAAAGAGAGATGCAACGAGAGAGAGAGAGAAGCGACTGAACTCCCCCTAGCAGTTCGTCGCACCGGCCAAGAACAGACCCTCGCGAGGCTATTCCTCCTTGTACTCTTCATCATCAGCCCCTGAGGCAATCCACCACACCACACACTGGAGTAGGGTATTACACCACAATGGTGGCCCGAACCAGTATAAACCTTGTGTCCATTGTGTTGCTCTTTGTGTAGTTTAGATCCTTGCAAGGCGACGAGGTATAGGTAGGTTGGAGGTGAGATCTCCGCGTGCACCCCAGAGTTCGAACCTAGAGGGTCTGTCGGAGCCCGAAATCCGACATTTGGCGCGCCAGGTAGGGGTGCACCGGAATCCGCCTTCCGCCGCCCTGTTCTTCGCCGCCCCTCGCATCCATGTCAGACGCTCATCAGGCCCACGCCGAGCGCCGGGCCGCTCTCGCTACTCGCGTCGCCCAGACGGCCCCCGTCGGTGGCTGCCCCCGTCGTTCCCCGTCGCCTGCCGTCAACGCCGCCACCGGCCCGACGGGGAACAAACATCAGGCGTTGTCCCAGCATCCATCAGTGAGGCGAGACGGCCGCACCGCTACTCCTTTTGCTCGCTCCAGCTGGTTCTTCGTTCCGCACGCTCCGCACGCCCATGGAAGCTCGAGCCGCGCTCATCGCGGCAAACGAGCTCCTGCGCTAGCGCCCCGTCGATGACGTCTACGAGGAGTGGCTCGACCGCGTCGCCGAGCTTCGTCCGCGCTGGGGGGTCCCCGCGCCGTCTTTCTCATCAGACTGCACCGCCTTCTTGTGGCGATGAAACTCGGGCGCCTCGGCCGCCTCCCCTCAAGAAGGCGCCTTTTGGCCCCAAGGCGCGTGGCCTGGCAGAACCCACTCCGTCCGGCACCAGCGCAGCAAGAGCAGAGCTGCCAAGAGATCCTCGCCCCAAGAAGCTGCCCGAGTGCTCCTGCACCGCCCGTCCACGATCAGCGCTCCTGCTCTCAAGACGCCAAGACCCCGCGCTGCTCCCAGCGGCAGCGCGCGGGGAACCGCAAGATCAAGCCCTCCGTCACCAAAGGCCTCCCGTGGACACTGCAGGCTATCACGCCTTCACCATCGAGCTACGCAGCGCTGCATGGCCCGGCAAGTTCAAGCCAGACCTGCCTCCTCGCTAAGACGGCACGGCCGACCCTGCGGAGTTCCTCCAGCTCTACGAGCTGGGCATCAAAGCCGCCAGCGGGGACGAGAAGGTCATGGCGAACTGGTTTCCCATGGCGCTCAAGGACGGTGCCCGCACTGCCTCTGAACACAGCTCGCACGATCTCCTCCTGGGACGAGATGCGCACCCGCTTCATCGCCAACTTCCAGGGCCGAGGAACTCGCGACCGGCTTCCTGCCGTGAGCAACATGCGCCGCATCAAACAGCAGCCAGGAGAGACCCTGCAGAAGTACATCCAGCGCTTCAACAACGCACGCCTCAAGATTCCCAAGGTGACCGAGGAAGCCATCATCTCAGCCTTCTACGACGGTGTGCATGACGTCAAGATGAAGGAGGAGCTGGCGATGCATGAAGACCTGTGCACATCCCTGGAGCTGTTCAACTTGATGACCAAGTGCGCCAGGGCTGAGGAAGGATGCCTTTCCCTCCTCGAACTGCCGGCTACCAACCCAGAAGAGAAGAAGCCCAAGGTCAAGGACGTGAAGCGCAAGGGGGCTGCCGTGCTCGCGGCAGAACCAGACACCAAGCGGGGCAGGGATCAGCCCGAGTCCTCCAAGGGCAGCCGGTACTGCGTGTACCACGACCTCCACACCCACAACACCAACGAATGCCAAAAGTCAGGGCCGTGCGAGAAGGGCGAATCGGTCGACGCCCCGACCGTAGTGATCGAGGCTACGGCCGAGGAGGAGGAAGAAGCACAGGACGTTGGGAAGACCGTGGCCCTCGCCAAGGGTGGCGTGACCGACCTCGCGAGGACCGCTGGCAGGATCAGCCTCGCGAGGGAGGTTGGAGGGACCCGCCTCGCGAGGGAGGCTGGAGGGATCAGCCTCGCGAGGATCGCCCGCAAGGCAACACAGGCCTCCCTCCTCTGCCACCGCAGCCAAGGAGAAATGAAGACCATCATCAGGACGAGGGGGCTGGGGGCTTCCAGGAGCCGCGCAATCGCTTGCATCCTGGGCGGAGCTCAAGCCCCAGCCTCTCAGCGCATCTTCAAGCAGTTCGCCCATGAAGTGAATGCAGTCCTCCCCAAGCTCGAAGCCACGCGCCCTCTCAGGTGGTCAGCGTGCGCCATCACGTTCAGCTCAGCGGATCAGCTCAAGTGCGCAGCCACAGCCGGAGTCCTCCTGATGCTTTGTTCCCCAATCATCAGCAACGTGCAAGTCACCAGGACCCTCATCGATGGCAGAGTAGGGCTCAATGTCCTGTCCGTTGAGACATTCAACAATCTCCAAGTGCCATACAATCAGCTTCAGCCAACCAAGCCTTTCTCCGGAGTCACTGATGGCTCCACAGTTCCGATAGGGCAAGTCCGCCTCCCTGTCACCTTCGGGGTGCGCGACAACTACCGCACCGAGCTCATAGACTTCGACGTCGCTCACATTCGCCTACCATACAATGCCATCCTCGGGTACCCAGCTCTGGCCAAATTCATGGCCGTGACTCATCACGGCTACAATGTCCTCAAGATGCCAGGAAGTGGTGGAGTCATCACGGTGCCTTGTGAAGAGAGAGACGCAGTGTGTTCCCTGGAGCGTGCTTTTCAAGACGCGTCAATTGAAGACCCAGATCACAGGAGCGAAAGGCTCCCCGAGGCTGCTCCTAAGAAGAAGAAGACATCACCTGGCCCGACCCCTCGGGAGACAGGCCCCTCAGGGTCCACGCCTGTTCAGGGGGCACCTCCTTCTGTCGCATAGGAAGACGCGCCCGACGCCCTCCTCGAGCAAGGCTCGGGGGCTCTCTCTTGGGGGGCCACCGACTTTGCTAAGATCACGAGGGAGGCGCTCGGGCACCACTTGGAGGCGTGTTTCAAAGCACGTTTCCCTCAGGAAGGAGCGAGGCAAGGAGGGCTAAACCCTCAGGAGTTCGTCAACAAGATCATTCAGGAGCTGCAGGAGTCAAGAGTCATGAGTGGCAGCCGCCCGCTTGCCGCCGTAGCTCCCCATCCAGGTGAGGATGGTGGGCTGCGCGTCTGCATCGACATACCAGGGCTCAACCGAGCTGCCTCTCAGGAGCGCCTCTGGCCCTCATGTGTGGGGCGCTGTAAAGGTCCACCCCACAGCTACGTTCGCATGCCTTACGTCTTGCCGAACGCGGCTGCCACACGCCAGCTCCTCATGAGGAGCATCTTGGAGGCTTAAGTGGCCAGGCGTTCCGCAGTCCTGGCGGAGATGGAGATGGTCCGCGAGGAGCCACCAGCGCCTCCGGAGCCTCCCGAGGCTCCTGGGCCTGGGGGCTCGTGAAGATCGGCTTCCGCAGCGCACGACGTCCGCTACTTCAGCATCCCTTCATCTCCAACATCATCAGGTGACATCCTTTGAGCTTCATTTTCAGCTGGGAGCACCCCCCAGGGCTGCATCATTCCCAGGCCGCGTCGGTCCGTCCCTGCCGCATGTATCCCTTTTGATTCATGTTTCTAGTTTACTTTATTGGGGGCGCCCCTCAGGCTGCGTCATCCCCAAGTCGCTCGAGCCCGACCCAACGATGTCCGCCTTCTCTGCACCTGTCTAAATGGACTTGCTCCTTCGTGATTAACGTGTTTGACCTAGTCGCCCGCTTGATTGACACCAACTGATGGAGCTGCTCCCTAACGGCACGACGCTTGCGCATGGGTCCGTCCCTGCAACGTCGATAAACCTGAATGGCTGAGCTCTGGCCGCGGCAGCCCCGCATAGCGCCACCTCGTCAAGCCTTCAGTGCCTCGTCACCCCTCCAGAGCAACCAACGGCTGACTGTCGATTGTCATGGCGAACTCTCATTCTTTTTGTGATGAGCCTGCAGGATCTCTTCAAGGAGCAGCGTCAGGCGAGGCCCTCACGGTGTCTCCTTCACTCCCGTCCGCGCGAACCACTTGCACGTTAAAGGGGGGGGGGGGTACCTGAGCACCGCGACTCATGGGCTCCTACTGGCTCTCCAGCCCTCACCCTCTGGCCTTGTCCATGGCATCACGACCTGGCATACCAGCGACGGCTGAGCCCGCACGAGGGCCGGGACCCGAGGACGTAGAGCAGAAAGGGGAGTAAAGGCGAGAGGGAAGAGGCACGCGGGGACCTCGCCAGGCAACTCCTCATCTGCCGATGCGCGGACCTAACGCCGCACCAAGAAGCGGTTCCTGACCCCCGAGATAAGTCATCCTCCGGAAATACTAGCTATCGCAGCACCGACGTCGCACCTAAAGCAATCCCGTGTTAGCAACGTCGCGCTCCTTTTTCACCGAACGATGGCTGCTTGAGCACTGAAGGGGACCTCCTGAGCATCGCGACTCAGGGGCTCTTACTGGACCCCGGGCCGCTCACCTCCTGGCCTTGACCACGGCATCGCGACTTGGCATACCAGCGACGGCTAAACCCTGCCTTGGGACCGGGACCTGTCGGCGCAGAGCATCAAGCCCTCGCGAGGTTCGAAAGGAGGAACTAAGCTAAGATGGGATGAGCATCTCGCACCACTTCACGACAAGGATCATATTAACAAACAGAACCGCAGGCACCTTACAAGCCCCCACGGGGCGCGTTTTTCGATTCCTCACAGGGAACAAAGGTTGCAGATCCTAAAAAACGCTAACTACACGCGCCTTTGCAAAAGACGCCATCATCAACAGTGGGCCGTCAGGCACCGGTGCCAACCCCATCCAGATCAGTGGCGGCGGCGGCCTGACGAGCCCGCCCTGCTCTGAGAGCGACGCAAGCTCGGGGGCTCGTAGCTGTCGTCGCTCATCTCCGGGGTCGCAAAGAGCTCAGCGGAGTCGCTGGATCCTCCGCCGCCTCCGCCGCCTGAGGAGCTGCTGGGGGAGCGATCGGTGAGCCTAGTCCTCGTCGCGGCAGGGCCCCGACCACCTCTCTCAGGGCAGCACTCCAGTCGGTGTCCTTCCGCGTTGAAGACCTTGAAGAACATCACGGAAGCGCCGTCGTAGTCCAGGTGGATCACGAGGGCGCCCCTCGTCCTGCAGACCCGTGCGATCTCGCCCCAGCCTCGAGTCATGAAGACCTTGCGCGGAGCGACGACTGCAACCTCTGCTCCGGTCGCAAGGGTGCTGCAGCCGGCATGCTGCAACCAGAGCTCCAGAGATCCCCTCTGTGGAATCACGAAGGCGAAGGAGGGAGGAAGGCGAATCCAAGACTGAGGAGGCATGGCGGCATGGAGCACAAACTCTCGGGAGGAGCCCTCGGCATGGACTCCGGGAGGAACAACATGCACCGCCGGGCCCCGCCGGCGCCGACGGCGGTGTCGTCCATGGCGCTTGGCGTCAACTCCTTCAGGGCCCTCAATGCGGGCGTACAAGGGCAGCAGGAACCCTGGCGGTGGCCGCTCGTACCAAGGGCTCGACACCTCCTGTCGGGCGCCCTCATCTCGACGGCAGAGGGCTAGCTGTTTCTTCGACGGAAGCGGGTCGGGACCCTCTCCGGGGGCCTTTCCTTTCTCTTCTGCGGAGAACCGGCGGATCGGAGCCATTGCCGCAATGTGGAGCAAGGGCGAGAATGGAGAAGAAGGAGAATCAAGAAGAGATGGACTGGAAGGGCACGCGCCGTTCCGTACTTATAGCCGGGGAAGGCCAACCGTCGACCTCCACGATCACAGGTAATCATGACCCGCTTTGCATGCAGGGACTTGTCAATTCGTGCAGTTGCCGAGGCGTCGTGGTGAAGCAGGGACGCCCACGTCCAATCAACCGCCACGCGGCGCCCAAGGCTGCAGGCTGTTAGGGCCTGCGACGCTTCGCACTTGCCCCTTCGCTTCTCTGCTAAGCCAAGTCCAGGCGCACCATGGGGCCGTGGGCTACTGTCGGCGTTCTGGGAATGGGGGTACCCAGACTTGCCTGCCTGCGGCCTGCGGCGTGGCTCAAGGGGTGGCCCAATACGGCACATCTTCATCAGCACAAGCTCAAGACCCTCACGAGGGGCCAAACCTCGCGGGGCGGATGTCAGGAAGCTTCCCCAGGCACGGCCTCGTCAGGCTAGCTCGCGAGGAGGCGGAGAGATCAAGGCAGGGTACCTCACGAGGTGCCCATGACACAAGCCATGACGACCAAGGGCGCCAGGCGGGCGCCAGCCCGCGCAGTGTCCTCATTTCCTCTTTGGTGCGAAGGAGGCAAGAGCATGCCAAGAGCATCAAGCAAAGGCAACCATTTCGGTGCAACAAGACCAAGACCAACACAATGGTAGGAAGGAGGTCATCGTGGAGCCCAAGCCGGTGTCACCGTCAGAGTCTTTGGCAGGCGAGGACCGACTTTAGTCAGGATAAGTGTACTAGATGTTCCCCTTCAAAATGGCCAATTGTTGGTGCCCTTCCCGCTTAATATAGGGGAAGATGCCGAGGGCCTCTTCCTATAAATAGGACTAGCCACCCACAGGGTAGAGGCAGCTAGAGATCAATCTTGAAAGGAGAAAGAGAGAGGCAACGAGAGAGAGAGAGAGAGAGAGAGAGAGAGAGAGAGAGAGAGAGAGAGAGAGAGAGTGAACTCCCCTAGCAGTTCGTCGCTGACCAAGAATAGACCCTGCGAGGCTGTTCCTCCTTGTCTTGTTCATCATCAGCCCCGAGGCAATCCACTGCACCACACCTTTGGAGTAGGGTATTACACCACAATGGTGGCCCTAACCAGTATAAACCTTGTGTCCATTGTGTTGCTCTTTTTGTAGTTTAGATCCTTGCGAGGCGACGAGGTGTAGGTAGGTTGGAGGTGAGATCTCCGCGTGCACCCCAGAGTTCGAACCTAGAGGGTCTACCGGAGCCCGAAATCCGACAAGCGGTAGTATAAACATTTGGAATGCACTAAAATGTTGGCATGAGTAGGTTACATGCATTATACAGCCAGCAAAAAAAAATTAATTGGACATAACATGGATCCATGCTTCCTCCTTCTATCTATACAGGCCTAATGCGTTTTTTAAGACCGCCGTTGACTATTGACGAGATTTACATGACATGCACAATGTGAAAATTAGATCATTGAAAGCTCCTTTCACACACGAATTTAACGGTGTGCTTTGTGTAAGTTGCATGTCATACATTATTGCTCTAATATTTGGTCAAAGTGAACCTCGTAAAACGCATTAGGCCCTATATAGATGGAAGGAGGTTGTTGCTTTGAATAGCATTTGTATAGCAAAACGGGACAAGACTCTCTCTTTGTGTGGTGTGAATAGTTTTTATTTTTTGTTTTTTTTTCGTTGAGGGAAGTGCGAATTGATTTGGTACGTACAAGTACAATATTACACATTAGGCTTGTCCCTAAAATTCAACCCGCGCCTTGTTATATCCCGAAAATTCAGATATTTTGCTCCCAAAACTGGCGCCTTCACAACCGGCGCCTTGCTATCCCAAAACTACAACGCGCGCGAAAACTCCCTCTAGCTGCCAAATCCCAACACGTGAAATCCCCCTCCTAACCCTGAGCCGAAAGGGCCGCTAGTTCAAATTGGTGGGGGTACTTTTGTAACACACCCTACATTTTGGACAAGCGCGTCCCTAAGTCAAGGTTCCCCCTCCCATCGCCTCCTTTTCGCCATTCGAAATCTGGCCGCCATAACCTCTCCGCTCCAGCCACAAAACCCGACCCTCCTCCGTCCGCCACCTCACCGCTGCCCAGCCGGAGCCTCTTCCCCGACGACGTTGTCCACCGCAACAGCTCGACGTCCCTCATCCACCACACCGGATGAGGATCCATCGTCCATCCCGTTGTCCCGCCGGTTCAGCCACCCCGTCCTCTGCCTCCAAGGAGCTGCTCCGACGATCGCCTCGTCTATCGCAGCTGCTCCATCCCCACAATGCCGCCTTAACCTACTCCACCAGAACCGCAACATCCACACCGACTCCTCGGACGAAGCCGAGGCCTACTCGGTGCCACCAAAGAGGTTGTACACTCATCGCATCGCACCTTCTCCTTAACTCGACCTCCCGGCGCCGACGGTGCTCCATCCCGCACCCACATGCAGCGGCTACCTCAGAGCCGGCGCCGCGCGCGACATCTCCATGGTGGCTCTCCCCCAGTGTGAGCCCCCTTCAGCGGCGGTGTCCATACCAGCCGGATCTGTTCTTCTTGCTGCTCGGCTCTCGCTTTCGGCCGCTTCTTGCTCACTCTACTCCGGCTCTCGCTTGCTCGGCTTCTTGCTTCTTGCCCGGCTCTCGCTTGCTTTCGCTTCAGCTGTTGTTGCTCTCCCCTCGCTTTCGTCTTCTTTGCTCTGCTCCGATTGCTTACACTTGATCAAGTGAATCGACTTTTGAGTCGATCGATTTTCGAGGGTGGGGTCTCACCAGTGTTAAGGAAGAACCACCCACAGCGGGGAGGGGGCCTCGCCGGAGAGGTACCCCACTATCTATCTTAGGGTTCTGGGTGGGGTGTTGCTCGCTGTCGGTTGGGCGGCGCAGTGGTGGAGCAGTGGCGTGGAGATCGCCGGAGATAAAGCTTGGCGCGGGGGGGGGGGGGGGCTAGAGGGTTGGCCGGGGCCGCGGCGGCGGACCGGCGGTGGGGAGTTGTTTCGGGGCGGCGAGGCGGCGGTGGACCGGCGGTTGGGAGTTGTTTCGGGGTGGCGAGGTGGCGGCAGACCGGCGGTGGGGAGTTGTTTCGAGGCGGCGAGGCGGCGCGGGATTCGACCGGTGGTGGCTGGCGGCTTAGGGGGGTGCAGGTTGAAGATGAACTGCAGGTCGTCCCTAAACTATCCCATGTGAAGTGCCTCTCTGCTACCATTGCGTTCGATTAAGCGGTAACATTCAGATTCCACGATGAAATTTCAGTTTTGACGGTTAAGTTCAGAGTCAACAGTTTTTACCTCATCTGTTGTAGTCAGGTGGTTTTTGGTGATGTAAATTTTACATCTATCACTTTTTGGTAATGCATTTTACATCATCTATTGGAGATGCTATTAGAATCCCACTTGAGATTAACGATGTACATCTTGTCTGCTTCAGCCTTGATGTCTTAGGTGACTCACGGAGCTGCTCCAACGATTTTAACGATCCATCACAACAGAGCAGTGCCCTGGACGCTGTTGGGGATATTACTACTGGGCGTAAACCGGCCAGGAGAGGCCGGATTAACTTGAAGCCCATGAAGACAGATGGTGACGCTGAGTAACCCAAGGCCCAGAACCGGTTTAAGGCCTATAGCTATAAACCGGCATTGATATGTAACTTGCATGTTAAGGTAGAAAGAGCGGAGACCGAGCCGGACACGTTTATGAGCCGGCCTCGGGACTCTGTAAACCGACGGGCGTCAACCCATGTATATAAGGGGACGACCCGGCGGCGGTTCAGGAGAACAGACAACAACTCGAGACTCAGGCAAAGCATATTCGCTCCCTGGTCATCGAAACCCCATCAATTCCAGCACAACTAGACGTAGGCTTTTACCTTCATCGTAAGGGGCCGAACTAGTATAAAACTCTCTTGCGTCCCTTGTCCGCTTTAACCCCTTTAAGCTAACCCGTAGCGATGGCTCCACGACTAAGTCCTTTCATGAGGACATCTGCCGTGACAAAACCACGACAGTTGGCGCCCACCGTGGGGCTATCGCACGATGGTTTCAAGTTCTTGGAGGGCAGCTTCGAAGGACTCAAGGGTTACGCTGTGGGCCGGATGACCAAAAGTCGTCGCGGCAAGCTCTACATCGACGATGCAGGGTGGGGCCCCGAGGCCGGCTCAATCGAGTACGGGTACCGGGTCCCCTTTGGTGGCATACACGTTTTCATTGGCAAGATTGGCGAGCGGGCCTCGAGCCGGGACATCTGCACCAACCTCGTCGAAACGGCTCAGCGTGCGCGATCTGCCCGGGTCAAGCCTGCCATGAAGTGTGCCTTCGTGGGAGTCATCCATGGAGGGGAATACGAGGACAGATCGGAATCTGGTGGTGAGGCTATCGTTTATTCCGGTGACGAGTCATCAACCGGAGAAACCGAGTCGTTATATTAGCTACAAGATGGCCGTATCTGAGGCTGTTCCGATGGCGACAGTATTCCGGACCCCTCTGATCTGCCAAACCGGGTTGGAATCTTCATGGCCGGTACACAACCGGCGCACCACTCTTCGACCGCACCAGCAATGATCTCCGGATCGGTAGCGGTGGCGGCAGCCGTGGCAGGAGGCCATGTGTGGCCGCCGGCTCAGGTTTTATCTGATCTATTTGATGCGTTGGCAACACTGATGGCGGAGGCTAACCCGACGGATCAGGATGCGCACAATGCGGAAATCACGAAAGTAAGGGATCAGATTACTCAGGCCAAGGCTGATTTGGCAGCTGAGGATACCAGGATGGCAGCGAGCGGCCGCTGAATCTTGCGCAGCTTACGGGCTTATGCTGGATCAGAATGCATCGCACGAAGTCCTAAAGAGAAGGAACCGGTCTCGCCTGCCTCCGGTTTATGATGCTAGGAACCTCATTAACACCCCAGGTGCGGGGACCAGTAACCCGTCGGTAGCAAACCGGGCGGAGGCACCTAGAGCGGGGGCGCCGGTTCAGCTCCGTTTGATGGATCCGCCTCGTCAGAACAACATTGTGACACAGCCTGTCCCAACACCATCGGGTCATTACTCTACTCCGATGGACAATCTTGTTGCTGCCACTTCACGGCTGGAGGCTATCCCAATTGAAGGCGATTCTCCACGGCGCTCGAGACGCATCGGGTTAAAGAACTTCTTCGGACAGCCTTGGTGCAACAGGAGGCTTATTCATACAGTCGTGATCGGATACATTCCACCCCCCGTCCAAACCGGAGTTACAGCAGGCGTATGGATGAACCGGCCGTGTCAAGCAATGCGCGGAACCGCGAACCGCCCTGTGGCCACAACCCGGCAGGGGGTGCTAGTGATGCTCAGGAGGTGGTGGACCAGGCTCGTGCATGTAGGGAGGCCGAGTTAGCAGTGCGGCATGAAGCCCGTCAGCTTACTCCGGTTCATCCAACCACGTTGATAGAGCTAGTAGTTAACTCTAGCTCTTTGGGGGTGCCGTGTCTCGTCCCAGCGTTACGCAACGTACGCCTGCCCAAGGATTTCAAGGACCCGCGTAAGGTGCCAATTTACACCGCCGATTTATCTCCAGAGACATGGGTTGAAAGCTATGAGATGGCCATGGAGATGCTAGATGTGGATGATGCAGCTTGTGCGAAGTACTTCACCATGATGCTAGAAGGGACGGCTTGTACTTGGTTAAAGAATCTACCGGCTAACTCTATCAGATCATGGCCCGAGTTGAGAGCCCGGTTTATCCAGAATTTTAAGGATACATGCAAGCAACCCATGTCGATTGTGGACTTAGCTGCCGTGTATGCGGAGGAAGGAGAATCAACAACCCGGTGGAGTGCGCTGGTCTCGAAATTTTGCATTCTTCGGACCGCATCAATGCTGACACCGTGGTTCTAACTTTGGAAGGCAATTGTCGGTTTAAGCCTCTGAAGTTGAAGTTGGGACGGATGAAACGCCATTGTAATGACATGGGAACCCTCATGGCCGCTATAGTAAAGTATGCTGACTCTGATAGTACCAAGGATCCCGAGTCTGATGATGATAAGACATGGAAGGGAAAGAAGAGCGGCAACGCCAAGGGGCAGCACCATAGCCCGGCGGGTCATGGAAACGGCGGCAAACGTAAAGCGGATCACAGCATGGACTTTGTGGCCAATGCCAGCGCACAGGATAAGGGCCAACGGCGCAAGGGAAAACCGCCCCAGCGCGGTGGAGCACCTAGCCCTAACCCGGACCGCCTGTCTTACCTATTGAACCAGCCACACTTGAAAACATGGGACGAAGGAGATGCCGGCCACACACCTCTAGAAGGACTGCTACATCATGCAAGAGTTCAAAAATTCTAATGGTTTCCAGTATGATCACAGACCGGGTGGCGGCTCAGGCCCTGGGTCTCATGGGCGGGGTTATGGTGGAGGAAATTCCGGATCAGGCTTCCATGGTAATCAGGGCGGACATAACAATCAAGGTAATCAGGGCAACCAAGGTGGCTACAATCATCAGGGTAATCAGCAGCAGCAGCAATCAGGTTACGAGAGCAACCCGAAACAGTTGAATAGCGGGCAGTATCATGTTTTCACCACCAGCTTGGACAAGCGTGACCAAAAGCTACATAAGAGGGCAGTAAGCTCCGTTGAACCGGCGGTGCCTCGTTACCTACGCTGGTCTGAGCAGCCGATTGTGTGGAGCAGAGAAGATCATCCACCCCGGGTTAACAATCCGAGTCATATGGCATTGGTGGTGGCACCTCAGGTAGGAGGTTATAAGTTCACAAAGGTACTCATGGACGGAGGGAGCAGTATCAATATCCTGTATTATGAAACTTTCCGTCGCATGGGGTTAACAGATAAAAATCTTAAACCGTCCAATATGGTGTCCATGGTGTGGTGCCTGGTAAATCAGCGTATCCTATTGGTAAGATAGCTCTGGAGGTGGCTTTTGGGGACGAGCATGACTCGAGATCAGAAACTTTGACCTTTGAAGTGGTGAAAATCAGAAGTCCGTATCACGCCGTGTTTGGACGGCCGGCTTATGCTAAGTTTATGGAACGGCCTTGCTATGTCTATCTTTAGCTCAAGATGCCGGGTCACAAGGGAACTATAACCGTCCATGGGAGCCGCAAGATTGCTTTGGAATGTGAAGAAGGGGATGCAGCTTACGCCGAGTCGGTTTGTGCCACAGAAGAGTTAAAGTTTTACAAAGATAACGTTGATCCGGCAGATATGACTTCATTGAAGAAGCCAACTACAGAGCATGACCCGGCACTGAAGTTTAAGTTGGCTGATGAGACTAAGCTTGTTGACTTCGTACCTGGCGATTCGTCCAAGCAGTTCAGCATCAACGCTAACTTGGATCCTAAATAGGAAAGCACGCTCATCGAGTTCATCCGTGATAATCGGGACATCTTTGCGTGGAAGCCTTCTGACATGCCAGGTGTACCGAGAGAACTCGCTGAGCACACTCTTAATGTCGATCCTAAGTATAAACCGGTCAAGCAGTTTCACCGCTGGTTCAATGAAGAAAGACGCAAGGCTATTGGAGAAGAAGTGGCCAGACTCTTGGCGGCCGGTTTTTTCATTGAAGTCTTCCATCCTGAGTGGTTGGCTAATCCGGTGCTGGTCCTTAAGAAGAACGACACTTGGCGGATGTGTGTGGATTACACAGATCTCAACATAGCTTGTCTAGCAGATCCTTTTGCCCTTCCCAGTATTGATCAAATTATTGATGCTACGGCGGGTTGCGAGCGTTTGAGCTTTCTGGATGCATATTCCGGTTATCATCAGATCAAGATGGCAGTTAAGGACTAGGAGAAGACGACCTTCATAACCCCTTTGGAGCCTTACGCTATGTATCTATGCCCTTTGGGCTCAAGAGTGCCCAGGCGACTTATCAACGGTGTGTGCAAAATTGTCTTCATACACAAATCGGCCGTAATGTTCATGCCTATGTGGATGATATTGTGGTCAAGTCAAGAAAGAAGGAGACGTTGATTGATGACTTAAAGGAAACCTTTGATAACCTGCAGGTTTACAAGATGATGCTTAATCCGGCTAAGTGCGTTTTTGGTGTACCGGCAGGCAAGCTCTTTGGTTTTCTGGTGTCTAACAGGGGCATTGAGGCTAATCCGGAAAATATCAAGGCCATCACCTCCTTGGCTAAATCGAAGTGTATCAATGACGTTCAACACTTGGCAGGCCGGATTGCCACGTTGAGCCAGTTTATCAGCCGCCTTGGCGAGAAGGCCATTCCTTTGTATCGGATCTTTGAAGAAAAGGATAACCGTGCAGGTGACGCTGTGAATGAAGCGTTTGAGGATTTAAAGCGGCAGCTAGCTAACCCGCCGGTTCTTGCTGCCCCGGTTGACAAGGAGCCATTGTTGCTATATGTGGCAGCTACTGCTCATTTGTCGATGTGGCTATTGTGGTGGAGCGCAAGGAGGCAGGAAAGGAGTATCCGGTTCAGTGTCCGGTTTATTATACCAGTGAGGTACTTATTTAGTCCAAGCAGAGGTACCCACACTGGCAGAAGCTGGTATATGGGGTTTTCATGGCAAGCCAGAAGCTCAAGCAGTATTTCCAAGGTCATCCCATCACAGTGGTCAGCTCTGCTCCTTTGGGAGATATAAACCAGAACAGAGAAGCAACTGGCCGGATTGCCAAGTGGGGCCATAGAGCTCGGGCCTCACGGGTTGAAGTATATACCCCGAACGGCGATCAAATCTCAAGCACTTGTGGATTTCATCAATGACTGGACAGAACTACAAGCGCCTGAATAGAAGCCGGATCACACTTATTGGACTATTCACTTTGATGGGTCTAGGCAATTGGAGGGCTCGGGGGCTGGAGTCGTATTAACTTCCCACGAGGTGATAAGTTTTGTTATGTTCTCCGTTTAATGTCCCCTTGCACTAACAATGCAGCTGAGTATGAAGCTTTACTCCATAGTCTTCGAAAGGCTAAGGAGATGAACCTAAGCCGAGTTAAATGCTTTGGTGACTCGGACCTGGTGGCTCAACAGGTGTCTCGCACTTGGGATTCCAAGGACCCACTCATGGCAGCATATCGTCGTGAGGTGGACATTGTTGCAGGTCACTTTAAAGGTTATCAGGTGGATCATCTGGACTGGCGGAAGAACGAGGCGGCGGACGCTTTAGGCCGCCTGGGTTCTCAACGTAAACCGGTTCCGCCTAATATCTTCTTGGATGTTCTGCATAACCCATCCGTCAAGCTCCCCGGTGAAGAGGACTTGGCTATTCCTGATCCGGAAGCTTAGTTGGTGGCGGCTCTTCATGTTATCCCGGATTGGACGGTTCCTTATCTGGCGTATATGAATCGGGGCGAGTTACCAGAGGATGAGACATTGGCCAGGCAGATAATCCGGCGGTCCAAATCCATGACTATCATCAATGGAGAGTTGCATCATTGCAGCGTGACAGGGCCGTTTCAACGCTGTGTATCTCCTGAAGAAGGCTGTGAAATTTTGCGCGAGATACATGAAAGAGATTGTGGTCACCACGTGGGTTCAAAATCTTTGGTGGCTAAGGCGTTTCGTCACGGTTTCTATTGGTTAACCGCCCATGCTGATGCTGAGGATCTGGTCAGAAGATGTGATGGCTGTCAGAAGTTCTCAAGGCGCGCTCATGTACCGGCTCAAGAATTGAGGATGATACCAATTACTTGGCCGTTTGCGACTTGGGGACTGGATATGGTTGGGCCTTTCAAGAGGACCAAAGACAAGAAGACCCACCTTTTGATGGCGGTTGACAAGTTCACAAAGTGGGTGGAGGCAGAACCAGTTAGCAAGTGTGACGCGGCCACGGCGGTTCAATTCATCAAAAAGGTGATTTTCCGGTTTGGCTTTCCACATAGCATTATCACTGACAATGGTACCAATCTGTCAAAGGGTGCCATGAAGGAGTTCTGTCAACGTGAGCACATCCGGCTTGATGTATCATCAGTGGATCACCCACATTCAAATGGTCAAGCAGAGAGGGCCAATCAAGAAATTTTGCGAGGCATTAAACCCCGGCTTATGGTTCCCTTGCAGCGGACGCCGGGTTGTTGGGTTGAGGAGCTACCTTCAGTGTTATGGAGCATCAACACCACGCCCAACAGTCGATGTGATACACACCGTTCTTCATGGTTTATGGAGCGGAGGCAGTTCTTCCTAGTGACATCCGTCATGACTCACCTCGTGTAGCGGCATATGTTGAAGCTGACAACGAGAAGGCACGGCAAGAAGCTCTCGACTTGTTAGATGAGGAACATGACATAGCGGCCGCCCGTTCAGCGATTTATCAGCAAGATCTGCGTCGCTATCATAGCCATCGGGTTAGAACGAGAACCTTTCAAGAAGGAGATTTGGTGCTTCGGCTCATCCAGGATCAGACGGATATGCACAAGTTATCCCCCCCTTTGGAAGGACCTTTTGTAGTCAGCAAGAATCTACACAACGGTTCGTACTACCTAATCGATGTTCGAGAGCGCAAAGACTCACGTAAATTGGAGGAGGAGACCAACCGGCCGTGGAATATTGCTCATCTTTGGCCTTACTATACTTGAGCTATAGGCTCTGCTTATGTACATATTATGACTATGTATATATTATGATCAATATAATAAACCGGAACCTCAGGTAAAGCGGGGTATCTTTTGTTTTGTTACATCATTTGTGGTTACATGGAGCTTCTGTTTCTAAAGCGGCGTCCGGTTTACCCCTTGGTTTAGCTTCTAAAAAGCTTTATATTATATCATTGGGGGCTTGGTCGTGTCCGAACCATAGCTACACCTTTTGATAGGCGCAATGCCACAGCATCACTTGGGGGCTTGGTCGTATCCGAACCATAGCTACACCTCTTGATCGGTGCAATGCCACAAAGATCACTTGGGGGCTTGGTCGAACCCGAACCATAGCTACACCTCTTGATCGGCGTAATGCCACAACATCATTTGGGGGCCTGATCGAACCCGAACCATAGCTACACCTCTTGGGGGCTTGGTCGTGTCTGAACCATGGTCACACCTCTTGATCGGCTCAAAGCCTCGCCTACAATGGTTTTTATTTGACTTTGTTTGAGTTCTGTTCTTTTTTTTTGATAAAGATTTTTTGTTGCTTTTTAGACCGGCGTTAAACAACCCGGTCCGACTATCAATTAGAAATTGACGGTACACGATCAAATCATAGTCCGAAGACTATTTGCCCGGTCTGATTTTCAGTTAAAATTTTATTATGGAGTAAACCGGTGTTTATCATAACCCGGAACGGTTTATATTATAAACCGGCCTTATATCAACAGGAGTGGTTTTCTCCTAAAAGATTTGGGTTATAAGCCCCGCTACAAGGTTGGCCAGCCAACATCATGCATAACAGTTCCATGTATTATATATTTCCATTTTGGTTATATGTCACAACCTAAGTTATCATCTTCGGTTATATATATATATATGGGTATCATGACCCGCCCAGTGGTTAACCGCCAGGGCGCTTTAAGCTTTTTGTCCGCAGAAACAACTTGGACAAATGAATATGTAGGTCATATCTTACGTATGACGAATCAAGCCAGTGTCACTTGCAGATAAATATGCGCGAAGGCATATCAGAAAAAATATTTTAACTAAGCCTATTATAAGGCTTTCCAGTGCTCAACAGGACCATTTTTCTCTCAAAATACATGTCGCAGCATGTAGAAGACTAAACTGGCCTCCGGTTCATGATTGGTCACCAGCTTGGCCTGACGGTTGCGGGTCATTTTGTGCCAGTTCAACTTCTTCTTCCCTACCCAGTGGCTGGAAATCAACAGTTGCCCAGTCGATCGCAGTTAAGGCTTGGAATACAGCTTCATCACTTATCAGCATAGACGGTTCAATGTCAGGGGCATAAGTGTGCTTACGGATTGGCGGGATAAGATTCTGAGCTTCTGGAATTGGTGCAGCAATCCGTTTGTTCCTGTCATCATAGCTGGCTTGATAGTACGACATGTCCACTTCTTAAACTAGTTGACAAGCCAATGGGCACACTTCCTGGTTTATCATCTAAAGATCATCTTCGCCAAATTATGTTCCGTCTTCCTTCAAGCTGGGATAACCTTGGGCTGCTGCAACTGGATCAAAGTCAGGAACCCATGCTTTTGCCCGGGTCAGTGCGGCCAAAGCGCCCGTTGTAACAGCAGAATTTTTTAGCTCGTCAACCCGGGCGGGAAGCATAGATAACCTTTGTAAAATATCCTTGATCAAGGTGGGGGGGGGGGGGGTAATACGAGTTCCTGCATCATCACAAGGATTAGTAAACCGGCACAATATTTGCATGGATATATGGAAAGCCTAAGTCAAAGAGCTTATCAATCTGATGACGGTCATGGCATGCACCTGCCGCTTCATGTTGGTCAGCTCATCAACCACCGGTTTAAGAGCGGCTTCTGCCTTTTCAGCCCGTTCCACCAAAGAGGATTTCTCAATCTCCCAATCCGCCCACTCTTTGTTGAAGCTCTCTTTAAGTTTCTCCATAGCGCCCAAAGCGCTAGTCTATTCTTCCTTCGCCTTGGAGGTTTCAGCTTGTTGCAATTTAAGGTTCTCCTGCAGGTTAGCGGTTTGGCTTTCTTTCTTGCTCAACTCAGCCTGCATAGAGACAATTATATAATGAGGTGACAGTACATATTTGAAGTACCAAGCATAATACAAGTATTCAACTTGGTACTTGGGGGCTAATGCATATTTGCTCTTCATCATACATTTTCTACAAAAGTCCCAAGCATAATACAACTATTCAACTTGGCACTTGGGGGCTAATGGATGTTTGCTCAAAAAATGCTGACATGGGAGTTTCTTTTACAAAGTCCTGGTTCATCTTTATAAAGTTAAACCGGCCCTTGGGGGCTACTTAAGTGAAGTTAAGATGCATTATGGCTCACATTGAGTACTTACTAAAAGTCCCGGTTTAAATCGGTATCTTAAACCGCCACTTGGGGGCTATTGGAGTTGATAAGCTACAAATCAATACAAGAAGAGAAGCATATAGGAAGTTACCTCAAATTTTTCCTTCATCATATTGACCAGACCGGCTTCATAGTCACGGCTGGTGTACGATCAGTTCAGAGAATAGCCGGAATAAAGGTCTTGAGCGTTTAGACGGGCGTAGGTGGACAGATCGGCATTCCATTTGCCTTTGCCAATTGCACAAAATTCTTCTTTGGCGGTATGCTTCAACAAAGCGACATGATTCCCTGGATCCGTATAGACAATGCCAGTAATCAGAACATCATCATCCTTTTCCTTGGCAGCTCGTACTGGAGTGGCCGGTTTGCCAGTATCCTTGGCTGGACTTGCCAGTTTGTCAGCTCGGATAGGACTGGTCGGCTGGTCAGCATGGCATGTGATGTCAACTTCTGCCTGCTCAGTAACGAAGTCCTGATCTTGAGGCGGTGCGTCATTCAGCATATTATCAAGGTTGGCCTCTTCAGGGTCTGGAGTTTTCTCCGGTTCAACAGCTGGGTCTTCCTCTGTCGGTTTGTTCAGGCGAGCTTTCTTGCTTGGTCTGGGCTTAGCGCTGACGAAGTAAAACATGAAGGTCAGTATAGCGTATAAAATGCATGTCAAGAATAAAGCAAGTGAACAACTTACCCAATAACCGTTTTGAGGGGTGGAAGTTTGGTGGCTGACGACTCGCTAGAGGATGAATGAGAAGTGCCCTGATAATTGGAATCATACGGATTAAGAGGTTGATGAGAACAACCCATTTTGGGGCATAACATGTCAAGGGAATTAGAGACCTTTGATCGGCGTTTCCGAACCGGACTGTTTGGTAAACCGGCAGAGGTAACTACCTGGCCGCTATGCCGGGTTGTGCGGCGAGCCTCGTGCTGTTGTGTCTTCACAAGAAAGTTCGGATCCAAGTAAGCGAGATGATGAGAAAATTTGACTTTCCGGTTTGCTCGACGGATTTTTAGTGAAGGCAAAGGGTTTGAATCAGAGCAAAGAACGATTACCTCTACAGCATCGGCGTGACTGACTTCAGCGTCGTCCTGGCAATAATCATCATCAATAAGGCGTATGAAAAATGAACCAAGTGAGTCAAGTTATACCTCAAAATCCGAATTACCCACATCATCATCAGCTGGTGGATCGGAGGATGCGGTGGTTCTCTTTCAGTTGGCAGGTCTTTTCACAGCTTTGGTCGTTTGGCGGGTTGGCCTCACCGGTTTGTCTTGAGGAGGTTTCTTGTTCCAAAACGGATCATCGCCCTACCAAAAAGTCGTCACATTTTCAGAACATATTGGGACAGAAGCAATTTCAGATAAAGCATATGGTATGATTCTTACAGCTGGCGGTTTGTTGATGGTGGAGAAAGGAAGTAGGCCGGTTTGATCACAGGCAGCCTCCGGTTCATTTAACATCTGTCTTACAACTTTAGTGACCTCATCATCAGTCAGCTGAATATCAATGTGCCGCTGAGCATCCTTCAAATCCCCTGTGTACTCACACATCAAACTGGGGCGTTTGTTCAAGGGAAAAACGCTCCAGCTTATCCATCAGCGTGCAAAATCAACTCCTGTCAAATCGTTGGCCATAAAGGCCCTAAGCTTGGATAGTTGAGGAGCATATTTGATTCTCTCGTTAGCAGTCAGCCTTTGAGGAAAAGGGTGTGTGTTGCTCAGAGTTCAGGACGGTAACCCGACAAGGGGTTTTCATCAGCTGGAGACGTATCCTTGCAGTAGAACCAGGTCTGGTTCCACCTCTTTGGGGTGACTGTGGAGATTGGCATGAGGAAAGGTGACTTCTTTTCCTTTCTAAATCGCCATCCCGCCCAGTTCTGTGTTAGGTCCATCTTTGAACTCTGTGCGACGGTTCAGATGAAAGCAATCCCTGAGTAGCTCTACTGTAGGTTCCTCTTGAAGGTAAACCTCACAAAACACTTGAAAGTGGCAGATGTTGGTTACAGAGTTAGGGCCAATGTCTTGTGGGCGCAGTTGAAAGTTGTCCAGTACATCCCGGAAGAATTTTGAACCGGGAGGGTTGAAACCCCGGCTTAGGTGATCAGCAGAAACAACAACTTCTCCGTCTTTGGGAGTAGGAGGACATTCCGGGCCAGGAACCCTCCAGTGAATGACATCTTTCTTACTTAAAGCACCCGTTTTGACCAGGTTGTTCAACTGTTCCTCTGTTACTCGAGAAGGGACCCAGTTGCATTCATACACTTGCTTGGCCATGACAATGAATGATCTACAACATGACAGTTACCGGTTTAAGAATTACACCGGACAACTATACGGCGGTTCAAGGATATAAGCATATTGCTAAATTGGAGTTGGTAATCTTAAACCGGAATTTATTAAATAAAGGCTATATGTAGAAATACATTGGCGGTTCAACAAGGGGACTAATGGTATATACCGGGTTGTCATTTTTCTACAAAGTTAAACCGCCTAGTCTGACATTGAAGATTCAAGTCTGCAGATGTGTAAGTGAAGGAAAAATAGATTTCACAAATTGGTATTATAATTTTGAATCTGCCGCATGTCAGAAAAGGAAAGTATATTCAAGACCTAGGAAGCAAAGATCAAGAAAGCAATGGATGAAGGTTCAGATGAGATCTTCTGTTTTGAGATGCATAGATGGAAACAGAGACTAAAGGCTATCATTATATGAAACAGATATTTAGTATTCTATCAAGAGTCAGTGTATGAGCGAAGAACGCTGACGAACACCGAAGAACGCTGAAACCCTAGAACAGATCTATGGCGGAAAGAGCAGAGAGTTTACCAGTGATGATGAAGAAGCGGAAAGGCGCCGCAGTTTTCTGGTGCGTTCAGGGTGATGCAGCGGCCAGAGTCGAGGCAGAGGCGACGGTTGACAGTGGCGGCGGAGCTCCAAAGGCTGAGCAGCGCAAGGAAGACGACAACGCAAAGAGGCGTGAGGGGGAAAGGTGAAAATGGCCCCTTGTCCCTATTTATAAAGGCAAGGGATAAGTGTCAGGCGTGAAAATCGAGGAGCCGGAAATTTGGAAAGCGGACCTGTCGCCTTGATTGTCAGAGATCCATTAATGAAGATGTGTCATACACAGTTTTTTATAACTGATGACGTCACGAGGTTTACCATGATTTGGGAAGATGACATCACGACGGTTTATAAAATTATGTGAAAATGTTGAAGACGAAGTTTCCTTGAGGAGTGACATGAACCAGTTCAAATCAGTCTGGGGCCTAATATTGGGGATATTACTACTGGGCGTAAACTGGCCAGGAGAGGCCGGATTAACTTGAAGCCCATGAAGACAGACGGTGACGCTGAGTAAAGGCCCAAGTCCCAGAACCGGTTTAAGGCCTGTCGCTATAAACCGGCATTGATATGTAACTTGCATTGTAAGGTAGAAAGAGTGGATACCAAGCCGGACACGTTTATGAGCCGGCCTCGGGACTCTGTAAACCGACGGGCGTCAACCCATGTATATAAGGGGATGACCCGGTGGCGGTTCAGGACAACAGACAACAACTCGAGACTCGTGCAAAGCGTATTCGCTCCCTGGTCATCGAAACCCCATCAATTCCAGCACAACTAGACGTAGGCTTTTACCTTCATCGTAAGGGTCCGAACTAGTATAAAACTCTCTTGCGTCCCTTGTCCGCTTTAACCCCTTTAAGCTAACCCGTAGCGATGGCTCCACGACTAATTCCTTTCATGAGGACATCTGCCGTGACAAAACCAAGACAGACGCCATCTACAGATTCCTCAGATCTTCCTCCACACCTCTGACAGCCACCTCTACCTCAACTTCTTCGGCGACCAACCCAATGATGCTGAGGTCGACACGGCTATGGCCAAGAGGTTGTACACTTGCTGCATCACTTATTACTCTACATTCATGACGATCCATTAGGGCCATTTTGGTTCAACGGAAAAACATAGCAATAGGAAATTTTCCTATGGCACTCTACTATTCAATTATTCATGCATTTTGTTGAAAGGAATGGAGCAAACTATCCACCTAGACGTGCTTTTCAAAATCCTATGCATGAAAACAACACCAAGTGCATTAGTGGCAGAATAACATTCTAACTGTACACGCTTTCATATGGTTTCACTTTATTTTGGCCATGTTTCTTTGCATTCCTCTGCTCCTCCAATTCCTGTGAACCAAACACCCAAGTTGACAGAAATCCTGTGTTCACGAATGCTATGTTTCCCATGTGCATTCCTATCCTATTCCGGTGTTTTTCCTCCTGTCCCTGCTTTTTTAGAATCATGCAAGCCAAATGAGCCCTTACAGAATTACTTCAGTTACAGGTAGGTGTTGAAGAAAACTTTGTGTGGTTTGTCCTACTCCTGTCGCGATGTCGTCCACCTCACCTGAGCTGCTCCATCGACAGAAGCATCCACCAAACCAGACATCACGACTCCTGACCATCTTTCGCCGCCTCAGATCTCCTTCCCTGCCGCCGGCACCCACCGCAACGGCATCACCATCATCTACTCAGCAGATGAACCTGAGGAGTACACGGGTCCACAAGAGAGGTTGCACTCTTTTGTTTTTGCTTATGATATGCATTGCTTAATATTACCCGCTACTTTATTGTCATGTTCACCTCTTAGACTCCAAGTCAGGTCTAATTCAATGTTCAAACTTGAGTTCCAAATTAGTTGTGGGGCACATACCGAGGCAGCAATGAATAGTATCTCTGTATAATATCTGGTTCACCAAGGGTATGCCTATGTTGTTCATATTGGGTGGGAAACAAATAGTAAAGCAATCATCATCCATTTTTTATTAAATTAAAGCAATCATCAGCCAGCTATCATTATTTTTGGATCCATCCACTGGTTGTTACCATTACTCCAGATTTCTGCATGCTCTCCTTACATAATCTAACAACATTTTTTTGTATGCATGTCAGATATTGTACACAGTCATGCTGATCATGTAGAGAAAAAGAGAAGAGTTTTGTGTGGCATGGTGGGTTCAATGGCAAACCCTCCCCCCTCTCCAGATTGTAATCCAGAGGAAGATATCTGTTCTGAGGCGGATTCAGACGCAGCTGACCACTCCTATTTACCCCCCAAGGTGTTTGCTCTAACTTGGCATGATGATGTTAGTCATATCATGCATATGTTGCCTTGCAGTGCCTACTTTCGACATCATATATGTCATCTGCTTAGTTTAGACATGTTCTCAGAATGCCACCTGTTTAGTTTCTATATCATATATGGGAATTATGCAGCCTCATGTCTTTTAGCCAGCCATAATATATGTGAAATGTGCAATGCCATCCTATTTAACCATGCATCATATATTTGAATGATATCTAGCCCATCCTTTTCTTCATTAAATTGCCATTTGTTGACTATGTTTGTCCATTCAACTACTCTTCCTGTGAATCAGCCATTTGAGTGGGTGATGGAAAAATCTGGAGTGAAAACAAGGCCTTTAGAGCAGACAGTGCTACCTGTCGAAGCAGATCTCTTGCGGGGTCCCAATAGCTCCTTAGAGATGGATTCAGAGACAGATGACCAGTCCTATTCCCCCAGCGAGGTGTATGCTCTCACTTGGCATGGTTCTACTGATCATGCATATGGTGTCTTGCATTGCATAGTTTAGACATCATATACACAATATTCAACACCATATTCTTAGTTCAGACATCATATATGCGAATGCCCTCCGCTTAGCATACAAATCACATATGTGAATTAAATCATGCGATCCCGGTTACTTAGATAACATGTATGTGAATTATGTCATGTGATCCTATTTAGTTAGTCACCATATCTCTGAATTATGTTATGCTATGCTATCCAGTTTAGATAGACATCATATATGTGAAATTATGTCATGCTATCCATTTTAGTAAAACAATATACATGTAAACTATTTAATGCCCTTTTTTTTCCACACTATCTATTGCATCTGTCTCTCATACAATGTCTTCACATTCAACTATGTTTCTTGTTTATCAGCCATTTGAATTGGAGCGGGTGATGGCAGTATCTAGCGGAGTAAAAACATGGTCTTAAAATAAAATAGTGCTACCTCTTGGTGGAGATAGCACCCCGGTTTTACATGCACGAGAACCAGCCCTACCACACATAACCCAGACTCTCACAGATTTTACCCCTACTGCTATGGACAGAGAACCAACTTCACCCAATCTAACCCCAACCCCAGCAGATAGTAACCTAGTTCCTGTTGACACAACACCATCTCCACCATAGAGCTCCCAAACAAGAGCAGTTAGTAAGGCAGCTCCAGCGCCCAAAGCGCCAGTACTACCACGGCGAACCCCGACTCCACCAGTTAGTACACCTATTCCTGCGGAGGAAGCACAACCAACCATTCATAGTTTAGCATCTATCGCATTTGATGTTGTTAAATCCTATGTGCGTATCTTCACATCATGGAAATATTATACTAAAGATGAAGGAAAATGCCAGTTGCAGGTGTTTGTCCAGGAGTTCTGTGCAAGTAATGTTATTCATGGCAATTACTTTGCTTTGTCCCATACATTCTACCTCCATGATGGTTATAATACATCAAATTTTCCCATTTTTCCGATTTGGAAACTCAGGATGAGGTAACCTGTGCAAATACCTCTGCTATCTTCAAGAATGCTTGGTGGCAGTATCGGAATTACCTGAAGAAAACGTACTTCACTGGCAAAGAAACTCATCAAATTCCCTTACATTCTCCTGAGACACATTTACCGGACGATGATTGGGAACGCCTTGTCCTTTACTGGTCCCGAACCAGGAATGTGGTAAGGTCTATGAGCTCATTTTATTTCACTATACTCTGTTCATGTAGAACAAGTGCTTAAACCTGAAGAACAGCTGTTCTCATTTAAGATTCCATTGCTATCGTGCATACTGCTTTGCTCTTGTATCACTGTATTTACTCATACAAACTTATTTTTAAATTGAACGATCCAATGGAAACTCCAATGGCACAACATGTATGTTTATGCATGTTTCCTTAACAAGTTTGCTCTTATAAATAGCTCTATTGATTTCAATACCAATTGTGTACACAGTTGACTTCTCATATCATGCACATTACTAGCATCATAACAGGGCCAGTAGTGTTGTTGTACATGTAGACCCGTGGTACCCATCTGAAATCTTGTTGTGCCGTTTAGTTTTTGTATTCTTTTAGTGTTGCTTTCTCTTGAACTGATATGATTTGAATCGTGTCTCTATTTTGATTTGGCAAGACAATGCAGTGACCTTAGGACATAGATATATGTTTGTTTGATGCTTTTATAATGTACTACTTGGCAATAGAAGACTTGGTAGTTTAATCTTGTCCACCTTACTAATGAACTGGTTCACCGAAATGAGTTCATATACTAGTACATGCTAAACATGTTATGTGTCTGCTTGTTTCTTCTTCTAGAATGTTGACAGAATATTGGGGAAGAGTGCCTTATTAAGCAATGATAAAGGAAGAAATGCAGATAAGGTTCAGGATCGTGAGACATCCTTGTTGGTCTCCAACAAAGCTGATAAAACAGCTAAGGAAAACTATCTTGAAGACAGTGAGGCAACCGCAAAGTCCTGTCTTGGTTTACTGTTCAAGTTACGGGCCACTACCGCTTGCGCAAGCTATTCGAACTCATTGTTAGAATCAGTTCGGTTTCTTGAGTCTCAACTACAAGCTGAAAGACATCGATCAGCTGTGCAGCGACAAGAAGCGGAAGGACTGCAGAAGTCCCTGGAGCATTCAGACGCATACTTTCTGGTGCAACAACAAGCATTGGAGGATTTTAGCGCCAAACAGGACAAAGATAAAAAGCTTGCTAAGCTTATTGCTAGCATGGTGGATACCCAGGATAATGTTTCTTGAGCTCTTATGAAGTTGTTTCAGTTATGGACTTGTTTTGTTGCCGCGTTTATTTGCACTGGGGGCCAATTTTGACAGCCAGTGTATGTAATATGCTGCTTTGTTCCCTATATTTGCAATCGGTGGCTAACTTTGTCGCACAAGGGATGTAATATGTGTAATAGCTGTAATAGGCTAGCGTTAGTTGCTTGCTTATTTATTTCCTTATTGTCATGTTTAGTTGTTTGCTTGTAGTCACTGCAGTTCTTTTTCCGTGTTTTTCGAGTGGCCGCAATAACCTATTTTTGGTAACTAGGCCACAATAATCATGGCAACACACGGACTGTTGTAACCATAGGCCTCCTGCGGGCCGTAGGATCTGTGGGCCTTCAACGGGCCGAAGGATCCATGGGCCTTCTACGGGCCGTAGGATCCATGGACTTTCTACGGGCCGTATGATCCATGGGCCTTCTACGGGCCGTAGGATCATTGATCTTCTACGGGACGTAGGATCCATGGGCCTTCTACGGGGCGTATATTCATTTCGCCAAACATGGGCCGTACTATTCGTGGACCATAACGGGCCGTTAATAGACCGTATTTGACGACGTTATGAAAACAGCCCAACAGGTTAACGGGCCACAAACGGGCCGAATGTAACCACAGGCTATATTTGGCCCACAAACGGAATAGGCCAGTAACAGACTGTATTTAATCGAATTCTAGAAATGAGCCCAATAATAAATGGGCCCTTAGAAGGCCAAAAGTTAACACGGGCTGGAAACGACCGACGGAATAATGGGTCGTTAATGGGTATAAAGCGATACACTGTTCATTATGGGCCAGTTTCATCTCGGGCCTTTAATGGGCCGAGAGTTACAAAGGGCCTCGTATGGGCCAAAATACATCATGGGCCATACATGGGCCGAAAGTTACAACGGGCTAGAATCATATTGGACGGCCCAGATGAAGCTACTGGGCTTAATTCCGATAGGCCGTAGCGGGCCGATAGTTAGCGGGCCGTAAATGGGCTACATACGAACATGTCGTTAACAGGCTTTCCGTGGGCCGGCCCGTTACCTTTTGACCAAGTCAAACGGTCCGGCCTTTTCACCGGAATGGGCCTCTGTTGGGTCATGCCATGTGTCAACGTATCATAGGCGACTCCTGTCCAATGGGTTGATGACATCTGTCCCAACGGTGAGCCAACACGTGTTTCCTCTGGCCAATGAGAATTTTACACGTGGAAAATACCCTTTGGTCCGGGCTGTTAACGGGTTATCGGATCCAAAACACGACCCGGTAGCTTAACGGCGACCTGTTACGGTGGATGCCACGTGTCAGTCACACTTGACGAAAGTACTTCTATGACGCGCGATTTATCGTCATGGAAGTGGACACTTACGTGATGATAATTTTGGTAATGTCATGGAACACTTCTATGACAGCACAGGTATGAATATCTTGATTCTGTCATAAAATCATCATGGATGTACATGCATGACAAAAAACGTGACCTACTGTGACAAACACGTATCATCACAGAAGTGTATTTTTTGTAGTGCAACCGGGCTGCTATCTCCATCAAGAGGTAGCACTATTTTTTTTGAAGACTGTGTTTTTACTCTGCTAGATACTGTCATCACCTGCTCCAATTCAAATGGCTCATATACATGAAACATAGTTGAACGTACAGACAATGTATGAGAGACAGATGCAACAGATAGTGTGGAAAAAAGAGGGCATGAAATAGTTGACATGTATATTGGTTAACTAAAACGGATACCATGGCATAATTTCACATATATGATGTCTATCTAAACTGGATAGCATAGAATAACATAATTCAAAGATATGATGACTAACTAAAGAGGATCTCATGACATAATTCACATACATGTTATCTAAGTAATCAGGATCACATGATTTAATTCACATATGTGATTTATATGCTAAGCAGAGGGCATTCGCATATATGATGTCTGAACTAAGAACATGGTGTTGAATATTGTGTAAATTACGTCTAAACTATGCAATGCAAGACACCATATGCATGATATTAGCAGTATAATCGTGCCAAGTTAGAGCATACACCTCGGTGGGGGAATAGGACTGGTCATCTATCTCTGAATCCATCTCTGAGGAGCTATCGGGACCCAAAGAAGAGATCTCGCTTGACGTGTAGCATTATGCTTCAAGGCCTTGTTTTCACTCCAGATTTTTCCATCACCCACTTAAATGGCTATTTCACAGGAAGAGTAGTTTAATGTACAAACATTGTCGACAAATGGAAATGTAATGAAGAAAAGGATGGGCAAGATATCATTCAAATATATGATGTCTGGTTATACAGGACGGCATTGCACATTTCACATATATTATGGCTGGCTAAAAGACATGAGACTGCATAATTCCCATATATGATATAGAAACTAAACAGGTGGCATTACAGAACATGTCTAAACTAAGCAGATGACATATATGATGTCAAAAGTAGGCACTGCAAGGCAACATATGCATGATATGACAAACATCATCATGTCAATTTAGAGCAAACACCTTGGGGGTAAATAGGTCTGGTCAGCTGCGTCTGAATCTGCCTGAAAACAGATATGTTCCTCTGGATTGCAATCTGGAGAGGGGGAGGGTTTGCCATTGAACCCACCATGGAGCGATGTCTGCATGACATTGTATTGCCTTGCAAAACTCTTCTCTTTTTCTCTACATGTTCAGCATGACTATGTACAATATCTAACATGCATACAAAAAATATAGTGATATTATGTAAGGAGAGCATGTAGAAATCTAGAGTGATAGTAACAACCAGTGGATGGATCAAAAATTAATGATAGCAGGCTTATGATTGCTTTAATTTAATAAAAAAGCAGATGATGATTGCTTTACTATTTGTTTCCCACCCAAGATGAACAACATAGGCATACCCTAGGTGAACCAGATATTAGACAGAGATACTATTCATTGTTGCCTCGATATGTGCCTCATAACTAATTTAGAACTCAAGTTTGAACATTAATTTGGACCTTACTTTGAGTCTAAGAGGTGAACAGGACGATAAAATAGCAAATAATATTAAGCAATGCATACCATAAGCAGAAACAAAAGAGTGCGACCTCTCTTGTGGACCCGTGTACTCCTCAGATTCGTCTGTTGAGTCGATGATGGTGATGCTGCTATGTGGGTGCCAGCAGGAAGGAGATCTCGAGGCGGCTAAAGACAACAGAGTCATGATGTATGGTTTGGTGGATGCTTCTGTCGATGGACCAGCTCCGGTGAGGTGGACGACGTCGCGGCAGGAGCAGGACAAACCACACAAAGTTTTCTTCAACACCTACCTGTAACTGAAGTAATTCGGTAAGGGCTCATTTGGCTTTCATGATTCTAAAAATGCAGGGATAGGAAAACACCGGAATAGGATAGGAATGCACATGGGAAACCGAGCATTTATGAACACATGATTTATTCCAACTTGGGTGTTTCGTTCATAGAAATTGGAAGAGCAGAGGAATGCAAAGAAACATGGCCAAAATAAAGTGAAACCATATGAAAGTGTGTACAGTTAGAATGTTATTCTGCCACTAATGCACTTGGTCTTGTTTTCATGCATAGGATTATGGAAAGTAGGTCCAGGTGGATGTTTTGCTCCATTGCTTTCAACAAAATGCATGAATAATTAAATAGTAGAGTGCCATAGGAAATTTTCCTATTGCTATGTTTTTCCGTTGAACCAAAATAGCCCTAATGGATCGACATGAATGTAGAGTAATAAGTGATGCGACAAGTGTACAACCTCTTTGCCATAGCCGTGTCGACCTCAACATCATTGGGTTGGTCGCTGAAGAAGTTGAGGCAGATGTGGCTGTCTGAGGTGTGGAGGAAGATCTGAGGAATCTGTAGACGGCGTCCCGGGCACTGCTCTGTTGTGATGGATAGTTCCATCGTTGGAGCAGCTCTGGCAAGCCGTAAGACGTCGAGGCTGAAGCAGCACAAGACAAACATCGTTAATCTCAAGTGGTATTCTAATAGCATCTCCAATAGATGATGTAAAATGCATTACCAAAAATTGATAGATGTAAAATTTACATCACCAAAAACCACCGGACTACAACAGATGAGGTAAAAACTGTTGACTCTGAACTTAACTGTCAAAACTGAAATTGACTGTGGAATCTGAATGTTACTGTCGAGACTGAACGCAATGGTAGCAGAGAGGCACTTCACATGTAGTTTAGGGAGGGCCTGCGGTTCATCTTCAGCCTGCACCCCCTTGAGCCGCCAGCCACCACCAGCCGAACCGCCGGCCCTCGCCGCCCGTGGCCGGCGGCGCTCCCATGCCGCCTCGCCGTCTTGAAACCACTCCCCACCGTCGGTCCACCGCCGCCCCGGCTAGCCCTCTAGGCCCCCTACCCCCCGCGCCGAGATTTTTCTTCGGCGGTTCCCACGCCACCGCCCCACTACCGCGCCCCCACCGCCGGCGACCATCGCCCCAACCTGAACCCTAGGATAGATGGTGGGGTACCTCTCTGGCAAGCCCCCCTCCCCGTTGCGGGTTGGTTCTTCCTTAACTCCAGCGAGCCCCCATACCCCCTGAAAATCGACTGATCCAAAAGTCGATTCAGTCGACTAAAGTGTAACTAAATCGGAGCATAGGAGCAGCATGAGCGAGGGGGAGAGCAGTAGCAGCAGCACAAGCGAGCGAGAGCCGGAGCAGTAGCGGCAGCGCGAGCGAGAGCTGGAGGAGTAGCAGCATACCGGCTGGTATGGATGCCACCGCCGAACGGGCCTCACACTGGGGGAGAGCCGCCGTGGAGATGTCGCCCGCGGCGCCGGCTTCGAGGTAGCTGCGCCATGGGCGTGCGGGATGGAGCACCGTCGGTGCCGGGAGGTCGAGTTGAGGAGAAGGTGCGATGCGATGAGTGTAAAACCTCTTTGGTGAAGCCGAGTAGGCCTTGGCTTCGTCCGAGGAGTCGGTGAGGATGTTGCGGTTCCGGTGGAGCAGGTCAAGGCAGCGCTGTGGGGATGGAGCAGCCGCGATAGACAAGGCGATCGTTGGAGCAGCTCCTTGGAGGTTGAGGACGGGGCGGCTGAACCAGCGGGATGACGAGATGGACGACGGATCCTCATCCGGGGAGGCGGATGAGGGACATCGAGCTGTTGCGGGGGACGACGTCGTCGGGGAAGAGGCTCCAGCTGGGCAGTGGTGAGGTTGCGGACGAAGGAGGGTGGGGTTTCGCGGCTGGAGCGTAGAGGTTATGGCGTCCTGGGATTTCGAATGGCGAAAAGGAGGCGATAGGAGGGGGGATCCATGACTTGGGACTCGCTTGTCCAAAATGTAGGGTGTGTTACAAAAGTACCCCCATCGATTTGAACTAGCGGCCCTTCTGGCTCAGGGTTAGAAGGGGGATTTCACATGTCGGGATTTGGTAGCTGGAGGGAGTTTTCGCACGCGTTATAATTTCGGGATAGCAAGGCGCGGGTTGTGAAGGCGCATGTTTTGGGAGCACGATATCTGAATTTTCGGGACATAACAAGGCGTGGGTTGAATTTCAGGGACAAGCCTAACGTGTAATATTGTACTTGTACGTACCAAATCAATTCACACTTCCCTAAACGAAAAAAACAAAAGAAATAAAACTATTCACACCACACAAAGAGAGATTCTTGTCCCGTTTTACTATACAAATGCTATTCAAAGCTACGAATCCATGTTATGTCCAATTAAATTTTTTTCGCTGGCTGTATAATGCATGTAACCTACTCATAGCAACATTTTAGTGCATTCCAAATGTCTATACTACCGCTGCAATTCGAACTAAATTTGAATTTGTTTATCTATTTGAATAAGAATCTACAATCATGATTGTTGCCAACTTCAACCATCATTCGTGTATTACCTTAACAACACACCACATGATTACTATAGAGATAGATATGAACTATGTGTACTATATGAACTCGAATTCAATTTTTGAATAGACTTGATGTTGATTCCAAATAATAGTACATTTGATGTACTAACTAGATATTCATAATCTAAACCATGTTCCATACGTACACCGTGTTTATCACACAAAGTATAGTGCCCCGCCCCCTACATTATGACAAGTATTTAGCCCTGAGCTACAAATGCCACACATTATCCCAAATTATATCAATGTTCTATATATTATATGTAGTACTAGCAAGATGCCCATGCGTTCCACGGAACATCAAGATGATCGAGGGGAGGCCTTATTTGCAAATGTGGAGAGGGGTGTGGGTATCTTTTTTCAAAATTGCCATAGTTTCCTTCCTATCCGTCAGATATAAATCGGACGGCCTATATTGTAGGATGGCAGGCACACCATCATCAACAACTCTATTTTTATAAGAGTAGAGATAAAATATATTATATGTAGTATAACATGTTCATAACCACACCATGTGTATCGCCATTATATATATTCACGCATGCATCGGTTTAAAACACTATGATAAAAAATTTCAAATATCCGAATTCACTTTTTATAATGAATTATGATCTCTATTCGTCTTTACACCCACACAATCCTCTTATCTTTGTAGCTAGCGCTAACTTTCTCTCATGCATGCACACACCCGCATCCCTCTCACCCTCCCTCAGCATTCTCTAGTTCCATCACACAAATTCGTCTTTTCACTTTAGGTCGTTCACCCACGGCGTGTGTAGGCCCCCCAGCTCCTTCTTTACGGCACACATCGACCAATATGCCTCTCTAGCCAGGTGTGCCTACCACAAACACAAGCTTTCTCTCTTCTCGTCTGACCGTCCATGCCTCTCTCCCACCCCTCTTTTCATCGATCTCGTACTCGCACACTCCTCCCCCCTCGATATAGTATGCCTCTCGCACCACCTCCTAGTTGCATCCCTCTCTCTCTCTATCCTTCTCCCCGGGCCTTATTTGCTTCTAACACATACATGCATGTATACTGATCGATCTCCCTACATATACCTAGGTCGACTTTAACTATTTCCCCCACCCATCGATCGACGTACCTCACAAGTTATGTCTCTCCTTTCTCTAACAAAGGACGATTGATCTTCCTATGTAGTTACGCCTCCTTACCACAGCCATATCGTCCCCCTCATCATTCGTGCATGCCTCCTAACACGTCTCTCACACGCACGTGCACAGATAGGCAGCCATCCCCTCTCTTATTGATATTGCAGGCGTGCCCTCCGTTTGTCTAGCAAGCCTCTCCCATCATTTGCTAGAAGAAACTCCACCACCAACCCCTCCAACACTCTAGCTCTGTCTCTCTCCCAACCTTATTCCTCTACTACACATATGCATGGATGTTGATCGATCTCCCTCAATACATAAGGTTGGTCTCTCTCCTCCTCCACACATATACCAGCCATTGTACCTCTATAGTTAATTAGGTCTCCCCCACCCAACCCCCACCACCACACACCGATAGTCGAGCGTTGTAGGTAGGTATCCATGCCACAGAGACAAACTGCACATGTCCCCTCTCACGTTCCAGTAGGCCAGCCAACCTATATCTTTGATGTGGGCACACACAAATTCGATGGCACTCTTTATCGATCGTGCACGCGCACACACACATATCATCCCTCTCTTCGATTCTATGGATACCTCAAGCTAATGATACCTCCACTCTCTTCTCGTGGATCGCCCCCTCTATATATATGATATATGCAGGACTCTATTTCACACACATTGCATATGTTACATTTTTTATTGCAATATCATCCACACATATTGCTTGTCTATTTCTCAACCCCCCCAAACACTCACGAACCCACACACTATATCTCTCTACGTTTGTATCTCTTTCACACAACCCCACGTAGGTGGTGTACGTACACGAAGGGAATAGGTGCACATACTCACGCTTCGTGCCCAGCCACACCCGCGCGGGTACATGGTGGAGCTCATTTCTATATGAAATGGCAGCCCACGTGCTAATTTGGGCGTGTGTAGCGGTTGTTTACCTACGGAGGTCGTGTACCACGCGCGCACGAAACAAAGTTGGACTTGATGCGTTGGCGCGCTATTTTTAAATAAAGTTATATCGCTCAATGGCATGTACACAAAATATAAAATGATTTTTATGGAGAAAAAGGTAGTCCGCTCCACTATATACAATGGAGCCTGCCTGCCGGGGTTTGTCTCTCTTCAGAGTATCTCACACAAGGCGACGGTGGCCTCTCTCTCTCTCTCACCGTTGGTCACTAATCCGGCCGCATCCCATCCGTCGGTGGAAAGGGAGGATGTGCATCATTTCTCCATTCGACGATGCCGAGGCAGGACGTCCCGATCTACAGTACCTGCGGTTCTCTCTGACCAAGCTCCGGCGTGGTAGGGCCTACGCCACCTGCTCGTTGCCGTAGTATGGGCAGATCCCGCCCACCGCCGCTCTCCTAGTTACATCCCGACGACCCCCAGGTATCCCCTCTGGCCTTGCTCCACTGCCCGTCTTCCCACGTAGCTGCATGTGGATATTCCATAGTTCTTTGCCCAAAACGTAGCTCGTCCGGTGTACTTTGCATATTGCAATCTCGTCCTCACACCATTTTAGACAAACACAACCGTGTTGTTATCTTTCCTTAGGACAAGGAATATGCCTCTTTTTGTCGTCGTATGTGTCATCAACTGTTATTGGCCAGTAATTGTTTCCTTTCTACCTCTTTTTTGCAAACAGGGCTATCCATTTCACTTCGTTGCTATTGCGGCCTTTTGGTGAACTGCACAAATCACTTTTTACTTAAGAGTGTTTTGTGTACTTGTACTAAAATGTCACATGGGCAACGTCTCTACATTTCAGTGTGACTGCACAAATGGAGATTGGTTTTGCTCTATCCTCCTCATCCAACTCCAAGCCTAATCTTCTCCAACTATTTGCTTAATCTTCTCCAACTAGTTAGTCTTAAGAGAGACTGCAAAGGTGACCGGCTTCTATTTGTGTGTTTATTGTTTCATCAACAGTCCTCTATTATTGTAATCACACTTAATCTCTTTGGAATAGGGATGCTCAACTCAATTTTAGTGGAACTGCACAAAATGATCGGAATGTTGCATGCTCCAGACAACTACTTTTTTCCCTACATGCCTTGTTGATTTAGACAGAGTTGGGGGGAAGTTGCTGCCAATGAAAGCATGGATCAATTTTAATTTAACACCTTCTCACAACTCTGTCTTCAGTTGTGATGTAAATATTTGCTCTGATCTGCTGATCATTGAGATGCATTAGCAAGGAAGTTAGTTTTTTATTGTTTCTGAAAGAGCATGGATGGCAAGATACACATAACAAAAGCTAAAAGCTCAGAGCATTGTACAATTTCATGTCACTGGAAAATTATTTGTATAGTACGTCAATTATGTAAACAAATGTTGGAAGCTTGATAGCATTGCCAGAAGCCTCTTCAGCATCGGGTCCATGTGCCATGCACAAAATTATACTTCCTCTGTTCCTAAATATTTACCTTTTTACAAATTTCAAATGGACATATTTTAGAGTGTAGATTTACTCATTTTGCCTTGTATGTAGTCACTCATTGAAATCTCTAGAAAGACAAATACTCTGTAGTATATTTAAGAACAGAGGGAGTAGTGCACAATGACATGGGAGACTCATCCCGGTTGTTGCGCCACACTAATAGTGAGTAATGAGCAGTCAAATCTCTCCGTCACTGTTTATAGAGCGCGCTTAAAAAAACAATCTCTGGGACCAAGGCGACTAGCGATCGGCCTGAAAAATAGCATTGGTAGTTATAGCATGGTGTCTATTAATAGAGGAAATAATGCATACACACATGCATGTAGTTCTTCCACCCCGGGTGCACACATGCATGCACTTACTCCACTCTGCGTACACACATAGTACATAGAGAGAAAATTGTGGACCTGATTGCGGTTACCACGCCCTAATTAATTGAGTATTAAACCAAACGTGTCTAAAGTCTCTCTGGTGGTGGAAATGCATGGAGAGAAATGCATCAGCATGAAGTGCGCCCTGTAAACTGTGACGGAGGGAGGAGTAGTATGAAGGTGCAAAACCAAGTACGTGTATGGCCAGTCGGTCAACGCACTTCCTCTTGGCATATCACTGACATGTGGGACCGGAGTGTGAGCAAACCGATCTCAATTGACGGTAAAATGGCCAACCCGCCGTTCCTTGAGAGAGACGACGAGCGAGAACACACAGACGGGCTCGCACGGAGGGCAAGATATATTCGAGCATGGTTGATCAATATCATCATTACATGTTCGAAGTTTTTTAATACTACTATTGGGCTGCCGTTTTCCGCACTTCTCCTGAATAAATGTGTACTTTATCATAGATTAAAATAAAATAAGAGTATAGACGCTCCACCATGCCGTTCTAGTAGTAGTAATACTCGTACTACTAAACCTTGCACTTGGCTCTTCGCCTCTTCGTGAATTCGAACAGTGATGGTACTACAGTGTATGCCTCTGGCAATCTGACACCGAATGAACTGCTGCATGTCCACCGCCTGGGAAAGGGTAGGCTGCATTAGTCAAAAGCTTCTCCTCGTCCTGCGAGCCACCAGACTTGAGGTAGACAGAGTGGGCGTGAGCGAGCTTCACCTTGTCTGCAAGCTTCTCCTCGTTCTACGGGTTGACGGGACACACCAAAAAGTAGTGCTAGTCCATACTCCCTCCTTTCCGGTTAGTATGGCTTAATCTTTTTTGCAGGTAAATGAGAGAGCTTTATTCATATATAAGCATTCTTAGGACGACCAGCCAAGAGACTGGTCACTAGGAAGGGAGGTACCCCACAAAAAAAGAAGAAGGAATTGAGGTGTTTCATCCAGCCAGCTCTCGGTCACATTCAAAGTGCAGCAAGCACGGTTTGCACAAAGATGCACCGCAAGGTTTGCTGACATGTTTACATGCTGAATAACAAAATAGAGAAAATATTACCGAGTGCTCCTATTTGTAACAGGATATGAGCCAGAATTAAGCGAGAATTATGGCGAGTGTTCCATGCAATCAACTTCCATTATCACATGCGAGAACCCTCGAAGAAAACCAAATGTGTTGAAGATTGCTTTATCACATTTTAAAATATAATAAGAGTGTAGACGCTCCTCCATCCGGTTCCTAGTAGTAGTACCTCTATAGTAGTAGTACTAGTACTAGTAAACTTTGCGCTTGGCTGTTCGCCTCTTCAGGAAGTCGAACAATAATGGTACTAGTATAGTGTATGCTTGTGGCAATCTGACAGCGAATTAACTGTTGCACGTTCACCGCCTGAGCGAAGGAGAGCTTGCATTAGTCAAAAGTTTCTCCTCGTTCTACGGGTTGACGGGACACACCAAAAAGTAGTGCTAGTGCATACTCCCTCCTTTCCGGTTAGTATGGCTTAATCTTTTTTGCAGGTAAATGAGAGAGCTTTATTCATATATAAGCATTCTTAGGACGACCAGCCAAGAGACTGGTCACTAGGAAGGGAGGTACCCCACAAAAAAAGAAGAAGGAATTGAGGTGTTTCATCCAGCCAGCTCTCGGTCACATTCAAAGTGCAGCAAGCACGGTTTGCACAAAGATGCACCGCAAGGTTTGCTGACATGTTTACATGTTGAATAACAAAATAGAGAAAATATTACCGAGTGCTCCTATTTGTAACAGGATATGAGCCAGAATTAAGTGAGAATTATGGCGAGTGTTCCATGCAATCAACTTCCATTATCACATGCGAGAACCCTCGAAGAAAACCAAATGTGTTGAAGATTGCTTTATCACATTTTAAAATATAATAAGAGTGCAGACGCTCCTCCATCCGGTTCCTAGTAGTAGTACCTCTATAGTAGTAGTACTAGTACTAGTAAACTTTGCGCCTGGCTGTTCGCCTCTTCGGCAAGTCGAACAATAATGGTACTAGTACAGTGTATGCTTCCGCAACTGACAATGAATTAATCACAGATCGTTCACCGCCTGAGCGAAGGAGAGCTTGCATTAGTCAAAAGTTTCTCCTCGTTCTACGGGTTGACGGGACACACCAAAAAGTAGTGCTATTCCATACTCCCTACTTTCCGGTTAATATGGCTTAATCTTTTTTGCAGGTAAATGAGAGAGCTTTATTCATATATAAGCATTCTTATGACGACCAACCAAGAGACTGGTCACTAGGAAGGGAGGTACCCCACAAAAAAAGAAGAAGGAATTGAGGTGTTTCATCCAGCCAGCTCTCGGTCACATTCAAAGTGCAGCAAGCACGGTTTGCAAAAAGATGCACCACAAGGTTTGCTGACATGTTTACATGCTGAATAACAAAATAGAGAAAATATTACCGAGTGCTCCTATTTGTAACAGGATATGAGCCAGAATTAAGCGAGAATTATGGCGAGTGTTCCATGCAATCAACTTCCATTATCACATGCGAGAACCCTCGAAGAAAACCAAATGTGTTGAAGATTGCTTTATCACATTTTAAAATATAATAAGAGTGCAGATGCTCCTCCATCCGGTTCCTAATAGTAGTACCTCTATAGTAGTAGTACTAGTACTAGTAAACTTTGCGCTTGGCTGTTCGCCTCTTCAGGAAGTCGAACAATAATGGTACTAGTATAGTGTATGCTTGTGGCAATCTGACAGCGAATTAACTGTTGCACGTTCACCGCCTGAGCGAAGGAGAGCTTGCATTACTCAAAAGTTTCTCCTTGTCTTGCGAGCCACCGCGCGCAAGCTTCTCCCGTCCTACAAGCTTCTCCTTGTTTGGCAAGTTGACGGGACACAGGAAAGTAATGCTAGTCCATACTGCATCCTTTCCAGTTAATATGGCTTAATTTCAAATGAGATAAATACACTTTGTCATCAGTATATTTGTAAAAATACGGTCGATGGACTTCATAATACGCTCATTGCGCTCAATATATACATTTTCCGGTGTTTATACGGTCACTAGCTCACCATGGCTGAGTATGTGTGTGCATGCATGTGTAGGTTGAGCACTTGAGCGTGACCGTGTGTGTTACGTCGTGTGCTCGGACATGCATGCATTAGGGCGTCGCGCGTGTTTTTGCGTCCATGTGTACGTCTGACTGTTGCATGCATGCACAAGGTTGTAGTCCCTCACATTCACATGATCATAAGTTAATGCTTTGTCAAATCATTGCATGCTAGGTTTAATCATTCGTTGTTCATGCATGCACTCCCGATATTAATACGTTGGTAAAGACAAATTCTTGACGAAAACGAGCCCATGAATTGAGTACAAAGGGCACCAATAAGCCAGGACGGAGGGAGTACCAGTAGTGAACAGGAAGGAGGGAGTAGGTACTAGTAGTACTACGTAACAACGTGCAATAACAAAATTCCTCTATGCACATCCTGCCTATGTGTCATGCAAGAAAATAGAGATAAGCACAAATGAGACTCAGGAACGGTCATACACATAGGGGGAGTACGTGTAGGGGCCACTAAGGAGCAGTCAAATCACACAGTAAGTTAGTCGGAAGAAGCAACCGACATTTCACTCTTCAGTGACACGCATGCAATATAAAATGGTTGATATGGAGAGAAAAAGAAAACCACTATATATACACTAGCAGGAGCCTAATCTACAAGCCTGCTTGCTTGGGTTGCTCTCGTCACAAGCATAGAACGACGGTGGCCACGCCGTTGGTCACAGATCCGGCATGATCCCGCCGCTGGGGGAAGGGAACGATGTTCTGCGTAGACGCAGTCGACATCGGCGAGGGAGAAAACCCATAGTCGGTGCGTCCCTATCGGGGTTCCCCACAGTATGGGCTGATGCCGCCTCCCAACCGCCCTTCTAGCTACAGCTCGACGTCCCAGGTACATCTTCCTTTTGCAGCCGGCTTGCTCCACTGCCACAGCTCCCCACACGTAGCTTCATCCCCATGTCGATCTTTCTCTACTTCTATCGGCTTCTATTTGTGATGAGTTTATGTCTCATGAACTAGTGCCAATACTATTATTCTAATCACACTTCTTCAATATCTTTGCCATCGGGGATGCTGAGCTCGATTTTAGTGGAACTGCACAAAAGCATCATATGATCCGAGGGTGCCAGCCGTCTTTCCTTTGACAGGTCATACCTAGCTAGGAAATTAAATCTTGTTTAGGGTTTAGGGTTTAAGTCGTAGTGACCCAATCAGTAGTTTTTCTTTTGTACACACTCTCACAACTTTGTCTTTAGTTGTGAAGTAAATATTGGCTATGATCTGTGAATCATTGAGATGCATCAGCATGCGTGTTAGTTTTCCTTTGTATTTGATGGAATGTTGTAATGGGGAAACCTTGGAGTAGGAATGAAAATGGAGCGGAAAGTTTCCGCTTTTCCGGAGAAAAAATGGAAACAGAGAGAAACCAATGTTTCGTTCCGTGTCGTTGGATCGTGCCATCGAGCAAAACCAACATTTAAATCACGTCTGTCGCATTCGTGTCTCACCCTCCTCCACAGCTCCACCCCACACGGTCGCTCAGCATGCCACTCTCCGCAAACCGAGTATACGATAACTTTCCCGCCTGCTTGTCGATGGATCGCGCTATGGAGTACTAGCACTACTGGAAGAGATTGACGAGTTGGGGGAGGACAGCTAGCTGTAGCACGGACTCCCAAGAACTTTTTACATGCATGTTGTGTCCGGCTATTCCGACCTTTGAATGTGGAGGAGTCGCGTGCATCGGGAAGCGGCACGGGCGACGCTCTCTCGGCCGGCGTGCCACTTCAATGTCGACACAAGTGAGAGGTCGCGTCCGCTCTAGCCAGGCATGAATGCGGCACTGACTGTTTCGGGCAGGAAGCACGCACAGGTGATGAAGAGGGTTCGAGTTGGTCAAGAGCGGGCGTGGCAGCGGTTCGGATGCCCGCAAACAAGAGATGACGTACGTTAATATTGCTGCGTATATAATTAACAACGTAAATAATGTGCCAGTTGGACAAATATGATTGGAGATGGAGATGGAGATGGAGATGGAATTTTACGTAAACACGGATATGCATGTCTATGTCTATGTGTGTGTGCGCCACGACTCTCGCGACCTGGAAGCGTGGGCGTGTTTTTGATCGAGTTTTCTTTCTTGGTACGTCAAAAAAACTTGTCTGCCAGTTTTCGTTTCTTTTTTCCGGGAACACGCGTATTCTATTTATAACCACTACTATGGAGAGATTTTTTTACTCCATTGTATATATAGCCTCTTGTTTGATAGGGTTTCTCGTGTCTCGCTCTCTCACCCTCTCCATATCAAAACAAGATGGCAGTGTCCACTCTATCTCTCTCCTCATCGATGGTCATAGATCCGGCTGAATCCCGTCTGCCGTAGGAGGTGAGGAGGTGCAGCGTTGACGTTGTCGCTGCCGGCGATGGAGGAAGCTGTCGAACACCGTCCTCTCAGAGCCAACCCTGGCGTAGACGAAGGTCCTCCACACCCTTGTTCACTGCCGTCGTGTGGGCATATCCCGCCCGCCCGCCTAAGCAACCTCTCGGCCCACCTGAGGTATAACTACTTGTACTGGTCCAGCTCCCCAGGTCGCTGGATGAGGGTTTTCTTCTATGCGACCACTCCCTAGCTCCCCATGTATAGTAGCTAGGGTTCGTCGACTGGTCCAACATCACCTACTATTATAGAGGAAATGCCCCTCGAAAAGTTGTCCTGGTTTTTGCCTCGGTGGAGGTATACATGTTGTTTTGACAAAAAGTACATGGTGGTTGTGCGGTCATTGTCCATATGCTCCTATTGCTGCTGCTTATCTAATACTATCACTGGTTAAATGAATAAATGCTTTTTTCTCGGGTATCCTGGTTTAGTTCCCATCAAGATAATCATGATGCTTCTGTTTGTTGGTGTACTTTTCATTAATTCTTATTGACAATTGAGATGTCGCTGTTAATCTTGTACCGCTGCCAAAACAAAGTAACAATACTATATCCCTTTTTATATTTTTGCAAACAGCGATGTGTATCTCCATATCCGGGCATGTCTTCCTCAATTTTAGTGGAACTGCACAAAATTGGATGGCCATCGTTCTTCTGCCTCACTGTCCTTTGCCACGTGGTTCTTCCTTCCTCGAGCTTGATTACTGAGAAGAAACAGACCACGGTGAGGATTTGTCAAACTTCATAGGTGCCTCACACAAACTTGATGCCAAATGGATGTTGCATCACCATGATGACCTATCGATGCTCATGGTTGCGCCTCATGGTTGCATCGGCTGGTGAAGCTGATTGATTTTCAATGAAAAACAAGTTGTCTTCCATCAGTGCTCTTTGCTTGTTACCCACAAAGATGATATCCTTCATCAGTTCACCTTGGTTGTGTTGGAGACGCATTCGTCTTTTGATAACTCACAAGTATAGGGGATCGCAACAGTTTTCGATAAGTAAGAGTGTCGAACCCAACGAGGAGCTAAAGGTAGAACAAATATTCCCTCAAGTTCTATCGACCACCGATACAACTCTACGCACGCTTGACATTCGCTTTACCTAGAACAAGTATGAAACTAGAAGTACTTTGTAGGTGTTTTTGGATAGGTTGCAAGGTCATAAAGAGCGCGTAAATAAAAGCTAGGGGATGTTTAGATAAAGACACAACTAAATTAGTTTTAATAGAGAGCTTTTTGTCACGAGAAAGTTATTTGTCCCTAGGCAATCGATAACTAGACCGGTAATCATTATTGCAATTTTATTTGAGGGAGAGGCATAAGCTAACATACCTACTCTACTTGGATCATATGCACTTATGATTGGAACTCTAGCAAGCATCCGCAACTACTAAAGATTCATTAAGGTAAAACCCAACCATAGCATTAAAGTATCAAGTCCTCTTTATCCCATATGCAAACAACCTACTTACTCGGGTCTCAGGCTTCTCACACTCACGCCACCCACCATAAGCAAATCATGAATATATTGCAAACCCTACAGCGGGGATCCCTTACGCTTGCGCGACACAGAGAGCACCATAGGACAACACCAATAATAAAACATGCAACTCAAACCAATCTTGATCATCAAATAGCCCATAGGACAAAACAGATCTACTCAAACATCATAGGATAGCCATACATCATTGGGAAATAATATATAGCGTTGAGCACCATGTTTAAGTAGAGATTACAGCGGGTAAGAGAGAGGTTACACCGCTGCATAGAGGGGGGAAGAGTTAGTGATGATGGCGGTGAAATTGTTGGTGAAGATGGCGGTGATGGTGATGGCCCCGGCAGCGCTCCGGTGCCACCGGAAGCAAGGGGGAGAGGGCCCCCCTTCTTCTTCTTCTTCTTCTTCTTCTTCTTCTTCTTCTTCTTCTTCTTCTTCTTCTTCTTCATTGACCTCTTCCCTAGATGGGAGAAGGGTTTCCCCTCTGGTCCTTGGCTCCCATGGCGTGGGAGGGGCGAGAGCCCCTCCGAGATTGGATCTATCTCTCTGTTTCTCTCTGCTTCTGCGTTCTGTTCTACTGCCTTTTCACCGTTTCTTTTATATCCGGAGATCCGTAACTCCGATTGGATTGAAACCTTCGCCGTGACTTTTTACCAAAAATTAGCTTTCTTGCGGCCGAAGAAGGGCATCAACCGCCTTACGAGTGGCCCAAGAGGGTGGGGGGCGCGCCCTCTGTGCAGGCGTGGGCCCTGCCTCGTGGCCACCTCGGACACCGTTTGCGTTGATCTTTCTCCCGAGATGTTCCAAATATTCCAAAAATAAGCTCTGTCCGTTTTATCCCGTTTGGACTCCGTTTGATATGGATATTCTGCGAAACCAAAAACATGCAATGCATGTGAGGCGGCACTGAGCCTTTGGATCAATATGTTAGTCCCAAAAATAGTATAAAAAGTTGCCAAAAAGTATATGGAAGTTGTAGAATATTGGCATGTAAAAATAATAAATTATATATTCGACGGAGACGTATCTGCATCCCCATGCTTAATTCCTGCTCGTCATCGAGTAGTTAAATGATAAAAAAGATAATTTTTGATGTGGAATGATACCTAGCATAATCTTGATCATATGTCTAATCATGGCATGAATATTAAGACACGAGTGATTCAAAGCAATAGTCTATCATTTGACATAAAAACAATAATACTTCAAGCATACCAACCAAGCAGTTATGTCTTATTGAAATAACATAGCCGAAGAAAGTTCATCCCTACAAAATCATGTAGTCCGGCTATGCTCCATCTTCACCACACAAAATATTCACATCATGCACAACCCCGATGACAAGCCAATAAATTGTTTCATACTTTTGACGTTTCTCAAACCTTTTCAACTTTCACGCAATACATGAGCGTGAGACATGGACATAGCACTATAGGTGGAATAGAATATGATGATGGGGGTTATGTGGAGAAGACAAAAAAGGAGAAAGTCTCACATCAACGGGGCTAATCAACGGGCTATGGAGATGCCCACCAATTTATGTCAATGTGAGGAGTAGGGATTGCCATGCCTACGAAGCCGCAAGCACTGCTTGCTATATTAATTCTACCTGGCTGCCGCCCATAGGAGAGTCTCATCCCGACTTGTGGAGGAATCACAGTCTCCGTCATCCTTTCCTCACTGGGGCAATGCTCTAATAATGATGATCATCACACTTTTATTTACTTACAACTCAATATTACAACTCGATATCTAGAACAAAGATATGACTCTATATGAATGCCTCCGGTGGTATACCGGGATGTGCAATGATCTAGTGTAGCAATGACATCAAAATACAGACAAGCCATGAAAACATCATGATAGCTATCTTACGATCATGCAAAGCAATATGACGATAAATGCTCAAGTCATGTATATGATGATGATGGAAGTTGCATGGCAATATATCTCGGAATGGCTATGGAAATGCCATAATAGGTAGGTATGGTGGCTGTTTTGAGGAAGATATAAGGAGGTTTATGTGTGATAGAGCGTATCGTATCACAGGGTTTGGATGCACCGGCGGAGTTTGCACCAACTCTCGAGGTGATAAAGGGCAATGCATGGTACCGAAGAGGCTAGCAATGATGGAAGGGTGAGAGTGCGTATAATGCATGGACTCAACATTAGTCATAAAGAACTCACATACTTATTGCAAAAATCTATTAGTCATGGAAACAAAGTACTACGCGCATGCTTCTAGGGGGATAGATTGGTAGGAAAAGACCATCGCTCGTCCCCGACCGCCACTCATAAGGAAGACAATCAATAAACACCTCATGCTCCGACTTCGTTACATAACGGTTCACCATACGTGCATGCTACGGGACTTGCAAACCTCAACACAAGTATTTCTCAATTTCACAATTACTCAACTAGCACGACTCTAATATCACCACCTTTATATCGCAAAACTATTGCAAGGAATCAAACATATCATATTCAGTGATCTACAAGTTTTATGTAGGATTTTATGACTAACCATGTGAATGACCAGTTCCTGTCATCTCTCTAAATATATATAAGTGAAGCAAGAGAGTTTAATTCTTTATACAAAATATATGCCCACGCTCTAACAAATATAAGTGAAGCAAAAGAGCATTCTAAAAATGGCGGTTGTCTATGTAAAGAGAAACAGGCAATCCAAGCTTCAAATGATATAAGTGAAGCACATGAAGCATTCTATAAAGCCTTACTCAAAAGATATAAGTGAAGTGCAAAGAGCATTCTATAAATCAACCAAGGACGATATCATACCAGCATGGTGCATAAAAGAAAAATGAAAACTAAATGCAGAAGACGCTCCAAGATTTGCACATATCACATGAATGAAACGAATCCGAAAAAATACCGATACTTGTTGAAGAAAGAGGGGATGCCTTCCGGGGCATCCCGAAGCTTAGATGCTTGAGTATCCTTGAATATTTACTTGGGGTGCCTTCGGCATCCACAGGCTTGAGCTCTTGCCTCTCTTCCTTCTTCTCACATCGAGACCTTCTCGATCATCGAACACTTCATCCACACAAAACTTCAACAAAAAACTCGGTAAGATCTGTTAGTATAATAAAGCAAATCACTACTCTAAGTACTGTTGCAAACCAATTCATATTTTTTTTGCATTGTGTCTACTGTAGCATAACTTTTCCATGGCTTAATCCACTGATATAAATTGATAGTTTCATCTAAACAAGCAAACTATGCATTAAAAACAGAATCTGTCTAAAACAGAACAGTCTGTAATAATCTGAACATTCATCATACTTCTGATACTTGAAAAATTCTGCCAAAATTAGGAAAAATAAAAAATTTGTATAGAGAGACAGTGCAAAAAGAATCAGAACCATTTGACATTCCAGTAAAAAACTAAATATTGCGCACTACAGCCAAAGTTTCTGTCCGGCACCGCACGAACCAACAAGCATTGTAAACATCCTAAAGGCAAACCTTGGCACATTATTTTTATAATACAATGGAATTGTACAAGGGGATAATACAATGGAATTGTACAAGGGGATACAAAGTTCAAGGCTAGCTCCCACTTCAACAATGCTTGTCTTTCTCACTATCGCTTTTCTTTTTGAAAAGTTTTGGGATCGCCGAGTGACCAAGTTTGTGAAGGTTAGGAAGTCGCCTGAAGACTTACCACGAGTGATTGGACGAGGTTTGTGTGACCTTAGTTCAAGGAGAATACGGTGAGGACTTGGTGTCACAGGCTGCGTGCTCAGGATCGGGTGTCCGGGACTGTATGTCCTCGAGTTTAAATACTCACCTGCTCCAACCAGACGCATAACCGAGATGATTGGAACTGGTCTACCAAATCATTGTCTTCACCAAGCTTATTGGTTCTATTTCCTCAACTCTTTCATTTCCTCATTACTGTGTTAAGTGCTTCATCATATATGTGTTTGAAGACTTTGACTGAAGACTTTCTCAATTTCCTAAGTTCTATTTCTTCAGTCTGTTTGGTTCCGTCGTTTTTCTTCATTGGCTATATATATATATATGGGTTTATGTCCTCTACAGCATTCACTTATGGCTATTTCTTTAAGTTGTTCTTCTGCTAAGTGAATGTGATCGGACCCTACCCCCTCTATGCTATACTCAACCCAATCTATTCACAAATTCTTCATGTTCGTTCTATTTGAAACTCGTTCGAAATATTCAATGTGTCCTTGTCAGCTGAAGAATTTGCGAATGGAACTTTTAACTTATCTTATCCAAAATTTCGGCTTTGCCGCTCAAACCGTTCTGCTTCCCACGATAGACTTATCTATTCACCCACGATCTAAAACGATCTCCACTTTTCAGTACGTGGGTGACACATGTCATGCGAATGAGAAGGGTCAGGGGCACGTTCATCCTAAATTTTCGGGCGAACAGTTTTTTCACTGTGGCTATAAATACCCCTCTCCCCTTCCTCACTTCCTTTACTCCGCTCGCTCTCTCTCCTGCTCGAGCTTCTCAAACCCTAGCGCCGCCGCTACTTCATCGTCGCCGGTGAGGAAGAGCTTCACTGCCTCGACCTCGTCGCCGTCGTACTCGCGCCGGCCGCGGAAATCTTCACTCCGCCGCCGCCGTAGCCGTCTTCCTCCGCCGAGTTAGGGCGTGGAAGATCTGCACTGACGAACTTCACCTCTCCATCTCATAGTTCGTCGTGTTCTTCGTTCAGGGTAATTAAAAGTTACTTTTACTGCCCTCTTTGATTCAAATGATTTCTACAAAATCCTCAAAGGTGTTTTATTCTTCAAATCCTCACACACTAAACACCTCACATGTCATATGTTCTTGATTCGTTTCTCTAAGCATCATTTTTCTTCAAGATTCCTCAATTGTCTGGATCTTCGATCTATACAACTCTGGAACCTAAGACAAAGAACGCTTAGTGAAATTCTTCAAGACTCATATGGTCAAAATTCCTCGAACTTGTTATTTTTGAAAAACCTTCTGAGAACGCATATGACCTCTCTAAATTCCTCGCAACTATACTCTGTTCACAGGTACTCATGTCCGCTGCTGAATCACTAGGTTCTCATCAACTTAACTCATTTGCAGCGTTCCTCGAAGAAAAGTTGCATACTTCTTCAGAGAATTTGATTGTTCAAATCCCTCAACTGAAGAAAATGGCAGACGGTCAGAAGCCACAGAAAGGAGGAAAGAAGCCTAAGGTCATGACTGCCTTTGAGATCCCTGATGACATATACAAAGACTATTGCACTCCTGATGAGGCCAAGTTTGGTAAGGAGAACAAAAATCAGCGCAAGGTGCGCATCCAGAGGATAGAAAGGAGATGGGCAAGAGAATGGAGAATGCAGTATGTAACTCCAAAGTACATGAAGAAATTCACACTCAATCCTCCATGCCCAAGACCACCATTGGCACCTGGCCAAGTAGCAGATCCCACCAGCCTCAAGCGCGGTGAGGATTATCCTAATGAATGGGCAAAGCGCCAAGCCAAGCTAGCCAGGCAAGCCAAAGAAGCAGTGAGGAAATTCAATGAGGACTCTACTGCTGCTGCTGCCTCTACTGAGGCCTCTGCTGTCAAGCCAAAGAAATCTATGTCAAGAAGCCCGAGCGCAAGCCAAGTGCTTCACCTCCAGTGCCCTCAAGGCCTAGTTCCTCAGCAATGCCCTCACGGCCAGAATCCTCAAAACCCTCACGACCAATTCCACATGCTGCTCCTGCTCCTCCAGAATCTTCAGCTCCTCCGCCAAAGTCTTCGGCCGCTTCGAAAAAGTCCTCTGCACCTGTGCATCTTGCCACGTGCCAAAGGACGGCAGGCATCTCCATTGCCTCAGGTGTCTCAGCTTGTTCCTCAGCTGCACCAATTTCTTCAACGGGTCCGTCTCTACTAAACAAAAACGCCACTGCAGGACGAGGTCCTCGCCCTAGTCCTCAGAAGAAGCAGGTTGCCTTCCAAGTACCGTCTGAAGAAGACGAAGATGATGATGAAGAACTTGCTGAGATCATCAGAGACAGGCAAGTCAGGGCCGCTAGAGCCAAAGGCACTAATGTGCCACTGCTATTGGATCCTAAGTTGATCCTCGATTATATTGATCTCTGGCACAAGGATCCAGACACTCCTATGCCTGATTTCAATTTGACTCCTGGCCAAAGTCACATGCTGACCCATTTCATCTCTGAAGAAAAATGGAAATATGAGAAGGCTAGGTAGATCAAGAAAGCACAGTATAGGAAAGAAAAGTTTTTGAAGACCAATGTTGTCTCTATGACAACTGATGAGCTTTTAAAAATCCAGTCTGAAATCAAAGCCCCCAGCAATAACATCAATGCCTACTATGCTGATTGGCAAGGTGCCAAAGTCAGATTTGTTAAACTGACTGAGAAATTCACCTCCAATGTTGCAGCTCCATCGCAACAGGAAATTCCTCAGGCTGAAGCTTTCAAAGAACTGAAGAACATGCCAGCACCGCTGATGACTTTCAGACTACTAAAGAAAATGTTAGTTCCAAGGCTGATGACTGCATTCCAGCCGCTGAAGACATTGCCCGGGCATCCACTAGTGGTGTGCCTGAAGAAAATGAAGAAGTCAGGGCAACTACATCAGTTGCGCCTGAAGAAAATCAACCAGCTTCCTATGCTCCTCCTGTGCCTACACTAACTCCAATCCTTCCATCTGCATTAGATGTGAAGATGACCAAGGCTGCAGAGCGTGCAGCTGTGAAGAAAATGAAAACATCAACTGCTTCAGATTCCTCAGCTCCAAAGAAAATGAAGCTTATGACAAGTTCATTTGCAAATCCAATTGATGCTATTCCGATCTCAACCATGCCATCAAAGGACCTTGTTCCTTTTGGTGAAGAATATGTGATCCCCAGCGGATCTGATGAGGAAGATCATTCTGCTGCTTCGTCAGAGCAGATTGATGAAGAAATTGAAGTGGATGCTATCCCTTCAACACTGTTGTCTCCTCGCCCATGCCTCGGTTCACGGTGAAGAGGTGGCGTTGAAGAGCGGAAGATGAAGACGTGGATATTGGGTGCACTACGCCCGGTGATGAATGATGACTTTTGGGAAAGTCTTCACCCCAATTCTCCACTCTTCACCCTTTTACAAAGAAATACCACAGTCCCCTGCACCAACCGTTCAAATGGGCTCTGAAGAAACTCACCCCACTTCATCTGTACGTGAAGAAATTCCAGCCACTAGTGCTGAAGAAACTGCTGCTGCTGATCCGCGGACTGCCACTGAAGAGGAACCAGAAATTCCTCAGCCTGAAGAACCTGAGATTGCGATTCCTGAAGTCGTGATGCAACTCACAGACACTCCACTGCCAAAGCCAAAGGATCCATTCTCAAGGAAGCAAAAGTTCAAGGCTGAATGTTCTTCACAGATTACAACCCCTATGATTCTGCTCGCATAAGGAAGAGGCGTTTCTGGACGGCCAGCCAGGCCAATTTCTATTCCTTAGTGTTGTTCAACAAAGACAAAGTCTTCGACCATGCACACATTCCTCATGTGGACATGGAATCTCTGCCGGGCTTCGATCCAGTCCTCAGTGTTCTTCACGGCACTGGATCGTTAAATTTCTGACCGACATATGTGATTGGAATGAAGAACTCATTCTTCAATTCTTTGCGACGCTGCACATCACAGGAGATTCTAAAGATATGAACTCATGGGTGTTGGACTGGATGTCAGAAAACACTCACTACAAGGCACCGACTCTTTGAATTGCTTCGTGCCCTACCACTCGATCCTCCCTTGAAGGTGCTCGTTGCGTCATGAACTGAGCTTACAAATCAGTACATGCAAGTTACGATGAAGCCTTTGAAGCTGTGGCAGGCCCCACGAACCAAATTCCTCGTCAAGGAATTCAGTATGTGCCTCGATTTGTCTATCGCATTTTGACGAAGACATTGAGTCCTATCAAAGGCCACGACTCGAATGGAGAAGAAGTCGTTGGCATCATGAAGAATCTGCTATTCAATATCATTCATGGCGTACCCGTCAACTTCCATGATTTCTTCATGATGACTCTGGCCAATGTCGCTATGTAACCTTATGAGCTGAAGCCTTATGCACCTTGGATTATGAGATTTTTAGAACAAGGTCTTCACTCAATTACAAAGTCGATACTACGAATCACTGCAGCTACTTGCCTCCGATTGAAGTCCTCAAACGGACATTTTCCTCGGTGATGAAAAAGGCAAGGTCATTGCTTTGTGATAGATGAAGGCATTCATCCATTGGATGGTCAATTTCGTAAGGCTGCATCCTACTCAACCAATGATGACTCTGCCACCCATGACTCTGCCACCAACACAACCAAGCCAAATCTTCAAGGCACAGCACCCAGGGTGATGACTGATCGTGAGCTTCTCCTCAGTCTTCATCAGAAGGTTGATCGCAATCATAAATGGGTCAAGCGTCAGTTTGGTTCAATTCTTCACAACATGACCTCAACCCATAATGGAGTGAAGAAAAATCAATACTACCTCCATGAAACCTTCAACCGTACCTGGGCTGTTTTGTTTCTTGTCTACAGCGAAGAAGATCTGAAGAAAATGGGTTTCAAGGAAGAATTTGACTGGTCTGCACCTCCACCGAAGAAATACAAGAAGGTCAAGGTTCCTTCCTTGGTGGCCAGCTCCTATTCTTCATTACGCGACACTGATGAACATGAAGACTTGGACGACACTGCAACAGGCCCTACTACGACAAACGACCCCAACAATGCTGGCGCTCCTCCATCAACTTCATATTCTTCAGGGGCGTTAGTCCTTGTTTCGATCCTTTTGGTCATTCGATGACAAAGGGGGAGAAAGTTGAGTTAGTCTTCAAGCGGGTCTATTATATGGGCGTTTTTTGCTAAGTTACAACTCTCGCTCTTCTGAAACTTTATTGGATCGAGTTGTAATCTTAAACTCGATGGTGCTCTGGTACTTTTGATGTGTTCTTCTGCATGCTTATTCCTCGTTATATGTTAATACACGCATGCTGAATTACATCAGTCACCATATTTCATCATGCATTTCAAATTCTTCATATTATATGTCAAATGCGTGTATGAATTACAAGATATAGGGGGAGATCTCCATGATTCAACTCTTCAAGTGTGCATTGCCTCAAAAGCAAATTCCTCACTATGCGCATCTTCAGGGGGGAGTTCTTCTATATCTTGCAATCAAATTAAATCAATATCGTATTTACACTTCATATGTTTATCCCCGTTGAAAACTTAACCTATATTGTCATCAATCACCAAAAAGGGGGAGATTGTAAGTGCATCTAGTGCCCCTTTGTGATTTTGGTGTATTGAAGACTTATAGGTTAAGGGTCTAATGCGTTTATGAGTATACACAGGTCTATAAGTCTATGAGGAGTTTGATATTTACAGAGAAAATCGACCCCTAAAAATCTTCGACTGAAGACTTTGGTATTCTGAAGACTTTGAAAGTGAAGAAATTGGTGTGACCTTGAAGACTTGTTATTCATTTGAGGAACATGAAGCGTGAAGACTTTTTTTTTCGTAGTTTCATTTTCTATTTCTTGAGTCATAGGAAACACCGTACTGTTAAAGGGGGTCAAGGAAATACTAAGGAAAAATTTCAATGTGATGCTCAACTCAAAATCCTACACCTACCAATCCCTTTGAGTGAAGCCATTGGAAATCTCATACTGATTCAGTCAATTTCTTGATGTGAGACGAAGTTCTTCTAGTCGTGAGGAATTTGTCCCGACCGAGGAGTTAGGAATTCGCCGGTCTGATTGCCTACAGTGAGGAACATGATAGCCACGAGGAATTTGAACCTCAAATTTCGACCGTTCTTGTGCTTCTACGCCATTGTCTCAAAATATCTTATCTACCTAACGGTCATATCATTGAAGGGCATTTATGTCTTATCATGTCGGGCTGCTCCCTAGGATATAAATAGCCGCCCCCTACAACCACTAGCTGGTTGGCTGCTCCGAGAGAAACTGACACATGTCAATTGAGAGCATCCCATCCTCCGAGGACTTTGAGTGAAAATCATCAAGTTAGGATAACCCAAACCCAAACACCTACAAACCCAAAGTGATTGAGCATCACTGAAGAGATTGATCCTGCGTGGATCCGATGCTTGTTACCTTTGAAGACTGTGCTTCTTCCAGACGGTTAGGCGTCATGGTCTAGAGCATCCAAGAGGAATTGTGGATCGCCGAGTGACCGAGTCTGTGAAGGTTTGGAAGTCGTCTGAAGACTTACCATGAGTGATCGGACGAGGTCTGTGTGACCTTAGTTCAAGGAGAATACTGAGAGGACTTGGTGTCTGAGCTGCGTGCTTTCAGATCGGGTGTCCGGACCTGTGTCCTCGAGTTTAAATACTTAGCCGCTCAAGCAGGGCGTACAACCGAGACATCAGTTGGAACTGGTCTACCAAATCATTGTCTTCACCAAGCCATCGACTCTATTTCCTCAACTCTTTCATTTCCTCATTATGTTAAGTGCTTCATCATATCTGTGTTTGAAGACTTTGACTGAAGACTTTCTCAATTTCCTCAGTTCAATTTCTTCAGTCTGTTTGTCTTCATCTTGTGTTATCATGTGATTACGCTTTATGTACTCTGTGCTTGTCATCATTTCATCATGATGACCATGCCTGTATTCTGTTATGCTTACTTCTGAGTACTTATTCATTGCAAGTAGTTCTTCGCTTAGGAATTTCCTCACCGGCAACGTCCTCAGTGAAGAATTCATAAAAATCGCCTATTCACCCCCCCTCTAGTCGATATAATGCACTTTCAGTAGTGAGCACAAAGTAACATAAATCATGTAATGACGAAGTCTAACTCTCTTCCTATGCATCGACATGTCATAAAAGAACAATTGATGCACACATAGTAAAGGCCAATGCATAGTATAAATAGTTTCTTGCAGTTTTATCGTGTTGGAAACATAGAGAGGTGGAGTTATAGTTCCTCTCTCATAATAATTGCAAGTAGGAGCAGCAAGCACATGCATATTATACTCATCAAAATCATCATGTGCAACGGTAAAAGGCAACCCATCAATGTAATCCTTAATAAGTGCAAACTTCTCCGATATAATGTAGTTTGGAGAATTCAAAAAGATAATAGGACTATCATGCGTAGGTGCAATAGCAACAATTTCATGTTTAACATAAGGAACTATAGCAAGTTCATCTCCATAAGCATAATTCATATTGGCATCTTGGCCACAAACATAGCAAGCATCATCAAAAAGGGATATTTCAAGAGGATCAATGGGATCATAACAATCATCATAGCAATCATCCTTCGGTAAGGACGAAGGGGAATTAAACAATGTATGAGTTGAAGAGTTACTCTTATTGGAAGGTGGGCACGGGTAGCTGATCCGTTCTTCCTCCTTTTGTTCTTCGCTCTCCTCCTCATCTTTTTCATCCAATGAGCTCACAGTTTTATCAATTTCTTCTTCCATAGATTCCTGCAAAATATTAGTCTCTTCTTGGACAGCGTAGACTTTCTCAATAAGTGCATTAATATAGGCATTATATTCATAATTATCATAGCAATATTTTAGGATAGCTAAATTTTCAGGCCTAGAAACATCATCATCAAAAGCTTCATACTTTTCAAACATAGATTCAATTTCATAAGCACCCTTAAAAGCAACAAATTCTTCTATTTGGTCCACATCATAGTAAACATATATACCTCTAGCATAAGAAGCCAAGGTTTCATTATCATTAAATTTGCATAGAAAGGGGAGGTGTGGAGCATTCATCCTAGAGCAACAAGTATAATCATAATTCAAGCATACTTGCCGAGCATACCACTTCAATATATAAATTTGTTCCCATAATAGTTTCCCTTTCTGTGTCAAGCGATCATCCCTAAAGTATTCACGTTGATCCAACGTTACTCCCATTATCAAATTGAATGAGGTTTTCTCAGGATTATCAAAGTGGTACATAATATTTTGCACATATTGAGCATCGAGGGTTTTAGGAGGTTCCTCATCTCCATGAGTAGCAAGTACACCTAATTTTTTTGGTATTTCGTGTTCCATATCCATAACTAAAGATAAAGAACAACTAAGAACAGCAAATGAAAATTACTTAGTGATAAAGCAAACAAGCACACGAGAATATTCACCCCACGCTTATGGCTCCCCGACAGCGGCGCCCGGAAAAAGGTCTTGATAACCCACAAGTATAGGGGATCATAGCAGTTTTCGATAAGTAAGAGTGTCGAACCCAACGAGGAGCTAAAGGTAGAGTAAATATTCCCTCAAGTTCTATCGACCACCGATACAACTCTACGCAAGCTTGACCTTCGCTTTACCTAGAACAAGTATGAAACTAGAAGTACTTTGTAGGTGTTTTTGGATAGGTTGCAAGGTAATAAAGAGTGCGTAAATAAAAGCTAGGGGATGTTTAGATAAAGACACAACTAAATTAGTTTTAGTAGAGATCTTTTTGTTACGAGAAAGTTATTTGTCCCTAGGCAATCGATAACTAGACCGGTAATCATTATTGCAATTTTATTTCAGGGAGAGGCATAAGATAACATACTTTCTCTACTTGGATCATATGCACTTATGATTGGAACTCTAGCAAGCATCCGCAACTACTAAAGATTCATTAAGGTAAAAACCAACCATAGCATTAAAGTATCAAGTCCTCTTTATCCCATACACAAACAACCTACTTACTCGGGTTTGTGCTTCTGTCACTCACGCCACCCACCATAAGCAAATCATGAACATATTGCAAACCCTACAGCGGAGATCCCTCACGCTTGCGCGACACGGAGGCCACCATAGGACAACACCAATAATAAAACATGCAACTCAAACCAATGTTGATCATCAAATAGCCCATAGGACAAAACAGATATACTCAAACATCATAGGATAGCCATACATCATTGGGAAATAATATATAGCGTTGAGCACCATGTTTAAGTAGAGATTACAGCGGGTAAGAGAGAGGTCACACTGCTGCATAGAGGGGGAAGAGTTGGTGATGATGGCGGTGAATTTGTTGGTGAAGATGGCGGTGATGATGATGGTCCCGACAGCGCTCCGGCGCCACCAGAAGCAAGTGGGAGAGGGCCCCCCTTCTTCTTCTTCTTCCTTGACCTCCTCCCTAGATGGGAGAAGGGTTTCCCCTCTGGTCCTTGGCTCCCATCGCGTGGCAGGGGCAAGATCCCCTCCGAGATTGGATCTATCTCTCTGTTTCTCTCTGTTTCTGCGTTCTGTTCTGTTGCCTTTTCACCGTTTCTTTTATATCCGGAGATCCGTAACTCCGATTGGATTGAAACCTTTGCCGTGATTTTTTAACAAAAATTAGCTTTCTTGGGCCGAAGAAGGGCATCAACTGCCTTATGGGTGGCCCACGAGGGTGGTGGGCGCCCTCTGAGTGCCAGGCGTGGGCCCCTGCCTCGTGGCCACCTCGGACACCGTCTCGCGTTGATCTTTCTCCAAGATTTTCCAAAAATTCCAAAAATAAGCTCCGTTCGTTTATATCCCGTTTGGATTCCGTTTGATATGGATATTCTGCGAAACCAAAAACATGCAATGTGAGCGAGGCGGCACTTTGCATCGGATCAATATGTTAATTCCAAAAAAAGTATAAAAAGTTGCCAAAAAGTATATGGAAGTTGTAGAATATTGGCATGGAACAATAAAAAATTATAGATATGACGGAGACATATCATCTTTCACGTTGGTGCAATTTTATCACACAATTGGCTATGAACCAAATGTTTCCTCGAAGAAGGATCGACGTTGGTACTAAGAGCATAAGTTTTGTATTGAGTTCTAAGCCTTCTCACAACTTTGTCTTCAGCTCCCCTATAATTTTATTTGTCCGGCTATTAACTAAATATGTGGTCAGACTTTGATTAAAAAAATGGCGTGGACTAAAAACCTGGATGGACGTAGTAGCCCTCCATTTTTATTTACTCTGCATATTAGATTTGACTGAACTCAAACTTTGTAAAGTTTGACCAATTTTAGGCCGAACACAACAAACCATAATTATTGAGGGATGGCAAATTGTACATACTCTCAAACCTTTTTGATAATTGAAATTAAAATTCTTTATTTGAACACACTCTCATACGTTTCCGATAATTTGGTGCATGTGTGGTTGTTCACTTAAGGGAGGGTAGTGTACCGCACATGAAGGACATGAAGTGCGACCAAGACGCGTGGATCGTTAGTTCATCGGAAGTAGTAGTTTTCTTCACTGGTACGTTAAATAAAGAGTTTTGTTTCGTACTTACACAATTGAAAATGATCGTTATGGAGAGAATAAGAAAACCACTCCACTATATATTAGTAGTATATATACGAGTACTATATGGACGCAGCTTCATTGACTTAGTGCACCTGTCTTTCGGTGTATGACAGGTGGGCCCTGCTACCTCTTGAGCATTGCGTTGGTTTTCCCTTGAAGAGGAAAGGGTGATGCAGCAAAGTAGCGTAAGTATTTCCCTCAGTTTTTGAGAACCAAGGTATCAATCCAGTAGTAGCCATGCTCGAGTCCCTTGCACCTACACAAACAAATAAGAACCTTGCAACCAACACGATAAAGAGGTTGTCAATCCCTTCACGACCACTTGCAAAAGTGAGATCTGATAGAGATGATAAGACAATTATTTTGGTATTTTTATGATAAATATTAAAAGTAAATAAAGCAAAATAAACGGTAATAGAAGTAACGGTAGATTAATATGATAGAGAATAGACCCGGGGGCCATAGGTTTCACTAGTGGCTTCTCTCAAGATAGCATAAGTAGTACGGTGGGTGAACAAATTACTGTCGAGCAATTGATAGAATTGAGCATAGTTATGAGAATATCTAGGTATGATCATGTATGTAGGCATCACGTCCGTGACAAGTAGACCGACTCACTTTGCATCTACTACTATTACTCCACACATCGACCGCTATCCAAAGCATGCATCTAGAGTATTAAGTTCATAAGAACGATTAACTAATTAAGCAAGATGACATGATGTAGAGGGATAAACTCATGCAATATGATATAAACCCCATCTTTTTTATCCTCGATGGCAACAATACAATACATGTCGTTTCCCCTACTATCGCTGGGATCGAGTACCGCAAGATTGAACCCAAAGCTAAGCACTTCTCCCGTTGCAAGAAAGATCAATCTAGTAGGCCAAACCAAACTGATAATTCGAAGAGACTTTCAAAGACAACCAATCATACATAAAAGAATTCATAGGAGATTCAAATATTGTTCATAGATAATCTGGATCATAAACCCAAAATTCATCTGGTCTCGACAAACACACCGCAAAAGAAGATTACATCGAATAGATCTCCAAGAGAGTCGAGAAGAACTATGTATTGAGTTCCAAAGAGAGAGAAGAAGCCATCTAGCTAATAACTATGGACCCGAAGGTCTGAGGTAAACTACTCACACATCATCGGAGAGGCTATGGTGTTGATGTAGAAGCCCTCCGTGATCAATGCCCCCTCCGGCGGAGCGCCGGAAAAGACCACAACATGGGATCTCACGGGTACAGAAGGTTGTGGCGGTGGAATTAGGTTTTCGTGGTGCTCCCCGATGGTTTGGGGGTACGTAGGTATATATAGGAGGAAGAAGTAGGTCGGTGGAGCCACGAGGGGCCCACGAGGGTAGAGGGCGTGCCCAGGGGGTAGGCGCGCCCCCCTGCCTCGTGGCTTCCTCGTTGGTTGCTTGACGTCCACTCCAAGTCCTCTGGATCAAGTTTGTTCCAAAAATAACTCTCCCGAAGGTTTCATTACGTTCGGACTCCGTTTGATATTCTTTTTCTGCGAAACACTGAAATAGGCAAAAAAACAGCAATTTGGGCTGGGCCTCCGGTTAATAGATTAGTCCCAAAAATAATATAAAAGTGTATAAATAAGCCCATCAAACATCCAAAACAGAATATATAATAGCATGGAACAATAAAAAAATTATAGATACGTTGGAGACGTATTAAGCATCTCCAAGCTTAATTCCTGCTCGTCCTCGAGTAGGTAAATGAAAAAAAAACAGAATTTTTGATGTGGAATGCTTCTTAGCATAATTTTCAATGTAATTCTTTTTATTGTGGCATGAATATTTAGATCTGAAAGATTCAAGATAAAAGTTTAATGTTTACATAAAAACAATAATAATTCAAACATGCTAATCAAGCAATTATGTCTTATCAAAATAACATAGCCAAAGAAAGCTTATCCCTACAAAATCATATCGTTAGGTGATACGTCTCCAACATATCTATAATTTTTGATTGCTCCATGCTACTTTATCTATTGTTTTGGACTATAATGGGCTTTATTTTCCACTTTTATATTACTTTTGGGACTAACCTATTAACCGGAGGCCCAGCCTGTAATTGCTGTTTTTGCTTTTTCGATGTTTCAAGAAATGTAATATCAAACGGAGTCCAAACGCAACGAAACCTTCGGAAGCGTGATTTTCTCATCGAACGTGATCCAGGAGACTTGGACCCTACGCCAAGGAACAACGGAGGCGGTCACGAGGGTGGGAGGCGCCCCCCCAAGGGTGCGCCCCCCTGCCTCGTGGGCCCCATGTTGCTCCACCGACGTACTCCTTCCTCCTAGATATACCTACGCACTTCAAACGATCGTAACAGAGCCAAAACCCAATTCCATCGCCGCAACTTCTGTATCCACGAGATCCCATCTTGGGGCCTATTCCGAGCTCTACCGAGGGGGCATCCACCATGGAGGGCTTCTACATCAACACCATAGCCTCCGATGAAGTGTGAGTAGTTTACTTCAGACCTTCGGGTCCATAGCTAGTAGCTAGATGGCTTCTTCTCTCTTTTTGGATCTCACTACAATGTCTCCCCTCTCTCGTGGAGATCTATTCGATGTAATCTTATTTTTTGCAAAGGTGTTTGTTGAGACCGGCGAATTGTGGGTTTATGATCCAGCTTATCTATGAATAATATTTGAATCTTCTCTGAATTCTTTTATGTATGATTGAGTTATCTTTGCAAGTCTCTTCAATTATCCGCTTGGTTTGGCCAACTAGATTGGTAGTTCTTGCAATGGGAGAAGTGCATGACTTTGGGTTCAATCTTGCGGTGTCCTTACCAAAGGATGTAAAGGGTTGCAAGGCACGTATTGTATTGTAGCCATCGAGGATAACAAGATGGGGTATTTATCATATTGAATGAATTTATTCCTCTACATCATGTCATCTTGCTTACATGCTACTCGCTTTTTCACTTAATAATCTAGATGCATGCCGGATAGCGATCAATGAGTGGAGTAATAGTAGTAGATGCGTAATCGCTTCGGTCTACTTGTCACTTAACGTGATGCCTATATACATGATCATACCTAGATATACTCATAACTATGCTCAATTCTGTCAATTGCTCAACAGTAATTTGTTCACCCATCAGAGAATACTTATGCTCTTGAGAGAAGCCGCTAGTGAAACCTATGGCCCCCGGGTCTATTCTCATCATATCAATCTCCATCACTCTTATACTTGCTTTGTTTTTACTTTGCCTTTTACTTTTTAACTTTGCATCTTTATACCAAAAATACCAAAAATATTATCTCTATCAGATCTCACACTCGTAAGTGACCGTGAAGGGATTGACAACTGTCGGTGTCAAAACCGGCGGATCTCGGGTAGGGGGTCCCGATCTGTGCGTCAAGGCTGATGGTAACAAGAAGTAAGGGACACAGGTGTTTATCCAGGTTCGAGCCGTCTCGATGGAGGTAAAACCCTACTTCCTGCTTGATTAATATTGATGATATGGGTAGTACAAGAGTAGATCTACCACGAGATCGTAGAGGCTAAACCCTAAGAGCTAGCCTATGATTGTAGGCCTTCTAAGGACCAACCTCTCCGGTTTATATAAGCACCGGAGAGGGCTAGGGTTTACATGGAGTCGGTTACAAGGAAGGAAATATAATATCCGGATCGCCAAGCTTGCCTTCCACGCCAAGGAAAGTCCCATCCGGACACGGGCCGAAGTCTTCAGTCTTGTATCTTCACGCTTCAATAGTCCGGACGTTATACAGTCCGCTGTCCGGATACCCCCTAATCCAGGACTCCTCAGTAGCCCCTGAACCAGGCTTCAATGACGATGAGTCCGGCGCGCAGTGTTGTCTTCGGCATTGCAGGGCGGGTTCCTTCTCCGAATACTCCAAAGTGGTCATCGAACACGTAGACCGTGTCCGGATCTGCAAGCTGATCTTCGTATGCCACCGTAGAGAGAATGATGTTTCACAAATGCAATCTGCTGACAAGTTTTTAGGCAACACGACATGTCACTACGGTCGGGTCATTATTCGAACCGTCTTCCCACAACCAGCCACAGCGCATATTGCGAGGTGGTTTCCTTGACATGTCTTGTCAACGCAGAGATCGTGCCCCCTTATCACGGGATTCTCATCAATACGGGCACGGGTAGTCCCACCACATCATTAATCGTGGCGCTTGGGAAGCAAGCGATTCTCAACAGGCAAGTGAGGAGGCGCTCCGCTTTTGTCGCCTCTATAAAGGGATAAGATTTCCTCATTTTACCCACACCTTCTTCCTTCTCTGCCCACTCTTGCCCGCTCGAGCTCCAACGCCCAAGCCCAAGTCTCCTCCGCACAGCAAGACATGTCCGGAGTAGGAGGCAAGTGGGTGGATTCCACCGTCGAGGAGAAGCACGTCACAGATCTTCGGGCGGCCGGATACTTGGTCGCAGACATAGCGCACCGGCACGGACTGGGCAGGTCATTCCGACCCGGGACCCCATGAGAGAGTCGTGTTCGTCGCCCACTTCATCCGTGGACTGGGATTTCCACTCCATCCCTTCGTCCGCGGGCTCATGTTCTACTATGGGCTAGATTTCCATGATCTAGCCCCGAATTCCGTCCTCAACATCTCAGCGTTCATGATCGTTTGCGAGGCTTTCCTCCGCATCCGGCCTCACTTCGGCCTGTGGCTGCAAATCTTCTGCGTGAAGCCGAAGTTTGTACGCGGCCAACAAGCGGAGTGCGGAGGGGCCATGGTGGGCAAGATGCCTAACGTCACCTGGCTGGACGACTCCTTTGCGGAGACCGTAAAAGGATGGCAATCGGGGTGGTTCTACATCACCGAGCCGCGCGGCGCCAACTGGGTGGCGGCCCCCGAGTTCCGCTCCGGAATCCCCATGCGGCTCACCTCCTGGAAGAAGAAGGGCCTGTCCTTGGGCGATTCCACGGAGCTGGCCGGACTCAATACATGCATCAAAAGCATGAAGGACAAGAACATCAAGCTTGTCAATGTGATCTAGGTCATGCTCGTTCGCCGGATCCTGCCCTGCCAAAGGCGGGCGGTAAATCTGTGGGAGTTCATCCCGGCCGAACACCAGACGCTCCGGAAGTTCTACGGCATGACGCACAAAGGCGCATGGAAAGTGTTGTTCAAGGCCTCCGAAGTACCTCCTCCCACATCCGAGGACCGCGGACCTCATGCAGCGCGGCCCCCGAATTCGGTGAGTTTTGGGACCACCACCAGATTTAGTCTTTTCCCAATACATTCATGGGGTAGTTTTAAGTATTTATATATATTTTACTCAGGATTATGTGAAGACAGCGGAGCAGATTGACTGTCCGGCTCTGTTGCCGGAAGATCCGGCGGATGCTCTCCTGACGGAGATGCTAGTCCCGGCACCGTACAAGGTGCTGGAGAAGAAGGCCGAAAAGAAGGCCCCGGGGACCAGGAAGGGTCTCCGGCGTAAGGTTGCGCCTGAAGCCTCGTCCGAAGACGACGAGGCGGACTCCTCCCACGAAGGGGAGGAGGAAGAAGAAGAATACGCCCCATCCGGGAAGGATGAGGGGCCCGGTGAAGCGAGCCAGGGGGCCGGAAAAGGCCCTCGACGCAAGGCCGTTATTCCTCTGTCGTCCAATGACGACGAGACACATTCCTCCCGCGGAGGCGGGGGGAATCAAGAAGAAATTCCACCCCCCCGCACTAAGGGAGAGAAGAAGAGAAAAGCCGCCCGGAGGGGGGAGGTCAAGGCCCAAGAAGGGGAAGGTAACCCTTCCGGACTATTCCGCCACGGCCGAATACAGCAAGGAGGGGTGGCTGCCCCGGGGGAAGCCCCCGGTGCGATCGTAAGCGTCCGCATCCTATTATGGTTTCGCTTCATAGTTTTTATACTTATAGTGCCGAACATATATGCAGCCCGGCCAGGGTTCACCCCAAGGAATCCTCCTCCGGGTCCCTGAGCGATTCGGCGACAAATTCGCTCCCGACGACCACTACCCCTCCACACGCGGATGACACAGAGGTGTTGTCCTGAAGGCTCTCAGAGTAGGGGGAGGTGACTCTAGAGATGCCCCACGGTGGGATTCCCGATATCGGGCATGCAGGGTTCAAGATCCCCGCGGATCGCGTCGATGAGAGCCGCAACAAGGCTAACTCTCGACCGGACACTGCTCCGGAACACCCAATGGCTCCGGACTTGGGCGGGCAGCCCCCCGTTAGGGAGGGCGAGCCACCCGTGTCGGGGACTTCCGGCGCATCAACGGCGCCGGATAGCCTGGTGGAAGCGCTCCGAGGCGCTTCCATGGAAGAAGTGCACCGTACTCTTATGAGTGCGGTGATTCAAAAGGTTCTGTCCGCCAAAAGCGGACTAACCGAAGCTTGCACAAGCCTTCTGACGGGATTTGAGGTAAGTAAAAATGTATGAAATTACCACCCGATAGGTAGTAGCCCCTGATACTCTGGTTGGTGTTCTGAAAGAAAAGCCAAACGAAGGGTCAACTATAATCCGCAGGAGTCTAATAATAAGTATTGTTGTGAATAAGCAGGTTGTGCTGCTTGCTGCTGCTGCCCGTACTGCCGAGGTTGCCGAACTGAAGCGGCACCTGGAACAGGCGCAGGGAGAGCTCGTCCTCACGAAGAGGCAGCTCGAAGAGAATGAAGGTAAGTAATTCCCGCTCTTATGCGTTTAAGGATAGGCAGAATTGATGAGTCTGACACCTAAGTGTCGTGACCATGTAACAGGGGCCGCCGCCGAGGTGGCGTCCCTGAAGAAGGCGCTGTCCGAGGCTGAAGACAAGGCGGCCTTGGAGTGTAAGGAGCGTGGAAAGCAAAGTGCTAGGGTAGGTGAGGTACAGCAGGAGCTCCAGGACCTCGGCAAGAAATGCGAGTCCGTGGAGTATGATCTGAAGGCGAAGGAGGCCGAGCTTGCAAAGGCCCTTGTGAATTTGAAAGATGCCAGGGCTGAAGCCGAGAAAGCACAGCGGGAGATCCAGGAGGCCAAAAAGATAGCAGCGGGTAAGAAATTCTTTATGCAAAGCAAACATGTGGAGGAGGCGTTTCTTTTACTTACTCGAATACGGAGCTCTCCAGGGCATTTGCAGATCTGCCATGCAGCGCCTCAGACGCTGCGGAGTTCTACCGTGCCTAGGAGGGGAGCTCAACGGAGAAGATGTTCTGGTCCCAAGATGTCTTTGGGCCGAACATCTGATGCCTCGAGCGACCAATCAAGCAGTTGGTCGAACTCCATGTATGGCTGAACTGGCTATGAAGGACTTCATAGTCAGGATGTGGCCTGGTGAGCTACTGCCCAGTAGCTACTTCGGCATGATCAAGCGGATGGTGGATGCCTGCCCGCAGCTTGAAGTGATCAAGCGGTCTATTTGCATCGAAGGTGCCCGCCGAGCTTTTGCCCGCGTCAAGGTGCATTGGGGCAAGCTGGATGCGGAGAAGCTGGTCAAGGACGGGCCACCGGAGGGCAAGGCGCATCGCTATCCCGAATTGTACTACGATGGCGTGATGAAGGGTGCTCGTCTCGTCGCCGATGAGTGTACCAAGGACGCCATATTTGAACGAATTCACTTCTGTCATGTTTGTAATTAAACATGAAGTTACTTGCACTATGTAGCGCTTTTGTTATTTAAAATATTACCTTCTGTGCGGCTGTTTATAAAATCCTGAGAGCAGGCTACCGTCGGCTTCCGCCCAGCGTGACTAGCACTGGGGTGTTCGTGGAAAACCCGGACACTCTTTACCCAAATGTTTGGTCCCTTAAGGAGGTGTCCAGCGCAGCGAACAAGGCAATCAGACTATGCGGCTTTATAACTTTCACTTAGCCATAGAACTCTACAATTTTAAATTTTGGCGAAGCCCCTGGAATCCGGAAGACCGAATCGGGGCGCTATACACGCCTAGATCGGACGAAGTCGATTTATCGCCTAAAGCGGAAAATCTTTAAGGATTTTAAAACCTCTCGAAAAGCGACCAGCTCTCGCCACATCAAGCCGGTCAGTTTTCGGCTTTCTCTACTGAGGTGCTCGTCCGGAAGAACCGGGACACAATTGCAGTAGTTCTCCCTGCGCTACCTTAGCCGATATAACGGAACGTAAGGCACCAAAACTAGGGAGCCGGGCTATCCCAATCAGTAGACCCAAGACATGATTCGGAGTTGATGCATATAGTGCTATAAGTTCGGGTGCCGCCTGTTGAAAGTGTTAGGACTTTAGTTGCCATATGGCGGGCGCCATAAGAAGCCCTCGGCAAACCGCCGCACCAAGGTGTACGGATGCAATATCAAATAAACATTTATAAGAGAAAAATGCTCAAATAAGAATAATAAGCTGACGCTATATATAATCTCCCATTGATGAAAAATACGTTTAAGCGTACATTTACAATGGATGCGTTAAGCAGAGATAAAATAGGACTATTTGACATGTCCTATCCAGGGGCAGGCTGTGTTCAGATAGATAAAGCAGGTATAATGATCGTAAATAGAATCCACCTGGGTGTTTCCTTCTGTGCACAACGTCTGTTGCCTCCTTGGATGTCTCGTCCCTATAAGTCCGGCAATTCTGCTATTTTGAGGATGCTGCGCCAACACGGTGTCCTGAAAGGTACGAGGGAGAGAGTATGAAAGTATTTGGCGGTTACCCGCACTATTCACTGAGTCGTTGATGCGCCTCCGCCTATGCCCATGGTATTTTAAGTGTGTAATTGTGTGCACGTGGCACGAATGCTGCTTTGATGGGGTTTATGCGGAGGCCAGACTGCTAGTCGCGCTCTTGGCGTGCCTGACGATCCTGTTGCGGGGTGCTCCGGACTCGCTTGACTGTGCTTGAAGTTGTTGTCGCCGGATTGGTTTGTTGGAGAAGGCCGCATTGTACTTCCGCCGCAAGGGCTGCAGTATGTTCTTCTGTTCGTAGGGAGCGGTCCATATTTCCGTTCACTGTTATGACCCCGCGTGGTCCTGGCATCTTGAGCTTGAGATATGCGTAGTGTGGTACCGCATTGAATCTGGTGAATGCGGTTCGTTCGAGCAGTGCATGGTAACCACTGCGTAAGGGGACGATATCGAAGATTAACTCTTTGCTTCGGAAGTTATCCGGAGATCCGAAGACCACTTCCAATGCTATAGAGCCCGTGCAGCAGGCCTCTACTCCTGGAATTACACCTTTAAAGGTGGTTTTAGTGGGCTTGATCCTTGAAGGGTCAATGCCCATTTTGTGTCCGGTGTAAAGCAGGAGTTCAGGCTCTTTGTCACCGTCCATAAGGACGCGCATGAGGTGGAATCCGTCAATGATTGGGTCTAGGACCAATGCGGCTGAGCCACCGTGACGGATGCTAGTAGGATGGTCCCTACGATTGATAGTGATCGGGCAAGCTAACCATGGGTTGAATTTGGGGGCGACTGGCTCCATCACATAGACGTCCCTTAGTGCCCGCTTTCTTTCCCGCTTGGGGATGTGCGTGGCGTAGATCATGTTGACCGTTTTCGCCTAGGGGGAAATTTCTTCTGTCGCCCCGTGTTCGGACGTCGGGGCTCCTCATTGTTGTCGCTATGCAGCCCCTTGTCCTTGTATTCGGCGTTTATCTTGCCGGCCTGTTTGAATACCCAGCAATCTCTATTGGTGTGGTTGGCTGGCTTGTCCTGGGTGCCATGAATTTGGCACGAGTGCTCCAGTATGCGGTCCAGACTGGACGATCCCTAATTATTTCTTTTGAATGGCTTCTTTCGCTACCGGGCTTGGACCCACTGAATCCCGCGTTGAATGTCATGTCTTCAGTGCTGTCGCCGTTGTTTCGTCGCTTATGTCTGTTACGCCATGGCTTGCCGTTATTGTCGCGGCCATCCGAATTGCCAGACTGTGGCGTAGTGCTGCTGCGAGCCAACCAACTGTCCTCGCCCGTGCAAAAGCGGGTCATTAATGTTGTGAGAGCTTCCATGGACTTGGGTTTTTCCTGGCCGAGGTGTCGAGCGAGCCACTCGTCACGGATATTATGCTTGAAAGCCGCTAGGGCTTGGCGTCCGGACGATCAACTATTTGGTTCTTTTTGTTAGGAACCGAGTCCAGACTTTCTGGCTGACTCTCCGGGCTGTTGAGTGATGTGGCTCAAGTCATCGGCGTGTGTGGTCGCACATATGTGCCCTGGAAGTTATCGAGGAATGCGTCCTCCAGGTTTTCCCAACTGCCAATGGAATTTGCTGGCAGGCTGTTTAGCCAGTGTCGGGCTGGTCCATTGAGCTTAAGTGGGAGATACTTGATGGCGTGTAGATCGTCTCCGCGGGCCATGTGAATGTGGAGAAGGAAATCTTCGATCCATACTGCGGGGTCTGTTGTGCTATCGTATGATTCGATGTTTACGGGTTTAAACCCTTCTGGGAATTCATGATCCATTACTTCATCGGTGAAGCGGAGGGTGCGTGGCGCCTGCATGCGGGCTATGTGGCTACGCAGGTCGAATTGCTCTGGATGGCTGTATTTGGCCCGGCCGGACTTGTTGAAGGTGTGTCCGGCGTGACGGTCCTCGTCGCGTACCGAGGCGCGCCCCCGCGATCCGTAGATCGATCTTGGATGTCCCGTTTTGTTGCCCCAGGCCGTAGTATGTTGGCGTGGGGGTGTTGGCTGGTATGTGGACTGGTATGTTGTTTATCCCGCCACGAGGTGGCCGGTCAGCCGTGTGGTGCTCGAGTCCGTATTCCTCGGCTGCCGGGACTTCCGTCCATCTATCCGTGAGCAGATCTTGATCAGCTTGGAGTTGCTGCTGTTTTCTTTTCAGGCTCCTCGCGGTGGCTATAAGTCGACACTTGAAGCGCTCACCTTTCTGCGGGATCCTCGAGCACGCGAACTCTTAAATCACCGAGGCTAATATCGTCTTCGGAGGGGGCATGTAGCTGTCCTCCTCCGGGTATTCGTCCGTCGCCTGTTCTTTCCGGGCTGACCTGCTCATCCTCCTGCTCGCCTGCTTTCAAGGCAGGCTGATCAGGGTTGTATTCTTCTTCGGCACCATTCGGATTGTTTTCGTCTCCTGGGCCGGTATTGGTGTGGCGGGGCTTGGAGTGGCGCCGACGGCGTCCATTGTTTGCTTTTCCCCCCGAGTTTTTATCCTCCGTTGCCTCATCGCCATTTGTTTCCTTTGGAGTGTCCACCATATATATATCATAGGAAGAGGTGGCTGTCCACCGCCCAGTGTGCGGTGGTTCATGTTCTTCTCCTGCATCGTCGTCCATACCGTCGATGTCTTGAGTCGAAGTTCAAGACCTCGGTTAAGTCATCGACCGTGGCAATGAAGTGGGTGGTGGGTGGGCAACGAATTCTGCTCGTCATTCCGCCTCCCACTCAAGCCGGACATAGTTCGGCGAAGAGCCTCCTGACAAAGAGAGAGACTTTAATGAGTCCAGCATGTCGCCAAAGGGCGAGTGCTGGAAGATATCCGCAGCGGTGAACTCCATTACCGGAGCCCATCCTGGCCCGACGGGCTCGGGAGTGTACGGACTGGAACCCACGTCCGGATACGAATCCAAGGGTTCAGAGTCGCGGGCCACCGTAGAGGTAAGACCCGTGTTCGGCTCCACCGCCGATGAGGGCGCGACCTGGGGAGTGGGGTCCATCCCTCCGTCCTTAGGCAGCGCAGCCTGCTCCGGATCTAGGTCCGGAGATACTACGGGGGCGATACCCCGAGCTTCATCCGGTGGCAGGTCTAAGCCGTGCTCGTCGAGACTGTCCGGTGCTCCTGGCATGGGCCCAAATCCGTCAAAAATCAAGTCTCCGCGGATGTCCTCCGTGTAGTTCAGGTTTCCGAACCTGACCTGGTGGCCAGGGGCATAGCTGTCGATCTGCTCCAGATGGCCAAGCGAGTTGGCCCATGATCTTGAAGCCCGAACACGAAGATCTGTCCGGGGAGGAAAGTCTCACCCTGGACAGCGTCGTTGAAGCTGATTGGAGGAGCCATCGAGCCTGACAGCGACGACACATAGGAACTGTCAGTGAAAGCACCAATGTCGGTGTCAAAACCGGAGGATCTCCGGTAGGGGGTCCCGATCTGTGCATCAAGGCTGATGGTAACAAGAAGTAAGGGACACAGGTGTTTACCCAGGTTCGGGCCCTCTCGATGGAGGTAAAACCCTACTTCCTGCTTGATAAATATTGATGATATGAGTAGTACAAGAGTAGATGTACCACGAGATCGTAGAGGCTAAACCCTAAGAGCTAGCCTATGATGGTATGAATATAATTGTGATCGGCCTTCTAAGGACCAACCTCTCCGATTTATATAGGCACCGGAGAGGGCTAGGGTTTACATGGAGTCGGTTACAAGGAAGGAAATATAATATCCGGATCGCCAAGCTTGCCTTCCACGCCAAGGAAAGTCCCATCCGGACATGGGCCGAAGTCTTGAGTCTTGTATCTTCACGCTTCAATAGTCCGGACGTTGTACACAGTCCGGCTGTCCGGATACCCCTAATCCAGGACTCCCTCAACAAACCCTAATCACATTGGTTGCGAGTAGCTATCGTTTTGTGCAGGTACGAGGGACTTGTGCATGGCCTCCTACTGGATTGATACCTTGGTTCTCAAAAACTGAGGGAAATACTTACGCTACTTTGCTGCATCATCCTCTCCTCTTCGGGGAAAACCAACACAAGTTCTCTAGTATTTCTAACTTAGAACACAAGTTACATACTAATGCCGGTTCACGGCTACAAGCCTTAAACCGGTTCTGGGCCTTGGGCCCTTATAGAATATCCTCACGGGCTTCAAGCATACTTGACTACTGATGAAGTTAACCCGGCCTCTCGTGGCCGGTTTACGCCCAGTAGTAATATCCCCAACATTAGGCCCCATATTGATTTGAACAGGTTCATGTCAATCCTTAGTAAAAAACTTCGTCTTCAACATCTTCTTGGTTGAACCGCCGTGACGTCATCTTCTCGGATTGTGGTGAACCGGCATGACGTCATCTGCCATAAAGCACTGTATATAACATCTTTTCATTAATGAGTATGCAACAATCGAGGCGACAGCTCTGCTTCTAAACTTGCGGCCCCTTGATTTTCGCGCCTGACACACATATCCCTTGCCTTTATAAATAGACCGAAGGGTCATTTATTTTTTTCCCTTCATGCCCCTCTGCTTCGTCTTCCTCGCGCCGCCCAGCTTCGGAGCTCCGCCGCCGCCGTCAACTTCTGCACCAACCTTGGCCGCTGCATCACCCTGAACGTACCAGAGCATCGCGGCGACCTTCCGCTTCTTCCTCAGCCCCGGTAAGTCTTATGTCCTTTCACCATAGATCTGTTCTAGGGTTTCCCTGTTCTTCGGTGCTCATCGCTTGCTTCTTCCTCATACGCTAACTTTTAGTTAACTCTGTGAATCTTTGTTCCGCGTAGCGGTAGTTTTTTAGCATCCGATGTCACTTGCGCATCTCAAGGTCATAGATCTCCCTGCATCCTTGCTCATTGATTCGGTACCGCTCCATTTTCGATCTTGAATATTTATTTCTTTTCTGAATATGCTCCAGATCCAAAACTGTGATAAGCTTTTGTGAAACCCGTTTTCGCACATGTACTTTTGATTCATCAATATTTCAGACCAGGCGGTTTAACTTTGTAGAGAAATTGACAACTCGGCATACACCATTAGCCCCCTTGTTGAACCGCCAGGGTTTTTCCGGTTTATGTATTGCCACCTTGCAAAACTCCGGTTTATAAGCAACTTCTTCCGGTTTAACAATGAATGTATCAATATATAGCCTTCCAACATACTCTTGAACCGGTATTACTGCTTTGCAGATTGCATCATGGCCAAGCAAGTGTACGAGTGTATCTGGGTCCCTTCTCAAGTGACTGAAACTCAATTGGAGAACTTAGTCCGCACCGGCGCTTTAGGCAAAAAAGGCGTCATTCACTGGAGGGTCCCTGGCCCGGAGAGTTCTCCAGAACCCAAGGATGGAGAAGTTGTTGTTTTTGCTGATCATTTAGCCCGGGGCTTCAGTCCGCCCGGTTCAAAGTTTTATCGGGATGTCTTAGCCAACTTCCAACTGCGTCCACAAGATACTAGCCCCAACTCCATAACCAATATCTGTCATTTTCAAGTGCTCTGTGAGGTGTTCTTTCAGGAGGAGCCCACAGTTGAATTGTTCAGAGATTGCTTCCATCTAAACCGCCGCACTGAATTTTCTGACGGTCCCAACACCGAGTTGGGTGGTGTGGCGATTCAAAAGCGGAAAGAGGTCACTTACCCTCACGCCTAAACTGCATAGCCATCCCAAAGAGTGGAACTCAGCATGGTTTTATCAAGAAAGATACCTCTCCCGAGGGAGAAAATCCTTTACCGGGTTACCGTCCAGAACGGCTAAGCAACACACATCCTCTCCCTCACAGACTGACTGCTAAGGAAAGAAGCAAATATGCCCCTCAAGTATCCAAGCTCCGAGCCTTCATGGCCAACGGGTTGACAGGAGTTGATCTTGCTCGCTGCTGGATATCTTGGAGTATACTGCCCCTGAGCCTGCCCTCCGGTTTGATGTGCAAATACACAGAAGATGTGGAAGACCCTCTATAGCATATTGAGATCCAACTGACAGACGATGAAGTTCTTGAAAGTCATTTAAGAGGATGTTAAACGAACCGGAAGCTGCTTGCGCCCAAACCGGCCTGGCTCCCTTTTCTGCCATTAACAAACCGCCAGCCGTAAGACTCATTTCTTATGCCTTTATAAAATCAGACTATGTTTAAGTACTCTTTGTTGATATTAACATCTTTCAAGCAGGGTGATGATCCATTTTGGAGAAGGAAGACTCCCAAAGAGAAACCGGTGGCAATAACCCGGCCCAAGACCAAAGTTGTGAAGAAACCAGCAAATAGAAAGAAAACCACTGCCTCCTCCGATCCACCAGCTGACGATGATGTGGGTAATCCGGATCTTGTGGTAGAACTTGACTCACTTGGTCTATTTTTACATGCCTTATTGATAATGATTATTGCCGGATGATGTCAAGCTAGTCATGCTGATGTTGTAGAGGTAATCGCTCTTTCTTTCGATTCAAACCCTTTACCTTCAGTAAAAATCCGTCGGGCAAACCGGAAAGTTAGATTTTCTCATCCTCTTGCTTACTTGGATCGAAACTTTCTTATGAAGACACAATAGCATGAAGCTCGTCACAAGAACCCGCACAAATGCCGTGTAGTCACCTCCACCGTTTACCGAACAGTCCGGTTCGGAAACACTGCTCAGAGGTCTCTAACTGTTTGGCTAATGCTTATCCTAAAGCGGGTTGCATTCATCAACCTCTTAATCCAAATTGACTCCGATTATCGGTGACTTCTCATTCTTCCTCCGGCGAGTCGACAGCACCCAACTCCCACCACTCAAGACAGTGCTTGGGTGAGCCATATTCCTGATAATGTTGTTTGGTATACCACTTTCAATGTTCATTGGACTGATCCGTCTTTTTCCTTTCAGGGCCAAGCCTAGGCCAAGCAAGAAAGCTCGCTTGGATAAAGCGGCAGAAGACGATGCTCCTGAACCGACCGAAATACCAAATCCCGAGGAACACATCCAGGATGATATACTGACCGACCCACCATTGCAAGATCATGATGTTACTGTTGAAGAGGCATGTGTTGATTCCACCGGTCCTTCAAATCAACCCACGAGTCCTGCTCAAACTGACAAGACAACGAGTCCACCAAAGCAGACGGGTAAACCGGCGACCCCAGTGCGAACTGGCGAAGCCAAGGATGACGACGTTGTGATTACTGGTTTTGGCCATTCCTAGCCAGGTAATCCTGTCGCTTTGTCCAAGCACACTGCAAAGGATGAATTTACTGCGTTTGGTAAAGGCAAGTGGAATGCCGATTTGGCAACTTATGCCGCTTTGAATCCCCAAGATCTTCATTCCGGTTATGTGAACGGTTATATTCAACCGTGATTATGAAGCCGGTTTGGTAAATATGATGAAGGACAAATATGAGGTAAATTCCATATGACTCCCTGCTTGTATATTTCAATCTGTCAACTCTAATAGCCCCCAAGTAACGGTTTAAGATATGAACTTAAACCGAGACTTCCCAATATGATCCTAAGCAAAGCTTTACTTTTGGGAAAATAGCCCCCAAGGGCTGGTTCAACTTAATGTAGTTAAACCGGGACTTTTATAAGAAATCAAGTATCCCTCAAGGACAGAGCAAATAAGCATTAGCCCCCAAGTGCCAAACTGAATACTTGTATTGAGCTTGGGACTTGATATAGAGAAATTGTAGGATGAACAGCAAATATGCATTAGCCCCCAAGTACCAAAGGCATAACTTGTTATGGGGTTGGTACTTCAAGTCTGCATCTTAATCTTTATCAAATGATTTTCTGTATGTAGGCTGATCTGAACAAGAAAGAAAGCCAAATCGCTGATCTTCAAGAAAACCTGAAATCCCGGCAAGCTGAAACCTCCAAGGCAAAGAATGAATTAACCAGCGCTTTAAGTGTCATGGAAAAGCTTAAGGAGGGCTTCAACAAGGAGTGGGCGGATTGGGCCACTGAAAAGGCCGCTTTAACTCAACGGGCGTAAAATGTCAAGCTGCCCTTAAACCGTGGTGGATGAACTATCCGGTGTAAAGCGGCAAGTGCATGCCATGACCGCTCTTTGTCTTTGGTAAGCCTTTTGATTTACGACATAATGAAGCTTTCTCATGTAATTGCCGGTTTATTAACACTTTGAATGATATAGGGACACGCATTGGCCACTTGGGATCAGATGTGTGGAAGAAACTGAAAGCCTCTTATACATTGATAGAGCAACTCTATACTGGTGCGCAACGGATCATTAACACCGCTTCTCATAACAACCCGGCACCGACCTTGATCCAGGACACCCATAAAAGGTTGTCAATGCTTCCTTCCCGGTTTGAAGAATTAAAGAAATCTGCTGCTAGAACCGGTGCCATAAACGCCTTAATCCGGGCCAAAGCATGGGTTCCGGACTTTGATCCTGTTGAAGCGGCCCAAGGCTTCCCAAGCTTGAAGGAGGACGGGACGGAATTCAGCGAAGAGGATCTTCGAGCTATAAACCGGGAAGTGCGCCCTTTGGCTTGTCAGCTGGTTGAAGAGGCAAATCTGTCTCACTATCAGGCCCAATATGATGGAGAAAATAAACGAGTGTACGCACCGATTCCTAAAGCGGAGAACCTTATAAGCGCCAATCCGTAAGCATACTTACGCTCGATATTGAACCGTCATTGCTGATCAATGATGAAGCCGTATTCAAGCATTAATGGAATCGATCGGACGACTGTTGATTTCCAGCCACTGGGTAGGGAATCAAAAGTTGAAGCGACGCAGGATGACCCGCAACCATCAGGCCAAGCTGGCGATCAAGCATAAACCGGAGGCCGGTTTACATTACCGCTTCCTTATGTTATGCCAAAAACAATTATCTTATCTGGGAACTGTGTTGCCTTGTAATAGACTAGCTGCCACACTTTGTGTTGATATGCCTTCGTGCATATTTATTACAACTTATGTTTTTGTTGAATCATCAACCTTAAACTGTTGTCTGCAACAAAAAAGCTTAAAACGCCATTGTAGTTGTACCACCAGGCGGGTCATCATATACATGTATATGCAACTAAAGATAAAACTATAGATTAAACAAATGAAAAATATGGGAATATATGATACCTCCCATCATAGGGCATGAAGTTGGTTGTGCCAATCTTGAAGCGGAGTTGTAAGAAACCGCTCTTCTGTCAAGGAGAAAACAGCTCACGAAAGTATATAGGGTCGGTTTACCAGGTAAACCGTTCCGGGTTAAGATGACCACCGGTGTTACTCCATAATAGGATGTTTATCAAAAAACAAAGCGGGCAAAAAGTGTCACCGGATGAGAAACAAACCGTGTCCCGTCAACTGACAGTCGAATCGGTTTAGCAATTGTCGGTTTAAGAACACAACAAGAGAAATATGCAAAAAGACAAACAAATTGCAAGCAAAGGCAAAGACAAAATCTTTTGCGAAAAGAGGCTGTTTGAGCCGATCAAGTGGCATTACCATGGTCGGACACGACCAAGCCCCCAATAGGCGTAGCTATGGTTCATATCAGCCAGGTCCCCAAATGATGCAGTGGCATTACGCCGATCAAGAGGTGTAGCGATGGTTCGGGTTCGACCAAGCCCCAAGTGATTCTCAGGGCCTTAGGCCGATCAAGAGGCGTGACTGGTTCAGACGTGACCAAGTCCCCAAGTGATCTCGTGGCTTTCGCCTGTCAAAAGGTGTTGCATTGGTTCAGACACGACCAAGCCCCCAAGTGACATAATATAAAGCTTTATTAAAAAGCTAACTCAAGGGATAAACCGGAGGCCCCTTTAAGATAAAAAACTCCGTGTAACCACTCATGATGTAAAATAACAGAGACCCCGCTTTAGCTAAGGCTCCGGTTTATTGTATTGATCATAATATATACATTGTCATAATATGTACATAAGTAAAGCCTATGGCTCAAGTAAAGTAGGGCCGAAGATGAGCTATATTCCACGGCCTGTTGGTCTCCTCCTCTAATGTACGTGAGTCTTTATGCTCTCAAATGTCACTCAGATAGTACGACCACAGTGCATTCTTGCTGACCACGAAAGGTCCCTCCCAAGGTGGGGATAGCTTGTGCATATCGATCGGTCTTGGATGAGCCGGAGCACCAAATCTCCTTCTTGAAAAGTTCTGGTTCTAACTCGGCGACTGTGATAGCGACGAAGATCCTGCTGGTAAATCACCGAACGGGCAGCTGCAATGTCACGCTCCTCATCCAACAGGTCCAAAGCGTCTTGCTGAGCTACCTCGTTGTCCGCTTCAACATAAGCTGCTACAGGAGGTGAGTCATGACGGATATCACTGGGGAGAACCGCCTCCGCTCCATAGACCATGAAGAACGATGTGTATCCTGTCGATCTGTTGGGCGTAGTATTGATGCTCCATAATATAGATGGTAACTCCTCAACCCAACAACCCGGCGTCCGCTGCAAAGGAACCATAAGCCGGGGTTTGATGCCTCGTAAGATCTCTTGGTTAGCTCTCTGCTTGGCCATTGGACGTGGGTGAGCCATTGAAGAAACGTCAAGCGGATGTGCTCACGTTCACGTAACTCCTTCATAGCACCCTTAGACAGATTGGTACCATTATCGAATGATACCGTGTGGAAAGCCAAACCGAAAATCACCTTTTAATGAATTGAACCGCCGTGGCTGCATCACACTTGGCCGACAGTTCTCGCTCCTACCCACTTTGTAAATTTGTCAACCGCCACCAAAAGGTGGGTCTTCTTGTCCTTGGACCGTTTGAAAGGCCCAACCATATCCAGTCCCCAAGTCGCAAACGACCAAGTAATTGGAATCATCCTCAATTCTTGAGCCGGCACATGAGCGCGTCTTGAGAACTTCTGACAGCCGTCACATCGCCTAACCAGGTCCTCCGCGTCAGCATGAGCAGTCAACCAATAGAAACCGTGATTTAAACGCCTTAGCCACGAGAGATTTTGAACCGGCGTGGTGACCACAATCTCCTTCGTGGATTTCGCAAGATCTCACAACCTTCCTCTGGCGACACACAACGTTGAAACGCTCACGATACAATCGCAATGATGCAACTCGCCATTGATAATAGTCATGGACTTGGATCGCCGGATTATCTGTCCGCCGCCGTCTCATCCTCGGTAACTCGCCCGGTTCATGTATGCAAGATAAGGAACCGTCAATCCGGAATGACATGCGAGCCGCCACCAACTGAGCCTCCGGATCAGGAATAGCCAAATCCTCTTCGCCAGGGAGCTTGACCGACGGGTTATGCAGGACATCCAAGAAGACATTAGGCGGAACCGGTTTACGCTGAGAGCCCAGCCGACTTAAAGCGCCCGCCACTTCATTCTTCCGTCTGTCCACATGATCCACCTGGTATCCCTTGAAGTGGCCTGCAATGATATCTACCTCACGACGGTATGCTGCCATGAGCGGGTCCTTAGAATCCCAAGTACCAGACACTTGTTGGGCCACCAGGTCCGAGTCACCGAAGCACTTGACTCGGCTGAGATTCATCTCCTTAGCCATCCGGAGACCATGGAGTAAAGCTTCATACTCAGCTGCATTTCTAGTACAAGGGAACATTAAGCGGAGAACATAACAGAACTTATCACCTCGTGGGGAAGTTAATACGACTCCAGCCCCCGAGCCCTCCAATTGCCTGGACCCATCAAAGTGAATAGTCCAATAGGTGTGATTCGGTTTTTCTTCAGGTGCTTGTAGCTCCGTCCAATCATTGATGAAATCCACAAGTGCTTGAGACTTGATCGCCATCCGAGGCACGTATTTCCATCCGTGCGGCCCAAGCTCTATAGCCCACTTGGCAATCCGGCCAGTTGCTTCTCTGTTTTGAATTATATCTCCCAAAGGAGCAAAGCTGACCACTGTGATGGGATGTCCCTGGAAGTATTGCTTAAGCTTCCGTCTTGCCATGAAAACTCCATACACCAGCTTCTGCCAATGCGGGTATCTTTGCTTGGACTCAATAAGCACCTCACGATATAGTAAACCGGACAACAACCGGATATTCCTTGCCCGCCTCCTTGCGCTCCACCACGATAGCTATGCTGACTGCACGAGCATTAGCTGCCACATAGAGTAGCAATGGTTCCTTGTCAATCGGAGCAGCAAGAACAGGCGGATTGGCTAGCTGCCGCTTTAAGTCCTCCAATGCTTTATCAGCGGCCGGACTCCAGACAAAGGGGTCCACTTTTTTCAGCATCTGATACAAAGGTATCACCTTCTCACCGAGGCGGTTGATAAACCGGCTCAACGCGGCAATCCGTCCTGCCAAGCGCTGGACATCATTGATACATTTCGGTTTAGCCAGAGAGGTGATAGTTGTGATCTTCTCCAGATTAGCCTCAATTCCCCTGTTGGACACCAGAAAACCTAATAACTTGCCTGCCGGTACCCCAAAAACACACTTGGCCGGATTGAGCATCATCTTGTATGTCCGTAGGTTATCAAAGGTTTCCTTCAAATCATCAACCAGAGTCTCCTTCTCCCTTGACTTAACCACAATATCATCCACATAGGCATGCACATTACGGCCGATCTGCTTGTGAAGGCAATGCATGCATTGTTGATAAGTTGTCTGGGCACTCTTGAGCCCAAAGGGCATAGATACATAGCAGAAGGCTCCGAAAGGAGTTATGAACACCGTCTTCTCATGGTCCTTAACTACCATCTTGATCTGATGATAACCCGAATATGCATCCAGAAAACTCAAACGCTCACAACCCGCCGTAGCATCAATAATCTGATCAATGCGGGGGAGGGAAAAAGGATCTGCTGGACAAGCCTTGTTAAGATCCGTGTAATCCACACACATGCGCCAGGTGCCGTTCTTCTTAAGGACCAGCAGCGGATTAGCCAGCCATTCAGGATGGAACACTTCAACAATAAAGCCAGCCGCTAAGAGCCCGCCACTTCCTCTCCAATAGCTGCGCCTTTCTTCGTTGAACCGGCGGAGAAACTACTTCACCAGCTTTGTACTTAGGATCAACATTAAGAGTGTGCTCAATGAGTTCCCTCGGTACACGACATGTCGGAAGGCTTCCATGCAAAATGTCCGGTTCTCACGGATGAACTCGATGAGCGCGCTTTCCTATTTCGGATCCAAGTTGGTACTGATACTAAACTGCTTGGACGAATCGCCAGGTACGAAGTCAACAAGCTTAGTCTCAACCGCCGATTTGAACTTTAGAGCCAGATCATGCTCTGTGGTTGGCTTCTTCAACAGAGTCATGTCCGTCGGATCAACATTATCCTTGTAGTACTTCAACTCTTCCGTGGCACAAACCGACTCTGCATAGGCCGCATCACCTTCTTCACAATCCAAGGCAAACTTGCGACTTCCATGAACGGTTATGGTCCCCTTGTGACCCGGCATCTTGAGCTGCAGATAAATATAATAGGGCCGTGCCATAAATTTGGCATAAGCCGGCTGCCCAAACAAAGCGTGGTACGGGCTCTGGATCTTAACCACCTTAAAAACCAATGTTTCTGACCTGGAATCATGATCATCTCCAAAGGCCACCTCCAGAGCTATCTTGCCAACGGGATATGCTGACTTACCAGGTACCACACCATGGAATACCGTATTGGATGGTTTAAGATTCTTGTCTGTTAGCCCCATGCGACGGAAGGTCTCATAGTACAAGATATTAATGTTGCTTCCTCCATCCATGAGCACTTTAGTGAACTTATAACCTCCCACCTGAGGTGCCACCACCAACGCTAGCTGACCCGGATTGTCAACCCGGGAAGGGTGATCTTCTCTGCTCCATATGATTGGCTTTTCGGACCAGCGTAAATAACGAGGCACGACCGGTTCAACAGAATTCACTGCTCGCTTGTGAAGCTTCTGGTCTCGCTTGTCTAAGCTAGTGGTGAACACATGATAATGTCCGCTATTCAACTGCTTTGGATTGCTCTGATAGCCGGACTGCTGCTGCTAGTTGTAACCACCCTGACTATTCTGATTGTTTTGATTGTTATGTCCACCCTGGTCTCCATTGAAGCCTGAACCGGCATTTCCTCCACCGTGACCCGGCCCATGGAATCCGGATCCTGAGCCACCACCTGATCCATGATCATACCGGAAAGCATTAGAATTTTTGAACTCCTGCATAATATAGCAATCCTTCCAAAGGTGGGTGGCTGGCGCTTCCTTCGTCCCGTGCTTTGGACAGGGCTGGTTTAATAGATAAGTCAGGCGGTCGGGATTGGGGCTTGGAGCTCCACCGCGATACGGCGGTTTACCCTTCTGTCGGTAGCCCCTGTCCTGTGCGCTAGTATTAGCCACAAAGTCCATGCTGCCATCCACTTTACGCTTGCCTCCGTTGCCATGACCTGCCATGTTGTGTTGCTGCCCCTTGGAGTTGCCGTTCTTCTTTCCCTTCCTTGTCTTGTCATCATCAGACTCGGGATCCTTGGTACCATCAGAATCAGCATACTTCACTAACGCAGTCATGAGGGTCCCCATATCGTTACAATGGCGCTTCATCCGTCCCAATTTCAACTTCAGAGGTTTAAACCGCGGTTGCTTTCCAAAGTTATAACCGCTGGAGTCGGCATTGATCTGATCCGATGAGTGCAAAATTTCGAGACTCGGCGTACCCAAATGGTTGTTGACTCTCCTTCCTCCTGGACACAAAGCCGCTAAGTCCACTATCGACATGGGCTGCTTACATGTATCCTTGAAATTCTGGATAAACCGGGCTCTGAATCGGGCCCATGAACTGATAGAATTGGCTGGTAAGCTCTTTAACCAAATACGGGCTGTCCCTTCAAGCATCATGGTAAAATACTTTGCACATGCCGCTTCATCTACATCAAGCATCTCCATGGCCATCTCATAGCTCTCTACCCATGCTTCCGGAGACAAATCAGCCGTCTAATTTGGCACCTTGCACGGGCCCTTGAAATCCTTGGGCAGGCGCACATTGCGTAAAGAGAGGACAAGACAAGGTACTCCCAAAGAACTGGAAGTAACCCCTGGCTCGATCGAGGTGGTTGGACGAACGGCGTGGTCGACGAGCCTCTGCTGCGTTGCTAATTGGCGTCCCCTAGGCCTGGCTGGTCCACCACTTCCCGAGCATCACTGCGAGGTTATGACCACGGGCGCTTCACGGTTACGTGCATTGCTGGATACGGCGGTTCATCCATCCGCTTCTTTGTAACTCCGGCTCGGACGGGGGTGGAATGAATCGGTCACGGCTATATGAATATGCTTCTGCTTGAACCAAGGCTGTTCGAAGAAGTTCCTTAACCCGACGCATCTCCACCGCTTGCGGAGAATCACCTTCAATTGGGATGGCCTCCAGCCGTGAAGCGGCAGCGATAAGATTGTCCATTGGATTGGAATAATGACCTGGAGGTGTCTGGACAAGCTGAGGTACGATGTTATTCTGTCGAGGCGGCTCCACCAGGCGAGGCTGAACCGGCGCACCCGTCCCAGGTGCCTCCTCCCGGTTTAACCACGGCGGGTTACTAGTCCCTGCTCCTGGGGTATTAAAGAGGTTTCTGGCATCGAAAACCGTCGGCAGGCGAGACCAATGCTTCCTTTTCATGACTTCATGCCACGCGTTCTAGTCCAGCATAAGCCTATAGGCCTGCGCATCCAAAGCGGCCCGTTCTGCGGCCATCCTATTGTTTTCAGCCGCTAGGTCGGCCATGGCTTGAGTGATCTGTTCCCTTACTTTTGTAATGACCGCGTTGTGCGCGTCCTGATCCGCCGGGTTAGCCTCTGCCATAAGCACAGCCAACGCATCAAACAGATCAGATAAAACTTGAGCGGCGAGCGCGAGCCTCTGCCCGGCCTTGCCGCCGCTGCTGATCCGGAGAACATTGCTGCTACGGTCGAAGAGTGGACCGCCGCCTGTGTACCGGCCATGAATATCCCAAACCGGTTGGGCAGATCAGAGGGGTCCGGAATACTGTCGCCATCGGAACAGCCCCCAATCCGGCCGTCCTGTAGCTGATATAATGATTCAGTTTCTCCGGTCGAGGACTCGTCGCCGGAATAAACGACCATCTCGCTACGAGATGCCGATCCATCTTCATATTCTCCTCCGTGGATGACTCCCACGAAGGCACGCTTCACGGCCGGTTTAACCTGGGCAGATCTCGCACGCTGAGCCGTTTCGACGAGGTCGGTGCAGATGTCCGGCTCAGGGCCCGGTTCACCGATCTTGCCAATGAAGACGTGTATACCACCAAAGGGGACCCGGTATCCGTACTCAACAGAGCCGGCCTCGGGGCCCCAGCCTGAATCATCGATGTAGAGCTTGCCGCGACGACTCTTGGTCATCCGGCCCACAGCGTAACCCTTGAGTCCTTCGAAGTTGCCCTCCAAGAACTTGAAACCATCGTGCGATAGCCCCACGGTGGGTGCCAACTGTCGTGGTTTTGTCACGGCAAATGTCCTCATGAAATGACTTAGTCGTGGAGCCATCGCTACGGGTTAGCTTGAAGGGGTTAAAGCGGACACAAGGACGCAAGAGAGTTTATACTAGTTCGTCCCCTTCGATGAAGGTAAAAGCCCACGTCTAGTTGTGATGGAATTGATGGGGGTTTCGATGACTAGGGAGCAAACAAGCTTCGCCTAAGTCTCGAGTTGTTGTCTGTCGTCCTGAATCGCCGCCGGGTCGTCCCCTTATATACATGTGTGACGCCCGTCAGTTTGCAGAGTCCCGAGACCGGCTGATAAACGTGTCCGGTTCGGTCTCTAGTATTTCTAACTTACAACAGAAGTTACATACTAATGCCGGTTCACGGCTACAAGCCTTAAACCGGTTCTGGGCCTTGGGCCCTTATAGAATATCCTCACGGTCTTCAAGCATACTTGACTACTGATGAAGTTAACCCGGCCTCTCCTGGCCGGTTTACGCCCAGTAGTAATATCCCCAACACCCTCTCTTTCCCATTCTCCTCCTCTTTTTCCCGTTGCCTTTTCCTCGTCCGCTTGTTTGCTCGTGTGTTGGATTGCTTGTTGTCGCGATGGCTCAAGATGCTACTAAATTGTGTGACTTCACCAATACCAATAATAATGATTTCCTTAGCACTCCGATTGCTCCTCTTGCCAATACTGAATCTTGTGAAATCAATACTGCTTTGTTGAATCTTGTTATGAAATATCAATTCGCCGGCCTTCCTAGTGAAGATCGCTAGTCATCTGAATAGCTTCGTTGATTTATGTGATATGCAAAAGAAAAAGATGTTGATAATGATGTCGTTAAGTTGAAGCTATTTCCTTTTTAAGCTTAGAGATCGTGCTAAAGCGTGGTTTTCATCTTTGCCTAAAAATAGTATCGATTCTTGGAACAAGTGCAAATATGCTTTTATCTCTAAGTATTTTCCTCCCGCTAAGATTATCTCTTAGGAACGATATTATGAATTTTAAGCAACTTGATCATGAACATGTTACACAAGTTTGGGAGAGAATGAAATTAATGATACGCAATTGTCCTACTCATGGTTTGAACTTGTGGATGATTATACAAATTTTTTATGCCGGATTAAATTTTGCTTCTAGAAATCTTTTAGATTCGGCCGCGGGAGGAACTTTTATGGAAATCACTTTAGGAGATGGTACTAAACTCCTAGATAATATTATGGTTAATGATTCTCAATGGCATACTGAAAGATCTACTAATAAAAAAGTGCATGCGATAGAAGAAATCAATGTTTTGAGTGGAAAGATGGATGAACTTATGAAATTATATGCTACTAAGAGTGTTTCTTCTGATCCTAATGATATGCCTTTGTCTACTTAGATTGAGAATAATAATGAACCTATGGATGTGAATTTTGTTGGTAGGAATAATTTTGGTAACAACGCGTATAGAGGGAATTTTAATCCTAGGCCTTATCCTAGTAATCCTTCTAATAATTATGGAAATTCCTACAACAACTCTTATGGAAATTTTAATAAGATGCCCTCTGAATTTGAGAGTAGTGTTAAAGAGTTTATGAATTCACAAAAGAATTTTAATGCTTTGCTTGAGGAGAAATTGCTTAAAGTTGATGATTTGGCTAGGAACGTTGATAGAATTTTTCTTGAGATTGATTCTTTAAAGCTTAGATCTATTCCTCATAAGCATGATATCAATTAATCTCTCAAAGCTATGAGAATTTCCATTGATGAGTGCAAATAAAGAACCGCTAGGATGCGTGCTTCCAAAGATGCCTTTATTAAAGCGTGTTCTTCCAATTCCTATGAAAATCAAGATGAAGATCTAAAAGTTATTGATGTGTCCCCTATTAAATCTTTGTTTTGCAATATGAATCTTGATGAAACTGAATATGATCTTCCTTTACCTAGAAGTCGTTCTAAGAATTCGGAGTTTTTAGATCTTGATGATGAAATTGATAAAAGTGGGATTGAAAGAAATAGAAATCTAGATGTTGCTAAACCCACTATTTGGATCTCAAGGAATTTAATTATGAAAATTGCTCTTTAATTGGCTGTATTTCCTTGTTGCAATCCGTGCTAAATTCTCCTCATGCTTATAGTCAAAATAAGGCCTTTACCGAACACATTGTTGATGCCTTGATGCAATCTTATGAAGAAAAACTTGAGTTGAAAGTTTCTATCCCTAGGAAAATCTATGATGATTGGGAACCTACTATTAAGATTAAAATTAAAGATCATGAGTTTCATGCTTTGTGTGATTTGGGTGCTAGTGTCTCCACTATCCCCAAAACTTTGTGTGATTTGCTAGATTTCCGTGACTTTAATGATTGCTCTCTAAACTTGCATCTTGCGGATTCCGCTATTAAAAAGCCTATGGTCAGAATTAATGATGTTCTTATTGTTGCAAATAGGAATTATGTGCCCGTAGATTTTATCGTTCTTGATATAGATTGCAACCCTTCATGTCCTATTATTCTTGGTAGACCTTTCCTTAGAACGATTGGTGCAATTATTGATATGAAGGAAGGAAATATTAGATTCCAATTTCCCTTAAAGAAAGGCATGGAACACTTTACTAGAAACAAAATAAAATTACCATATGAATCTATTATGAGAGCCACTTATGGATTGCCTACCAAAGATGGCACTACCTAGATCTATCCTCGCTTTTATGCCTAGCTAGTGGCATTAAACGATAGCGCTTGTTGGGAGGCAACCCAATTTTATTTTTAGTTTTTGTTTTTGCTTCTGTTTAGGAATAAATAATCCATCTAGCCTCTGTTTAGATGTGGTTTTATATTTTAATTAGTGTTTGTGCCAAGTTAAACCTATTGGATCTTCTTGGATGATAGTTATTTGATCTTGCTGTAATTTCCAGAAACTTTGCGCTCAGTGCCCGAATTGTTAAAAATCACCAGAATGTGATAAAATACTGATTCCAATTGCTGATGATCAATAGACAAATTGTCCAGGTCGTCCCATTTTGGTAGAAGTTTTTGAGTTCCAGAAGTTTTCGTTAGTTACAGATTACTACAGACTGTTCTTTTTTGACAGATTCTGTTTTGCTTGTGTTGTTTGCTTATTTTGATGAATCTATGGCTAGTAAAATAGTTTATGATCCATAGAGAAGTTGGAATACAGTAGGTTTAACACCAATATAAATAAAGAATGAGTTCATTACAGTACCTTAAAGTAGTCTTTTGTTCTCTTTCTCTAACGGAGCTCACGAGATTTCTATTGAGTTTTGTGTTGTGAAGTTTTCAAGTTTTGGGTGAATTCTTTTGATGGATTATGGAACAAGGAGTGGCAAGAGCCTAAGCTTGGGTATGCCCATGGAACCCCCAAGATAATCCAAGGACACAAAAAAGTCAAAGCTTGGGGATGCCCCGGAAGGCATCCCCTCTTTCCTCCACTTCCATCGGTAATTTACTTGGAGCTATATTTTTATTCACCACATGATAAGTGTTTTGCTTGGAGCGTCTTGTATTATTTGTGTCTTTGCTTGTTAGTTTACCACAATAATCCTTGCTGTACACACCTTTTGAGAGAGCCATACATGAATTTGAATTTGATAGAATACTCTATGTGCTTCACTTATATCTTTTGAGCTTGATAGTTTTGCTCATAGTGCTTCACTTATATCTTTTGAGCTTGATAGTTTTGCTCATAGTACTTCACTTATATCTTTTGAGCATGATAATTTTTGCTCTAGTGCTCCACTTAGATCTTTTAGAGCACTGTGGTGGATTTGTTTTAAAGAAACTTGATCTCTGATGCTTCACTTAGATTATTTTGAGAGTCGTTAATAGCATGGTAATTTGCTTAATGTTAATATACTTGGTATTCAAGATATGTGAAACTTTCTTTTGAGTGTGTTGAATACTAAGATAAGTTTGATGCTTGATAATTGTTTTGAGATATGGAGGTGATAATATTAGAGTCATGCTAGTTGAGTAGTTGTGAATTTAAAGAATACTTGTGTTGAAGTTTGTGATTCCCGTAGCATGCACGTATGGTGAACCGTTATGTGATCAACTTCGAGCATGATTTATTTATTGATTGTCTTCCTTATGAGTGGTGGTCGGGGAATGACGATGGTATTTTCCTACCAATCTATCCCCCTAGGAGCATGCGCGTAATACTTTGCTTTGATAACTTCTAGATTTTTGCAATAAGTATATGAGTTGTTTATGACTAATGTTGAGTCCATGGATTATACCCACTTTTCCCATCCTTCCACCGTTGCTAGCCTCTCTAATACCGTGCACCTTTCGCCGATATCATACACCCACCATATACCTTCCTCAAAACAGCCACCATACCTACCTATCATGGCATTTCCATAGCCATTCCGAGATATATTGCCATGCATCTTTCCACCGTTCCGTTTATTATGACACGCTCCATCATTGTCATATTGCTAGCATGATCATGTAGTTGACATCGTATTTGTGGCAAATCTACCATTCATAATTCTTTCATACATGTCACTCATGAATCATTGCATATCCCGGTACACCGCCGGAGGCATTCATACATAGTCATATTTTGTTCTAAGTATCGAGTTGTAATTGTTGAGTTGTAAGAAAAATAAAAGTGTGATGATCATCATTATTAGAGCATCATCCCAAGTGAGGAAAGGATGATGGAGACTATGATTCCCCCACAAGTCGGGATGAGACTCCGGACGAAAAATAAAATAATAATAATAAAGAGGCCATAAAAAAAGAGAAAAGGCCCAAATAAAAAAAATGAGAGAAAAATAGAGAAGGGACAATGTTACTATCCTTTTACCACACTTGTGCTTCAAAGTAGCACCAAGATCTTCATGATAGAGAGTCTCTCATTTTGTCACTTTCATATACTAGTGGGAATTTTTCATTATAGAACTTGGCTTGTATATTCCAATGGTGGGCATCCTCAAATGCCCTAGGTCTTCATGAGCAAGCGAGTTGGATGCACACCCACTTAGTTTCTTTTGTTGAGCTTTCATATACTTATAGCTCTAGTGCATCCGTTGCATGGCAATCCCTACTCACTCACATTGATATCTATTGATGGGCATCTCCATAGCCCGTTGATACGCCTAGTTGATGTGAGACTATCTTCCCTCTTTTGTCTTCTCCACAACCACCATTCTATTCCACCTATAGTGCTATATCCATGGCTCACGCTCATGTATTGCGTGAAGATTGAAAAAGTTTTGAAAATGTTAAAGTATGAAACAATTGCTTGGCTTGTCATTGGGGTTGTGCATGATTTAAATATTTTGTGTGGGGAAGATGGAGCATAGCCAGACTATATGATTTTGTAGGGATAACTTTCTTTGGCCATGTTATTTTGAGAAGACATAATTGCTTAGTTAGTATGCTTGAAGTATTATTATTTTTATGTCAATATGAACTTTTGTCTTGAATCTTTCGGATCTGAATATTCATACCATGATTAAGAAGATTTACATTGAAATTATGCCAAAGTATCACTCCGCATCAAAAATTCTCTTTTTATCATTTACCTACTCGAGGACGAGCAAGAATTAAGCTTGGGGATGCCTGATACGTGTCCAACGTATCTATAATTTTTGATTGCTCCATGCTACTTTATCTATTGTTTTGGACTATTATGGGCTTTATTTTCCACTTTTATATTACTTTTGGGACTAACCTATTAACCGGAGGCCCAGCCCAGAATTCTTGTTTTTTGCCTTTTTCGGTGTTTCAAGAAGCAGAATATCAAACGGAGTCCAAACAGAATGAAACCTTGAACGTGATTTTCTCACCGAACGTGATCCAGAGACTTGGACCCTCGCCAAGGAACAACGGAGGCGGTCACGAGGTGGGGCCACCCCTAGGGCGCCCCCTGCCTTGTGGGCCCCCTGTTTCTCCACCGACGTACTCGTTCCTCCTATATATACCTACGTACCCCCAAACGATCAGAACAGGAGCCAAAAACCTAATTCCACCACCGCAACTTCCTTTATCCACGAGATCCCATCTTGGGGCATGTTCCGAAGCTTCGCCGGAGGGGGCATCCACCACGGAGGGCTTCTACATCAACACCATAGCCTCTCCGATGAAGTGTGAGTAGTTTAGTTCAGACCTTCGGGTCCATAGCTAGTAGCTAGATGGCTTCTTCTCTCTTTTGGATCTCAATACAATGTTCTCCCCCTCTCTCGTGGAGATATATTCGATGTAATCTTCTTTTTGCGGTGTGTTTGTTGAGACCGATGAATTGTGGGTTTATGATCCAACTTATCTATGAATAATATTTGAATCTTCTCTGGATTATTTTATGTATGATTGAGTTATCTTTGCAAGTCTCTTCGAATTATCCGTTTGGTTTGGCCAACTAGATTGGTAGTTCTTGCAATGGGAGAAGTGCATGGCTTTGGGTTCAATCTTGTGGTGTCCTTACCCAAAGGATGTAAAGGGTTGCAAGGCACGTATTGTATTGTTGCCATCGAGGATAACAAGATGGGGTATTTATCATATTGCATGAATTTATTCCTCTACATCATGTCATCTTGCTTAAGGCGTTACTCTGTTTTTAACTTAATACTCTAGATGCATGCTGGATAGCGGTCGATGAGTGGAGTAATAGTAGTAGATGCAGAATCATTTCGGTCTACTTGTCACGGATGCCTATATACATGATCATACCTAGATATACTCATAACTATGCTCAATTATGTCAATTGCTCAACAGTAATTTGTTCACCCACCGTAGAATACTTATGCTCTTGAGAGAAGCCACTAGTGAAACCTATGGCCCCGGGTCTATTCTCATCATATCAATCTCCATCACTTTTATACTTGCTTTGTTTTTACTTTGCCTTTTACTTTTCACTTTGCATCTTTATACCAAAAATACCAAAAATATTATCTCTATCGGATCTCACTCTAAATAGCGACCGTGAAGGGATTGACAACCCCTAATCGCGTTGGTTGCGAGTAGCTATCATTTTGTGCAGGTACGAGGGACTTGTGCATGGCCTCCTACTGGATTGATACCTTGGTTCTCAAAAATTGAGGGAAATACTTATGCTACTTTGCTGCATCATCCTCTCCTCTTCGGGGAAAACCAACGGAAGCTCAAGACGTAGCATTAGGCCATGTTTCAATTTCGTCAGACAAAACATTCTCATCATGCATAACCCCGATGACAAGCCGAGCAACTGGTTCATACTTTTTAACGCGCTTCAGCCTTTTCAACCCTTACGCAATACATGAGCGCAAGCCATGGATACGACACTATTGGTGGAATAAAGTATAATGATGGGGGTTATGTGAGAAGACAAAGAGGTAGAAAGTCTCACATTGACGCGGCTAATCAATAGGCTATGGAGATTTCCATCAATTGATGTCAATGAGAGGAGTAGGGTTTGCCATGCAACGGATGCACTAGAGCTATAAATGTATGAAAGCTCAACAAAAGAAACTAAGTGGCACTACAAAAAAAATACACTTCCGTGATGATACGTGTTTGTCACAGTAGGTCGCGTTTTACGCCATGCATGTACATCCATGACAAATTTATGATGTAATCAAGATAGTCATACTGTCTTTGTCGTAGAAGTGTTCCATGACATTGCCAAAATTATCATCACGGAAGTGTCCACTTCCATGACGATAAATCGTAGCGTCACGAAGTGCTTTTCGCCAAGGGTGACCGACATGTGGCATCCACCGTAACGAACGCCGTTAAGATATCGGGTCAGGTTTTGGATCCAATAACCCGTTAAAAGACCCGACCAATGGGAAATTTCCACGTGTAAAATTCTTATTGGCCGGACGAAACACGTGTCAGCTCGTTAGTGGGTCAGATAGGCGCCTATGATATGTCGACACGTGCCACGGCCCACCACTGGCCCATTTAGCTTACAAAGCTGTCCCGTTTGACTTGGTCAAAAGTTAACGGGCTGGTCCACGAAAAGCCTGTTAACGGTCTCTTCGCAAATAGCCCATTTTACGGCCCGTTAACTCACGGCCCGTTAGGCCCTAAAGGAAATCGGCCCAACAACGTCATGTGGGCCGTCGAATATAACACCAGCACATTTCACTTTCGACCCATGTATGGCCCACGACATCTTTTGGCCATATGAGGCCTTCGTATCTTTCAGCCCTTTACAGGCCCACGGTGACTCTAGCCCAAAATGAACAGTAATTTTCTTTATACCCGTTAACGGCCCGTGATTTACATGGGCCGTTTCGGCTCCGTGTTAGCTTCCGGCCTATTTGCCCATACGTTCTTGGGCTCCTTTTACGCCCTCGATTACTTAGGTCCGTTCTTGGCTGTTCCCTAATGGGCCAAATTTGGCCAATGGCAAGAGTCGGCCCGTTACTGGCCTGTTCCCCTAATGGGCCAAATTCGGCCCATGGCAAGAGTCGGCCCGTTACTGGCTTGTTACCCTAATGGGCCAAATTCGGCCCATGGCAAGAGTCGGCCCGTTTCTGGCCTGTTAACCCGTTGCGCCGTTTCCAGCCCGTCCTATATTCCGGCCCATTAACGACCAGTTATGCCTGTGACAGAATTAAGCCTTTGCTGCCCTACGCCTGTTAACGACATGTTACCGTGCTGGGCCGATACCAATTACGCCCGATTACGGCCCATGTAGACCCATTTATCTGACGGCCCGAGGCCCACGACATTCTGAGCCCATTTATCGACGGCCCGTAGAGGAGACCCATGGATCCTACGGCCCGTATATGGCCCATGGTAATTCTTGACCACTAGCAAACCAGGGAAAAAAGACTAGGAAATAAATAAAGGCGAAACTAACGCTAGGCTATTAAAGCGATTACCTGATTACATCCACTCGACATCAAAGATCGCCACCATTGCAAATATAGGGAACACCCTACACTATACAAAAATGGCTTGCTTTGTTTTCTTCATAGGGATGCACATTAAGAATAAATTTTGTATCGCACCAAAACAAATTACAACTATATAACAAAAGGAAGGTTGGCATAAAACTTATGGTCTAGCGAGATAAATGCACCACCGAAGTTCGAAGCTCGATTCATTTGACACATTACGTTTTCATGCTGTATTGTATGATGGAGCACCATAACCCTCGCCTTCATTTCCCCTAGGCTCCTGAACAACATAGCAAATGTCTGATAGTCTGGTTTCAAAACCATGCATATCTTGATGACATTGAGCATTGTTTCTCCTTGTTTCACAAAGGGTATCTGTTAGGGAATGGACTTGTGTCTGGAGCGCTGATACAACATTGCTTTGAGCTTGCATATCTTGATCATGAGGTAGTTTGGACGATATTGCCTTAACAACCAACCCAAGATTACGCAGAACGTGCTTTTGCAGCCTTGTTAGTGGACAAATCTTGACCCACCGCAAAGAGGCGACATTGCGGTTATAGTTGCCTCGCCACCTTCGAAGGTGGCGGTTCCACCATTTTTCCATAGCTCATTTGAAAAGTTGAGGTTTTACATTAGTAGTACGAGCGAGAAGATATTAAGGAGGCAGCAAAACCAAACAAAATAGCTTTGTTCTATATACATAACTTATTCTGGTGAGTCCATGTAAAATAATAGTTGTATTTTATTGCAAAGTACATAATAAAACCAGGTCCCAAACATATGACCATGTACCATCGCTATTGTATTGTCTATTTCTTCATATTGTATTGAGGGCTAAGGATAAAGAGACGAAGTTTATAAAACGGTAAGCATAGTATGACATCATTCATATCACAAAACATCTGAGAATAGACAAACAGGCAATTGTAACGTTGTGTGGGCAAGTCCAGCACGGAACTAGATTACAGGTCAAGATCAAAGGAACATCACTCCTCTCTTTTAAACCTTGTAAGGTGCAATGATACGCTAAGACAATTGTGTATAAAATGGAAAAGAGTAATAGACATTGGCTGCAAACCATGCAGTTCAAGGCACAAGTCAGAGTAAGTAGTAGTTAAAAGGCATGAGGATTAAGGACTTACAACAATGGCTTTGACCGGTCTAGTCATGCCCTTCTTCTTCTTGGTGTGTGACGGTCCTTGAAGATTTCCACAACATTTGGTTCAGGTACTTTTTGGTCCTTGCGGGCTTTCCTCTGCATTTGGAACAAGTCAATATAGATATGATAATATGGTACAATGAAAAGAGTGAAACAACATCTAATTACAAGAGCCTCGCGATTGTGCAATATAGCTACAAGATCACGTAAATGCATTGGAATTTCACTTTCATACTGATTGGCCTTGTTCTTTGAACAGTTCACCTACAAGAAGATAGATTTGTGTGGCACATGCGTAAATAGGACTTCAACATGTGATCCGATGACATATATATAATGTACACGATACTTAGGATTGGACCAAGTGTTTAACGAGGCCTCTCCGATCTTCATCGGATATATTTTCCATCGAGATGTTTGGGCAAGTTCACCGTTAGCCTTGCCTTCAAAGTGAGTTTTCCTCAAGTTATACCGACATCGTCCGCAGAGAAGACTTGAAAACATGGGTGCAAGCTTGTCCGGCTGCATCATCTTGGCTATCCAACTTGAACCTCATCATTGTTGAAAATTATGGGAGTCTCATTATCAGCAACCTAGAAAGTATTGGAGATGAGCAAGACGATATTACTAGTTTCCATACATAACCATACTTACAGATAAATGGTCGAGGAAGGTGTTGAACTGGGTTTCGTCTTTGTCATTCCTATACTGAATCCATGTTGGGAGGATACGTACATGACACCTAACAACAACCGCTGCCTCTGATACTAACTTGGCTGACTCTGTAGCATCATGTGGCCTTTTTAAACCTGCCTCAAAACGGATCTGCATTCTTCCTCCTCTAGATTTAGTTAACCTATCGAGCATTATCCCTGATGTTTGTTTCCTCTTGTGCCTAGGTGCTAGTCCAACGACAAACATAGGAAGTGTTAGTGTACATCAAACTGTGAGACTACATATAAAGAAGCATGCAATCGTAACTTGACTCCAAAGAACTACCTTCTTTCTGTTGTAGCTCACTATGTTCATCTGATATTGCCAACTCGTCTTGTGTCTAGAGTGCTTGGGATGTAGTGTCAAGTGGCAAGGGAGCTTGGGAACGTCTTTGCTAGCTTCGATTGACGCACGAGTAAGTCGTGGCATTTGGTAATCTTGTGGTAGGTGTTGGAAGAACTAGGGCTGTCTCTGCTTGTTTGGTGGCAGCTATTTTTTTCTGTTTGGCTTTTTTTCAACTCATGTAGCATGGGATGCCGTATTTGTAGAATTCTCTGCTAGACTTTGACCTTCTATTGCACCATCAGTACCAGCAGAATCTGCAGGATACATCCGCTTCTCATTCCCTGCCATTCTGTGTTTCTTCCTCTTTCTCTGTGCCATGTTAAGTCAATCCGACAAGAAAAACCAATAACAATTTAGATCTTGAGAACAAATTCATGCGTGATGCATTTAACTGAACTTTGATGTTAGACAACCACATGATAGGAGGATGTAATATGTACGAAAAACAGGACGGAACAGATAACCAGAACTATGATGTGTAAACTAAGAAGAAGACATTTCACCAAATTAGAAGCAATGCAATGGAACGTAGACAACATATAAAAGATGCTACAAATATCGCTCTGCCAAGTTAACAGTGTCTCATCATAAATGGCGTTTAAACAAATGTGAAGCAGTACAAGAAATAAATCATATGCAAGATGCAAACAACATCACACTACCATGTTAGAGGTCTCTCGTCATTAGTGCCATTGCGTATTCACAGCGTTGCATATGCACAGCTTATGATGTGTAAACTAAGGAGAAGGCATTTCAACAAATTAGTAGTACAAGCTAGAAAAGAATGTGAGATGTAACCTATATCACACTCCGAAGTCAAACATGTCTTATGCTAAGTGATTGTTGCAGGTTACACAACAGTAGTAATTTGATGTGAGAACATGGTGTGATAGATGATATTGTATGTTCTAGAAAGCAGAACACGTGTCTTATTCAAGTATAATGTGTAAAGTAAGCAGATGGAATTCAAAAAATTAGAAGCAATACAAGCTAGACATCACACATAACATGCAACCACATATACTTGATTGCCAAGTTAGAGGGAGCACCGGTGATGCTGCACTAGGGGAGACGTGCTCATCATAAACACAGCTTTGTTGAGTGTCTATGCATGTGTTGTCTTGGAAATCATCTTGGGGGTGTGGAGGAGTAGAAAGCAGAGAGGCCCTCCGCTCGGAAGGAGCACCTTTATCCGCTGCCTTGCTAACTTCTTTCAGCTTTATTGATTTTGAATTGCCAACTAAAACCGACAAGAAAAGGCAATAAAATTTACTCTTCAGAACTCATTCATGCATGATACTAACGATCACTACTTTGATGTAAGGCAAACACATGATACCAGGATGGAATATGTACGAAAAACAGGACGACATGGCATATTCACAACTGTTTGTGTAAACTAAGCGTAAACCATTCCAGCAAATAAGAAGCAATGCAAGCTAGACACCACATGAAAGATGCAACCAATATGACTCGCCAAGTTAAAAGCGTCCCATCATAAATGGAATTTCAACAAATTAGAAGCAGCGCATGCTATAAATCATATGAAAGATGCAACTAATACCGACCTTGCATATACTAAAGGTGTCTCGTCATGTTGATTGATGTGGGATACAAAAAACAATAGTTTTATGTAAGGACATGCTTAATAGACGGATGTACTATGTACTAAATACAGGAAGGCATGTCACATTAATGTGTATAATGTATAAGCTAAGCAGACTAGCACATGCAGTTTAACCAGATTGGAAGAATTACAATCTAGACACCATATGCAACATGTAACCACATATCACGCTGCCAAGTTAGAGCAACACCTGTGATGCTAGTGTATGGGAAATGCTGTAATCAACTACAAAGCTACGTTCACTATCTTCATCTAGCATTTCTGTTTCTTGAGAATCATGTCGGGAGGCTGACGCTGCATTCTTTAAATGAGGAGTAGTCCCCTTGTTCACCGCCTCATCATAAGTGATTGATGAGGGATACACAAGAACATTAGTTTGATGTAAGAACATGCTTAATACACAGATGTACTAGTATGTACCAAAAACAGAAAGGCATGTCATATTCAAAGGTATAATGTGTAAGCTAATGGATGCAATTTAACCAAATTGGAAGCAATACAAGCTAGACATCCGGCTAGAGTGGTGAGCATGATCATCTAGGACACGAGAGCCTGGTGGGAGGCGGGCTCCTTCGCCACCAGCGCAGCTTTTAGTTGGCTTCGTGTGATGCCTATCTTTCTTTGGGCTTGTCACCGGCTCGACCGGTGCCCCGACTAGCTATTTGTTTTCCGGTGCTCACGGGATGGTGGTTCATGTAAAAAATATCTTTCCTTATCTTACCGACTTGACCTTTCGAATACAAGCTAGACACCATATGGAACATGCAACCACATATGACACCGCTGAAGTTAAAGCAAGCACACAGGATGGTGGTTCATTGCGAGCGAGGTCATCAACCCCAGAGCTACGTTTACCGTCTCCATCTGCTGACACTGCACCCTTTATAGCGTTGTAACATGTCTTGCCTAGCCGCACACAAAGCTGGAGCGACTTCTCTCTTTTCTTTTTGGCTTCTCTCATGGCAGAAGAGTCTGAAATACCCTTGCATAAAAACACAATAGTGAGAGTAAGGGTGAAGTGTGTGCAGAACTAGTGCCTTTGTAAAAAGTAGCAGATAGCGTGGCTAAAAAAAGGACAGGAGACATATGATAGCTCTACAACATTGCATGGAAAACAAAATTAGATTCTACAGTATGATTTTGTAATATATGAGCACGTGAAATGGAGGTACTCCTCCAAAGACACCACCACATGTGGTCATATCTAAGATAACGATCATTGAAAATAAATAGGTCAGTCGATTTTTTTAATGAACCGTCCGATCAATAAGGAACGGGCAGATGGCCTTCGTCTACCTCCCGCCAGTCACTGTTGACGATCTTTCTCGAACCGCCAGTCCGATCAATAAGGAACGGGCAGATGGCCTTCGTCTACCTCCCTCTAGGCCGCACACGCCCCTAAGATAAACACGAAGGCGTTGCTTCCCCGGCGTAATAGGCGTACTAGCGCCTGTTACGCCGGGGAATGCTTCCGTTAATTGGGAATCAACTGGCCAGAAATTGAAATTCAGGGGGGCGACGGACCTCTAGCTAAGCTGAAATAGTATATGAGGAGAAACCTTGTGCATCGCAAGTTACTAGAAACATTTAGTATCAAGAAGAGGCGGTCAATTAGTGTCTTCTGTGGGATGAATACCATGCAAGCAGATGTAACACCCCGGATGTAACTTTCCATATTTGTAACTCCAACTCTTGCCATTTTTGGCATTGTGATATGATATTTCCTCCGTGGTTGGGTTTTTTCTTCATTTTTGCATTTTGTCCATGTCATGCATTTCATATCATGTCATCATGTGCATCTCATTTGCATACGTGTTCGTCTCTTGATTCCGAGCATTTTCCCCGTTGTCCGTTTTGCAATCCGGCACTCCTATGTCCCCCAGCGTTCCCTTTCACGTTTTTCCATGAGCGGGTACTAAACTTTCTCGGAATGGACCGAGCCTTGTCAAGTGGCCTTGGTACACCACCGGTAGACCACCTGTCAAGTTTCGGGTCATTTGGAGCTCGTTTGGTACTCAGCAGTTAACCGCACTCTTGCGAAGGCCTCTTTTAAGTTGCAGCCCAACACCCTTTCAAAACAGCCCAATAACCCATCTAAGTCACTTCCATGCTCTCCGTCGTCGGATCACGATCGCGTGGGCGAAAACTACACTCCATTTGGAGCTTCCTAGCTCCTTCTACCTATAAATATGCATCTCCCCCTCCAAATCCCGGATCAATTCCCCCGAAATCCTAGACGAAATCCCCTCCGCGCCGCCAGACACGTCCGAGCCAGGCCGTCTGTACGCCGCCATGCTTGGCATACGTGGCGAGCCATGCGTGGGCACCGCGCCCCCACATCACAGCCGACCTCAGGGCCCACGAGCCCGGCCCGAGCAGCGCCCAGCGCTTCGGCCACCAGCGCCGCCGCCTCCCGGCCCGGCCGCCTTGCGGCCGCCATAACGCCGCTGGCCGCCCGCCTGTGATTATTTTATTGCATTTTCGTCATGCCATAACTCTCCTCATATTGCTCCGTTTCGTGCGTGTTATATGTCGAAGTGTTCGCCTCGATGAGTAGATCATTTCATCTCATTGCATCATTTTCATTTGAGCTCATCTTGATGCCCGAAATGCTGTTGGAAGAAGGCTATGTGATGTTAGTTTCTGTTTCTTAACAGAACATGCACTTTTGTCATTTTTTCCATGATTAATGTGTGCATCCTATGATCTTGAGTCCTACATGTGTTTTGTAATATGCCATGCCATATTTACAGGGATGTATGCCATGTATTTTTGTGACCTCTGTGGTGACTAGCACGAGCATGCTAACTCGGCTTCATGATGTTGCTGATTTCAGCTCCTGTTTTGCTGATATTTTTATGCCATGTTAACTTGATGCTACCGAGAGATCCTTGCATATTTTGAGATACTTCGGTAAGGATGTTTTGAACATATGGTTATGATCTATCCATCCATGCCTTTTTTTGCAATTATGGAGTGCCATAGCTTGAGTCAATCGAGCTCTAATTTTGCTATAAAATGTTTCCTGGCAGATTGTTTACATGTTATTCAAATTTGCCAAGGTTGTTTTAGTTGATTTGTGTATACTATGACGTTATTCTTGCCATGTGTAGCTTCTATGCCATGTATTCTTGATGTATGTATGCTTAGTTTTTCATGAGATGCTCTGTAGTGAGTGCATCGAGCTCCTAAACATGCCTACTTGTTATCTGTTTTTGCCATGCCCTGTTGCTGAATCTGTTAACGAAACTTGCTATGTTTACATGGGTGCTATTGTATTTTCTGATCCTTTTTGGCTCATGGTAAGTAAGGCACTTTTGTTCTATGCTTTGAGTAGATTCATGCCATGCCTTGTTTTGCTATTATAAGTTCCTTTAGCATGCTGTTTAATTGCTCTGAACATTGCTTCCTGATGCTGATTTTGCCATGTTCTGTAATTTCCCAGTGTCTGTGAAGCTGATATATTTTGCACTTTTGCCATGCTTGTTTGGACCTGTTATGATGTGAATTAGCCGTTGCTCAGTGTTCATCTTTTGTCAAGCATCTTGAGTAGATCACTTCCATGTGCTTTGTAGATACATTTGCGTGCAGTAGCTTAATTTCTTGTTGCTTGCTACGTGGCATCATGTTGTTAATGGCAGATTTGTGCCATTCTTGTTTTGCTTGTCATTTGCAAACCGTGCATCCGATTCCGGTGATCTTTATATCGATTTCAACCGAAATCATCTCATCTTTCCAGCGACATACTTGGTTTGCCAAGTTGATGCCTGGTTCATCATTTTCCTTCCGGAGCACGCATACGCATTGCATATCACATCCCGCATATCATGCCATATATTGCATCTTGTTGCTTGTGCATTGCACCGTGATTTATTGTGGTTCCTTTGTTTGTGTTCTTGATTTGGGTAGAGCCAGGAGACGAGTACGTGAACGAGGAACCTGTTGAGAACGCTTACGAGGATCAAGCTTTCGACAACTCTGAGAACTTTCCAGGCAAGATGACCATACCCTCGAAATCACTTCTATCTTTGCTTGCTAGATGCTCGCTCTTTTGCTATGCCTATGCTACGATGACTATCACTTGATATATCATGCCACCCATATTTCCATGTCAAACCTCTAATCATCCTTTCCTAGCAAACCGTTGATTGGCTATGTTACCGCTTTGCTCAGCCCCTCTTATAGCGTTGCTAGTTGCAGGTGAAGATGAAGTTTGTTCCTTTTTGGAACATGGAGATGTTGTTCCTTGTTGGAACATGTTTACTTGTTGGGGATATCACAATATATCTGCTATAATTAATACATCTATATACTTGGTAAAGGGTGGAAGACTCGGCCTTATGCGGTGTTATGCTCCACTCTTGCCGCCTCTAGTTTCCGTCATACCGGTGTTACGTTCCTTGATTTCGCGTTCCTTACACGGTTGGGTGATTTATGGGACCCCTTGACGATTCGCTTTGAATAAGACTCCTCCAAAGAAGGCCCAACTTTGGTATTACCATTTGCCACCTAAGCCTTTTTCCCCCGGGTTTTCGCGAGCCCGAGGGTCATCTTTATTTTATCCCCCCTGACCAAGGTGCTCCTTCGAGTCTTGGCCCGAATCGAGCTGATCAAGGGCCACCACGGGAAACTCGAGGCTTGGTTTTACTCGTAGCTAGTCTCATCCGGATGTGCCACGAGAACGAGATATGTGCAGCTCCTATCGGGATTTGTCGGCACAATCGGCGGCTTTTGCTGGTCTTGTTTTATTCTTTGTCGAAATGTCTTGTAGTCCGGGATTCCGAGACTGATCGGGTCTTCCCGGTAGAAGGAATATCCTTCGTTGACCGTGAGAGCTTATTATGGGCTAAGTTGGGACACCCCTGTAGGGTATTATCTTTCGAAAGCCATGCCCGCGGTTATGAGGCAGATGGGAATTTGTTAATGTCCGGTTGTAGAAAAACCGAAGTTGACCTTAATTCATACACATCAACCGCGTGTGTAACCGTGATGGTCTCTTCTCGGCGGAGTCCGGGAAGTGAACACGGTGTTGGAGTTATGTTTGACGTAAGTAGTTCAGGATCACTTCTTGATCGCTACTAGCTTCACGACCGTGCCTTGCTTCTCTTCTCGCTCTCTTTTGCGAATGTAGCCACCATATATGCTAGACGCTTGCTGCAGCTCCACCTCACAACTCATCCTTCCTATAAGCTTAAATAGTCTTGATCTCATGGTGTGAGATTGCTGAGTCCCCGTGACTCACAGATTCTACCAAAACAGTTGCAGAGTGCAGCGATGCGGTGCAGGTGTGGCCCGAGCTCAAGTGGGAGTTCGACGAGGAACGTGGTCGTTACTATGTGTCTTTTCCTGATGATCAGTAGTGGAGCCCAGTTGGGACGATCGGGGATCTGTGTAGCATTTGGGGTATCTTCTTTTATTTTGGTTCCGTAGTCGGACCAGGATGCTTATTTATGTATTGTGTGAAGTGGCGACTGTAAGCTAACTATGTATCTCTTTCCCTTATGTATTACATGGGTTGTGTGAAGATTACCTCACTTGCGACATTGCTTTCAATGCGGTTATGCCTCTAAGTCGTGCTTCGACACGTGGGAGATATAGCCGCATCGAGGGCGTTACAGCAGAGACGTAAGATTTGCACGAATAAGGGAAGAGGAGTACCTTTTTCGGTTGCCGGTGTGGTAACCACCACATGTCGCGGCGGTCTTCTTCTTTTTACCGGGGAAACCGATGTTCTGGAGGGTGCAGGCTTGGACGAACCCATGGCCAAATTGTTGACTGTGTTGCCGTGGCCGTATGTCGGCGGAGGGGAAGCAGATCCGAGGCGCTGAAGGGCGCGTAGCGAGGTGAACAGCTCCGGTGCGGTGGAGGGTGGCGATGTTGGAGCGGCAGTGATGGCGCAGGACGGAGTGGTTGAAGCGGCTCGAATGCTGAGCGGCTCGACCTCGACTTCAACTACTAGCCGTGGAGGGCGTTGCGGTTGAGGTTGCGAAGACGGCCACGTCGGGGTATCGGCTCCGTCGTGATGGAGGAGGGTGGTGGTTGATGGGTGGGATGGGGTGGCGAACGGAGGACGCCGGGGTTTCGCGGTTGGTGGAGAGGTAGTTTTGGTGCCCACGGAGTACGAATGTGGAATAGGACGGGCGGGCGGGGGGGAGGGGGGAACCATGTTTTGGTCTGGGACATGCTTGTTTTTGGCTTTTTTGAATAGAAGATGGGACGCACTTGTTTGAAATTTGGGGAAAGTACAAACTTTGCCCCCCCCCTCTTAAATTTTTGAACAACTGCGGGTCGGGGTAGCCGCATCGAGGGCGTTACAAGTTGGTAATCAGAGCCTTCCCCGACTTAGGAGCCCCCTGCTTGATTGTTTGCTGGCGTTGTTGAGTCTAGAACAAAAATGTTTTGAGTCTTAGGATTATATATATCGGAGAGTAGGATTCTTTTTACTCCCGGTCCCTTACGTCGCTTTCTGGTGAGGTCTCCGACGTAGAAGTTTTGACTCTCCTCTTCTCAAATTTCACTAAAAAAATTTTAGGATCACGCGGGTATCTTGGGATCGTTCCGATGGTTTTGTGGCGAGAACATTGTTCTTGGTGCCTCGACATTTAGGGGTTGTGGCGGTGTCCCGGGGAGTTGAGCTCCGAGGTGTTGTCGTCACAATTTTATCGTTCTTGATTCTGGAATACCTGAGTTTTGCCGATATCGAAATCTCTTTTGTACAGTTGTTGGTGAGATAACCCGATAACTTGATCTTGAGGCGAGCTTAGGAGTATTTCCATGACTCAGATAACGGATGCTTTTCAAGGTCGAGGTACCACGATTTCCGAAGGTTTCTTGGTTATGTGTTGACGGATGGATACAAATTTGGATCTAGGTATTGTTAGTTTGGGTGATATATTTTGTGTCCCTGTATGCCCAACACCAGTTGCATAACCAGAAAGTTTCGGGAGTTTATAGGTGGGAATTCTAGTAGCTTATAGGATATCTTTCCGACGGATGTATGATTTGAGATTGGGGTCAAGCGTCTAGTGGTCCGCCCATCCACGGTCGATTCTGATGGTCGCGAGGCGTCTTAAAGAATCCTTAGCTATGCTGATTCGGGGACGTCTTGTTTGTCATTCGTGATGTCCACAGACGTCGTGCCCATGTGGGCCCCACCACGAACACTTTGGGCGTAAATCTCTATCATGTGTTTGTTCCGGCTTATTCTAGAAGCCAATCTTTTGTTTTGTTTTCAGTTGTGTTATTCGAGTTGTTTCAAAGGCAGATGATGATTCCATACCTTTATCTAAGTGGCTTCTCACCTTAATGGACGTGTGATGTTAACTTTGGAATTTATTCGTTCATCCTTGTTCGAATGTTTATTGTGAAGACTATATGTTGCAATTTCTATCCGTTGATTCAACTTGTCTATCTGTCTATCAAGTGCTAACGGATGTCACCCTCTTCAGGAATGCTCCGCCAACGCTGCGAATCCGGATCGCAATGATGGGAGTCGATCGAACCCTCCACCTCCACCTCCGCCTCCCGGAGGCATGGCAACTATCATGGCAGCCACCAATGCCAATGCTCAGATGATTTTGCAACTCTTGCAAGAGCGTACTCAAGGGCAAGGCAATCAAGGCCAAGGCAACAACCAGCCGCACTTTGCTACCCTCAATCAGTTCCTCGCTAATCAGCCGAAGTCTTTCAGTTTCTGTGTCGAGGCCACAGACACCGACGAATGGCTTGTGGACATCTGCAAACATTTTGAATGTAGCAATGTCGGACACGAGGACTTTGTCAAGTTTGCTTCATTTCAACTCAAGGACCAAGCTGCTGAGTGGTACCAAAGAATACAAAGATTCCAGAGGAGGTCGTGTCATTACAGGATGAGTTCCGCCGAGACTTGTGAGCTCACCACATTAGAAAAGTGTTGTTGAGAGCAAGCGTGAGGAGTTCCGCTTATCTCAAGAAAGGCAACATGTACGTGTATCAATACAATATCCAGTTCGAGCTTCGCTCGCTTCGCTAAGCAAGACGTCCACGATGAAAAGAGTATGATCTATCAATTCAGAGGTGGTCTCGGAGAAGATCTGCAATTAGCTCTTGTGCTTTTTGAGCCGTAAAAGTATGATGACTTCTACAACATGGCCTTTGAAGCAAGAAGCTGCCCAGCTTAAATGTGAGGCTTCTAAGAAGAGAATCGGGGATGCGATTCGGTCTTCTTCTTCCTCTCAAGTGGCGACTAAGCAGCAGAAGTTCTACCTTCCTCCTCCTCCGTTCCGTCAGCCTTATCAGCAGAAGAACTCAGGTGGTCGTGGATCTTCCCACCCACCCAACCCAGGCTATCAGAACAAGTCAAATTCTCAAGCTCCAAGGTCAAATGCTCCTTACCACCGTCCGCTCTTAGAGGTGACTTGCAACAAATGTCACAGAAAAGGTCACTATGCGAACAAGTGCTTCAACCAAAGGCGCCTTCCGCCTCCTCCTCTGTGAAATCTTCCAGCAATGCGGTGGTCAAGCATAATCCAAAGCATGCCAAGGTGAATATGATGAATGCAGCTCAAGCGGAGGAATCTCTTGATGTGATAATGGGTAATCTCTCGATTAATGATATTCTGCAAAAGTCTTATTTGATACTTTGGTGCATCGCATTCTTTCATGTCATATCCTTTTGCATGAAGCACAATTTTGACACAGAGGAATTACCTAAAGCATTGCAAGTTATTTCTCCGGCTAAGCGTTTGAGCTCTAGCATGATGGTTCCGAATGTCGGTATCAAGATGGGCGACTATAGATTTCTGGCTAAACCAATTGTCCTTGGTGACTCGGATATTGATCTTATTCTTGGGATGGACTGGCTTTCTCAGCACAAAGCTCAGCTTGATTGTGCTGCCAGGGAAATTCAATTGACTCACTCTTCTAATGATGTGATCATCTATGCCGCTCGTGATGAAACCATTCGGTTGTTTTCTCTCAATGAGAAGGGCGAATTGGATGCTATCTCTCGATTCGATCGTTTGTGAGTATCAAGATGTCTTTCGGTAAGAGCTTCCGGTATGCCTCCTCATCGGCGATTGAGTTCGTTATCGATCTTGAGCCCGGCATCGAACCCGCTTGCAAGCGTCCATACAAGCGTGGACCTAATGAGCTGAAGGAATTGAAGAAGCAGCTCGATGAACAAGAGCGTCTGGGTTTGATCAGACCGAGTTCATCTCCTTGGGGTTGTGGTGTTCTTTTTGTCCAGAAAAAGGATGGCACGGACCGACTTTGCGTTGATTACCGTCCATTGAATAAGAAGACTATCAAGAACAAGTACCCACTTCCCAACATCAATGAGCTTTTCGAGCAACTCAAAGGTGCTAAAGTGTTCTCCAAGCTTGACCTTCGTATGGGTTATCATCGATTCGCATTCGTGAACAAGATATTCCCAAGACAACATTCAGAACAAGCTTTGGTTCTTATGAATATCTTGTCATGTCTTTCGGCCTTGTCAATGCTCCTCCAACATTCTCTCGGATGATGAACTTCATCTTCAACCCCTACACCAATGAATTCGTCTTGGTCTATCTTGATGATATTTTGGTCTTCTCCAAGAATAAGAAGGATCATGCCAAACATTTGCGATTGGTGCTAGACAAGCTCGAGAGCATCAATTCTATCTGAAGTTTTCCAAATGTGAATTTTGGCTTGATGAAGTGCTTTATCTTGGTCACATCATCTCCGCCAAGGGCATCACCGTTAATCCAGAAGGTGTCTGCGATTGTGAATTGGGAACCTCCTCGGAATGTCAAGCGACTCCATGATTTTCTTGGTCCGGCAAGCTATTGTCAAGATTCGATTGAGAACTTCTCCAAGATTGCAAAGCCTCTTTCCAACCTCCTCCGAAGCATGTGAAGTATGTCCGGTCTCCACGAGTGTGACGTTGCTTTCAATACTCTCAAAGAGAAACTCGTCACAGCTCATCTTGACTCCTCTGATGAATCCAAGCCATTTGAGGTTTTTGTGATGCTTCTCTTCAAGGTCTCGGTCTTTGTGTTAATGCAAGAGAAGAGAGTTGTGGCCTATACCTCTCGCCAGTTGAAGCCCAACGAAAAGAACTACCCCACTCACGATCTTGAGTTGGTGGCAGTTGTCCATGCTTTGATAACATGGAGACATCTCTTGTTGGGAAGGAAAGTGGACATTTTCACCGATCACAAGAGCCTCAAGTATATCTTCACTCAACCCAACCTCAACCTCAGGCAGAATCGATGGGTCGAAATGATTCAAGAGTACAACCCAAGTATTGAATATACTCCAGGCAAGGCCAATGTCATTGCAGATGCTTTGAGCAGAAAGGCTTACTGCAACAGCTTAATTCTCAAGCCCTTCCAACCGGATCTCTGTGAAGCTTTCCGCAAGCTGAATCTTCAAGTTGTTCCTCAAGGCTTTCTTGCCAACCTCGTCTCTCCTACTTTGGAAGATCAGATTCGTGAGGCTCAACTCCTGGATACCATGGTGAAAAAGGTGAAACATGGTATCGACAAGGGCATTTCCAAGTACAAGTGCTTCCACATTGATGACAAAGATACTCTTTTCTTTGAGGACCGGATTGTGGTTCCTAAGGGTGATCTACGTAAAGTCATTATGAACGACGCACACAATTCCCTTCTATCCATCCATCCTGGAAGTACGAAGATGTACCATGACCTCAAGCAGTCATATTGGTGGACTCGAATGAAGCAGAAATTGCTCAATTCGTGAATGAGTGTGATGTATGCCGAAGGGTGAAAGCAGAACACCAACGACCAGCTGGTCTCCTTCAACCTCTTGCTATTCCAGAATGGAAGTTTGATCATATTGAAATGGACTTCGTGACTGGTTTTCCTAAGTCCAAGCGTGGAAATGATGCTATGTTCGTTGTCATTGACAAGCTTACTAAAGTGGCTCATTTTCTTCCTATCAAAGAATCCATCACAGCAGCTCAGTTGGCAGAGCTTTACACCTCCAGGATTGTCTCCTTGCACGGCATTCCACAATTGATATCTTCAGACCGTGGTAGCATCTTTACCTCCAAGTTTTGGGATTCTTTTCAGAAGGCCATGGGCACCAACATTCGTTTCAAAGACTGACTTTCCATCCTCAAACAAGTGGCCAAGTCGAGTGAGTCAATCAAATCCTCGAAGATATGCTCAGGTCTTGTGTCATTTCCTTCGGTATGAAGTGGGAAGATTGTCTTCCATATGCCGAGTTCTCCTACAACAACAGCTTCCAAGCGAGTTCGGGCAAGGCCCCATTCGAAATTCTCTATGGCGAAAGTGCCGTACTCCTCTCATTTGGTCCGAGAGTGAACGCCAACTTCTTGGCAACGACTTGATCACGAAGTCAAGAAATGTGCAAAGTCATTCGTGAGAATCTCAAAGCCGCATAATCGCGCCCGGAAGAGCTATTATGATGACAAGCACCGTGATGTGGCTTTTGAAATCGGAGACCATGTCTACCTCGCGTCTCTCCAATGAAAGGCACTCGTCGCTTCCCGGTATCAAAGGGAATCTTGCCCCTAGATACGTGGGTCCTTTCAAGATCATTGGCAAAAGAGGCGATCTCGCCTATCAACTTGAGCTTCCGTCCAACTTCGCGAACGTGCACGATGTGTTTCACGTGTCACAACCGCAAGTGCTTCAAGACTCTGAACGCACTATCAACTTCAAGAAATTGACCTTCAAGAAGATCTTTCTTATCATGAGCACCCGTTGCTATTCTTGAAGAAACCGAGCGCAAGACTCGCAACAAGTCAATCAAATTCACGAAAGTGAAATGGTCACACCATTCCGACCGAGAAGCCACCCGGGAGCGCGAGGATCACCTCCGTTCCGAATATCCGGAGTTCTTTCAGTCCTAGATCTCGGGACGAGATCCTCTTGTAGTGGTGGAGTGTTGTAACACCCCGGATGTAACTTTCCATATTTGTAACTCCAACTCTTGCCATTTTTGGCATTGTGATATGATATTCCCTCCGTGGTTGGGTTTTTCTTCATTTTGCATTTTGTCCATGTCATGCATTTCATATCATGTCATCATGTGCATCTCATTTGCATACGTGTTCGTCTCTTGATTCCGAGCATTTTCCCCGTTGTCCGTTTTGCAATCCGGCACTCCTATGTCCCCCGGCGTCCCCTTTCACGTTTTTCCATGAGCGGGTACTAAACTTTCTCGGAATGGACCGAGCCTTATCAAGTGGCCTTGGTACACCACCGGTAGAGCACCTGTCAAGTTTCGGGTCATTTGGAGCTCGTTTGGTACTCCAACGGTTAACCGCACTCTCGCAAAGGCCTCTTTTAAGTTGCAGCCCAACACCCTTTCAAAACAGCCCAATAACCCATCTAAGTCACTTCCATGCTCTCCGTCGTCGGATCACGATCGCGTGGTAAAACTACACTCCATTTGGAGCTTCCTAGCTCCTTCTACCGATAAATATGCATCTCCCCCTCCAACTCCCGGATCAAGTCCCCCGAAATCCTAGACGAAATCCCCTCCGCGCCGCCAGACACGTCCGGACGGAGCCGGACGCGTCCGCCGCCGCGCCCCCGGCGAGCCACGCGCTGCTGCGTGGGCACCGCGCCACATCATGGCCGACCCCTTGAGCCGCGAGGCCCGTCTGAGGCCCTCCCGGCCGGCGCCCAGCCTTCGGCCACCAGCGCCGCCGCCGCCTCCCGGCCAGCCGCCCGGCCGCCAGCCGTCATGGGTCGGCGCCCGCCTCGGCCAGGCATCGCGTCGCCCGCCGTCCAGCGGCGCCGCTCGGCCACCAGCGCCTCACGCCGCCTCCGGCCCGCGCCTCCTCGGTCAGTCCCCTCCTCCGTCGCCCGTCCCGGCCGCGCTGCTCCGGCGAGCAGCGCGCCGCCTCGATCCGCGCCCGGATCTGAGATCCAGCCGAAGGGTTGACTTCTCCCTCTCCCCATCGTCTAAGTTTTTATTCCTGTGATTATTTTATTGCATTTTCGTTATGCCATAACTGTCTGCATATTGCTCCATTTCGTGTGTGTTATATGTCAAACTGTTCGACTCGATGAGTAGATCATTTCATCTCATTGAATCATTTTCATTTGAGTTCACCTTGATGACAGAAATGCTGTTGGAAGAGGGCTATGTGATGTTAGTTTCTGTTTCTTAACAAAACATGCACTTTTGTCATTTTTGCCATGATTAATGTGTGCATCCTATGATCTTGAGTCCTACATGTGTTTTGTAATATGCCATGCCATATTTACAGGGATGTATGCCATGTATTTTTGTGAGCTCTGTGGTGACTAGCACGAGCATGCTAACTAGGCTTCATGATGTTGCTGATTTCAGCTCCTGTTTTGCTGATATTTTTATGCCATGTTAACTTGATGCTACCGAGAGATCCATGCATATTTTGAGAGACTTCAGTAAGGATGGTTTAAACATATGGTTATGCTCTATCCATCCATGCCTTTTTTTGCAATTATGGAGAGCCATAGCTTGAGTCAATCGAGCTCTACTTTTGCTATAAAATGTTTCCTGGCAGATTGTTTACATGTTATTCAATTTTGCCAAGGTTGTTTTAGTTGATCCGTGTATACTATGACGTTATTCTTGCCATGTGTAGCTTCTATGCCATGTCTTCTTGATGTATGTATGCTTAGTTTTTCATGAGATGCTCTGTAGTGAGTGCATCGAGCTCCTAAACATGCCTACTTGTTATCTGTTTTTGCCATGCCCTGTTGCTGAATCTGTTAACGAAACTTGCTATGTTTACATGGGTGCTACTATATTTTCTGATCCTTTTTGGCTCATGGTCATTAAGGGACTTTTGTTCTATGCTTTGAGTGGATTCATGCCATGCCTTGTGTTGCTATTATAAGTTCATGTAGCATGCTGTTTCATTGCTCTGAACATTGCTTCCTGATGCTGGTTTTGCCATGTTCAGTAATTTCCCAGTCTGTGAAGCTGATATATTTTGCACTTTTGCCATGCTTGTTTGGACCTGTTATGATGTGAATTAGCCGTAGCTCATTGTTCATCTTTTGTCAAGCATCTTGAGTAGATCAGTTCCGTGTGCTTTGTTGATACGTTTGGGTGCAGTAGCTTAATTTCTTGTTGCTTGCTACGTGGCATCATGCTGTTAATGGCAGATTTGTGCCATTCTTGTTTTGCTTGTCATTTGCAAACCGTGCATCCGATTCCGGTGATCTTTATATCGATTTCAACCGAAATCATCTCATCTTTCCAGCGGCATACTTGGTTTGCCAAGTTGATGCCTGGTTCATCATTTTCCTTCCGGAGCACGCATACGCATTGCATATCACATCCCGCATATCATGCCATATATTGCATCATGTTGCTTGTGCATTGCACCGTGATGTATTGTGGTTCCTTTGTTTGTGTTATTGCTTTCGGTAGAGCCGGGAGACGAGTACGTGAACGAGGAACCTGTTGAGAACGCTTACGAGGATCAAGCTTTCGACAACTCTGAGAACTTTGCAGGCAAGATGACCATACCCTCGAAATCACTTCTATCTTTGCTTGCTAGATGCTCGCTCTTTTGCTATGCCTATGCTACGATGCCTATCACTTGCTATATCATGCCAACCATATTTCCATGTCAAACCTCTAATCATCCTTTCCTAGCAAACCGTTGATTGGCTATGTTACCGCTTTGCTCAGCCCCTCTTATAGCGTTGCTAGTTGCGGTGTGAAGATGAAGTTTGTTCCTTTTTGGAACATGGAGATGTTGTTCCTTGTTGGAACATGTTTACTTGTTGGGGATATCACAATATATCTGCTATAATTAATACATCTATATACTTGGTAAAGGGTGGAAGACTCGGCCTTATGCCTGGTGTTCTGTTCCACTTGCCGCCCTAGTTTCAAATCATACCGGTGTTATGTTCCTTGATTTCGCGTTCCTTACACGGTTGGGTGATTTATGGGACCCCTTGACAGTTCGCTTTGAATAAGACTCCTCCAAAGAAGGCCCAACTTTGGTATTACCATTTGCCACCTAAGCCTTTTTTCCCCGGTTTTCGCGAGCCCGAGGGTCATCTTTATTTTAACCCCCGGACGGTGCTCCTTGAATCTTGGTGAATCGAGCTGCCTCAAGGGGCCACCACGGGAAACTTGAGGCTTGGTTTTACTCGTAGCTAGTCTCATCCGGATGTGCCTCGAGAACGAGATATGTGCAGCTCCTATCGGGATTTGTCGGCACAATCGGGCGGCTTCTTGCCGGTCTTGTTTTATTCTGTCGAAATGTCTTGTAGTCCGGGATTCCGAGATCGATCGGGTCTTCGGTAGAAGGAATATCCTTCATTGACCGTGAGAGCTTATTATGGGCTAAGTTCGGACACCCCTGTAGGGTATTATCTTTCGAAAGCCGTGCCCGCGGTTATGAGGCAGATGGGAATTTGTTAATGTCCGGTTGTAGAAAAACCGAAGTTGACCTTAATTAATACACATCAACCGCGTGTGTAACCGTGATGGTCTCTTCTCGGTGGAGTCCGGGAAGTGAACACGGTGTTGGAGTTATGTTTGACGTAAGTAGTTCAGGATCACTTCTTGATCGCTACTAGCTTCACGACCGTGCCTTGCTTCTCTTCTCGCTCTCTTTTTAGAATGTAGCCACCATATATGCTAGACGCTTGCTGCAGCTCCACCTCACAACTTTGTCCTTCCTATAAGCTTAAATAGTCTTGATCTCATGGTGTGAGATTGCCGAGTCCTGTGACTCACAGATTCTACCAAAACAGTTGCAGTGCCGACGATGCGGTGCAGGTGACGCAGCCGAGCTCAAGTGGGAGTTCGACGAGGAACGTGGTCGCATTATGTGTCTTTTCACGATGATCAGAGTGGAGCTCAGTTGGGACGATCGGGGATCTGTAGCATTTGGGGTATCTTCTTTTATTTTGGTTCCGTAGTCGGACCTTGAGTGTAATCTGAATGATGGATGCTTATTTATGTATTGTGTGAAGTGGCGGTATTTTAACTATGTATCTCTTTCCCTTATGTATTACATGGGTTGTGTGAAGATTACCTCACTTGCGACATTGCTTTCAATGCGGTTATGCCTCTAAGTCGTGCTTCGACACGTGGGAGATATAGCCGCATCGAGGGCGTTACAGCAGAGACGTAAGATTTGCACGAATAAGGGAAGAGGAGTACCTTTTTCGGTTGCCGGTGTGGTCACCACCACATGTCGCGGCGGTCTTCTTCTTTTTACCAGGGAAACCGATGTTCTGGAGGGTGCAGGCTTGGACGAACCCATGGCCAAATTGTTGACTGTGTTGCCGTGGCCGTATGTCGGCGGAGGGGAAGCAGATCCGAGGCGCTGAAGGACGGCGTAGCAGGAACAGCTCCGGTGCGGTGGAGGGTGGCGATGTTGGAGCGGCAGCAGTGAGGCGCAGGACGGCGTGGTTGAACTGGCTCGGGTACAGACGGCTCGGCCTCGACTTCAACTACTAGCCGTGGAGGGCGTTGCGGTTGAGGTTGCGGTGGACGACGACGTCGAGGTATCGGCTCCGGCGTGATGGAGGAGGGTGGTGGTTGATGGGTGGGATGGGGTGGCGGACGGAGGACGCCGGGTTTCATGTTGGTGGAGAGGTAGTTTTGGTGCCCACGGAGTACGAATGTGGAATAGGACGGGCGGGCGGGGGGGGCGGGGGGAGGGGGGAACCATGTTTTGGTCTGGGACATGCTTGTTTTTGGCTTTTTTGAACAGAAGATGGGACGCGCTTGTTTGAAATTTGGGGAAAGTACAAACTTTGCCCCCCCTCTTAAATTTTTGAACAACTACTGGTCGGGGTAGGATGGTAATCCCAGGTGTCCCAAATAGTGGGCGGGAGCGATTTAGGCCGCGCGCATGTGTGCTTAGGTGACCATTGTGTATGGATGTTTTTTGGATGCGGTTGCGTGGCGTCTAGATGAAGCTACAAATCTACCCCGGTTTAGACCTTTGGACGTCGGCCGGTAGGTTTCACGGGTCGGAGTTATTAGAAAAGTAATTTCCTTGTACTACCAAACATTGGTCTCACGCGGTTTCGAAAGTAGTAGAGGCTCTTTTGGCGCTTCGTTCGAAATTTTGAAACACAAGCATTCACGTTTAGAGTACTCTTGAATTATGAGGATTGACCTAAATAGACAATGTTATATTTGACCTTGTATGTTTGAAAACCTCATTAAATTACCCGCTTCTTTTTGAAATTTTGACACTTGAAAATCCTATAACTACGATTATTTTGGAATGGAGGAGCTAAATTTGAATCTATTTTGTACACGACTACATATGCTATTATGTACACAATCAGAGCAAAGATTGGTGCCCCCATAATTTAGGTATGGTTTAGAAATGCCATGATATCAAATTCAAATAATTGAATGGACTTCATGTTGAATTCAATTTTTTTAAACCACCTTAAGTTGAATTCAAATGTATGCTAGTTCATAGGTAGCTATTTATAATGTCCATTGTGTAACTTTCGTATGTATAATGTGCTTTACACACACAACATTAATTATACTCACGTTTATATTCGATTGCTAAAGCGATGCATTGTCTGGAGTTCAAAATACTAACTATGTGGATCAATTGTGTCGACTAATAATGTAGACATGCTCAAATTCGATAGAATCTAGATGTCTAATGGATCAATGACCGCTCCTTGCGCGAATTGCAAATATCATGATCCCATCCTAATATTTGGATACAATTTATATCTTTAATCAATGTGTAGAGCAGTCCTTTACGTGTAGTTTCACTCTCCATCGATGGTCTCTCACACATGCTCACACACTCTCTCCCGAGGTGTCTTTCTCGGACACATGCTCTAGATATAACCCTCCCTCCCTCTCGTAACCATTTACAACTGTTTTCACTAACCTTTATCACAAGCACTCTTCCTCTCGCAAACATACACACACACAATCCTCATCGACCCTTTCTATGTACATGGAACTGCCTACGTGTCTCATGTACGCACATTATCTTTACGCCTGTCTCTCACGCATTGTCTCACACCTCTCTTCCTAATCGACGAGTATGATTCTAACAGAGCATTCTCAGAGGATGCCCCTTAAAGTTAGGTTGGATGAATAGTAATATCAGAGATAAAGGGGTTACCTTAGTCCGAGAACCTAGGGTTACAATCCTAGCCGGCTTTGTCAGTGGACACAGAGTCCTTCACAATTCTGCTATCTTTGTCTTGTACGACTAGTCATCCATGGATCTTCCTAAATGCGTCACGGGCCGACCAATGTGGCGCAGGACGGAACCGAACGAAGGGCCTCACCTCGACCCACCAGACCTCACGCGGTGACACACCCTCTGCCCCCACGGCTCAGTCGCCTCTCACACCCACACATCCCAACACACACACCACACACCCAGAACATTTCTCCTGGTGCCTCTAGTCCCGGCCCCCTCGCATATACACACTCAAGGGAATGGAAACTCTTGTCGTGACGTCATATTCGTCTCTCTCTCTCTAGACCACTCTCATTTCTCGTGCTATCTCTCCCACGGCCCCCCAGTCGGCCCCTCTATCCATGCCTCTCTCGAATACGTAATACACACACATACCTCTCTAGGCCCCGCCAAATGCATCAACTACACATTCACACATGTTACATCACGTACCCCGTTGATCTGCAAAGCCCTCTCTTCACGTTTATATCGCATACAACATTCCTTTTGAATAAAGTGTGGCCAAAAAATTATTTTAGAGTTTGTAGATATATACAACATTACGAAGTTATATGGAGGTGTACGAACGCTAATTTGCATTACATGGTGCCAACAATGATATTTATTCTGCACTGTGAATTTGTATATTTTTATACTATATACAAAGTTAGTCATAATAAAGAGAAATGAAGAGCATCTCTCTCTCCATCGCATACCCCCACAGACGCCTTTCACGTATGCACACAAAACTATCTCCAGGTCCTCTAAAAGTAAGCCCCCATAAAATTCACGCATGTTTCATCTTTCTCTCGCGATATATGCAATGACGATCATTGTATTTGAAGCGAAAGCACGATACGTACATTGGACTTCAGAATCCACTCATTACGGTCACCATTTACATTTAGTGGTTATTATATAGTCACGGGCTCACCGTACAACTCTGTATTTGCTCATGACATGACTAGTTGACCAGTTAAACGCTCCACGTGGCACCTCTAGTGTTGCATCACATTATCTCATTACCATCGTGCCCACCTGTCGACTTGTATCTACTCTACATCTACACTCTTATAAAATACATAAAATACACTCTTATAAAAAATAGAGTTGGTGATGATGGTGTGCCTGCCATCCTGCAATATAGGCCGTCCGATTTATATCTGACGGATAGGAAAGAAACTATGGCAATTTTGCAAAAAGGTACCCACACACCTCTCGAAATTTGCAAATAAGGCCTTTCATCGTTAATCCTTTTCTCTCACAAGATAAACAAGTCATACAAATGCATCTTGATGTTACGTGCAACGCACGGGCATCTTGCTAGTAAGAATGAAAAAAAACGACAAAAAAATATTTGGACGGTGGTTCGAAGTCATGACCGCGGGCACAGCGGACAAGGTGGCCTTGTATTGGTATGCTGAGCCATCTATTTTAACACACAGGAGCTGGTGTGGTGATTATACACACACACACGCATGCACACGAACTGGATCCACGCAACACTCACACAAGCACATGCACCCACGCACGCACGCAACACTCACACGTACACACGCAGCCACGCACGCACGCAACACTCACACGCACACACGCACGCATGCATGCACACACCAGTACACCACACGACCAACATACACTCTCATGCTCAAGTGGTCAACCTACACGTGCATGCGCACACATCAGGCCCTGACAGACACATACACAACCATGTGATTCCCGTGCAGGGGTTGGAGCCTTGTCGCGCCTGCGTAAATTTGTGTTTATCTGACCTTTTGCCTATGTGAACTGACAGGTGGGACCCACAAGGAACATGGTCAATTTAACTAGTCAACATGGCCCATGCAGGCTATTAGGCCGGTCAACAGAGTGCAATCCAATGCTGAACTATGAGCAAGTGACCATATAATCACCGAAAAACATATATAGTGACCGTAATCAGCTTATTCTAAAGTTCGGTGACCGTATTACGCTTTTCTCTCTGTAGGCCCTCCAAAACTACATCTCTACATGTTCTCGCATGTTACATCTAACAACTATGCAATACAGCACTACTACTACACTCTAACACAATAAACCATATGTGTTTTTAGTTTTACTAGATATCATATTGTTACTTATAATTATTCAGTTTGCATACATTAAAATTGCCTTTGAAATGTATGGCCAGTATCATCTACCGCGTGGGAAAAATCCCGCCCTTTCCTGTTTAATCGGGTTTGTATTGATGGATCGTGTAAAACATCAAAACTATAGTACTATACAGTACAAGTGATAGTTCACTGGGCCGTCGTGTCGTCTACTCCTCCGTCGTAAGAGTGGAGCTCTCGCTTTCATAAATCTTCTAGTCCCTTTCGCCGACATGTGGGACATCAAGCTACCGGGTCCACGTGCCATACTGGAATATAGTGCAGAGCAGCCAGGGTGAAGCACCCCAGTCATGGCGACGGCGTAGTAATGAGCAATGAGGCATCAAATCACAAAGCTGCACCTTTCTCGCAGTTAAGTTGGAGGGACGAAGCAATCATCATTTCACTCGTTGCTGAATCCGCTTCTCCCTCATCTTCTTCAACTTAACCACATGTTGCTTCTGCCATTGTTCTGCCTCATGTGGGATGCGGATCGGCTTGGTAAAGCACTGACACGTGGGACCGCATGTTAGCAAACCGCCAGGACAACATCCACCGAAAATAAGAAGCCTAATCCTAGACTTACAAAGGGCTACGTAGTTGCTACGTATACTTTCCATCTAATCTATATATGCCCCCCCTGATTTTCAGGTGGGGTGGGCCTAATCCTCTCCTTTAATCCAATCAAATAGTCCCACATCACATCAGTTCTAACTTTACGTAAACCATTACGTGGATGTAGCATTGCTCAAATAAGAAAACTCCCCCGCCATCCGTGCGGCAAAATCACCTCCTTTTTACTAATCTTGATTCTATAATTTTTTAGATCAATATAATTGAGATTTGTATAGATAGCACACAGGAGCAAAACCAAGTGGTACGGTTAAGGGCATCCAAAATGTGTAGCCAAATGCGCAAATAGCTTTTGGCATCGTGGGAACCATTGTGGACGGTGTTGCCAAAGCCAAAAATATGGAACCGAAGCTCCCTGGTTGATTGATTGAAGGAATAGAAAAATGCAACGTCTCTCCTCTTTCTACGCATGTAGTACAGTATAGAGCACGGAGTCTACTCCCCTGTCCCTTCTATCACAAATCACAAAGCAGTGAGGCGTCAAATCACAAAAGCACGGACGAAGCAACCATCATTTCACTCTTCGCTGACTCCGCTTCTCCATCGTCTTCTTCGAGAGGCCATCTCACCGCACTAGTACTCCTAATAGTACTAGTAAAGGACTTCCTGGATGCAAATAAGGCGGTTGTCTCGGCTTGCAGGCGGCACTTGTGAACGACTTACCGTGGTCTCCCTCAATGGTGTTTTCCGTCGAACACACTTCGCCAAACCACCAAAAAAAGATATCGTCGACGTCACCGCAATGGGGAAGGAAGTCAAATATAGTTACTACCTCCATTTTTTTGTACACAAGGACAGTATATAAAAATTACAATTTGCAAAGGGCCACTAACACTAATCAAGGCAAAATTGATGGGGTTAGCAACCAAGGACATTGATATCCCCTGCATGCATACGGAAGTGAGAAGGTTGGTTTGCATGGCGCTGCATTAATCAAGCGATGAGGAGTGAGATGGTTAGCTCTTTGGTCTTTGGTGAAAAAATATGCATTAATTGACACGTGAAATGAGGATTTGTATCGATTAAATCCCGCGAAGGAAAACCCTGCCTTTCTTTTTTAACACTAGTACTCCTCATACGTACGTACTTATCCTGTTTGGGTCTAGGCCTTGCATTGCCAAACTTCGCCACACATTTTTGCCAAGCTTGCCTAAAGTTTTCAAAAATGAGAAGGAGGTACACTTGCAAGACGGGCTGTCGCGGGTCGCACCGCACCCTCTCACGGTCGCTTCCTGCACGCTGCAGTGACCGCACCCTCACACAGTCGCTCCTGCACGCCGCAAACCCAACCAAGGGAACGCACCCTCACTGACACGTGTTGTCGTATGTGAACAAACCAAACTCAGCCATCCTATCGCTGACACATAATTTTCGTTCATAGAGTATGTTCATCCAACCGCATGATATTCATCCAACCGCCTGAAATGGTAGACTGACCCAAGTCAGGCGACTTGCATACAAAATATATGTTTTTGCACAGCAAAAGATCCATAAAAACAACAACATAAAGAAAAACTATCACTGCTCGTGGAAAGAGACGACCTCGTCGTCTTTGGCTGCCGACGCGAACCAGCCTTCGCTGCCGACGTGTGTCTCCTCACCGTGGTTGTCCTCGGCCTCCAGCTACTCGTTCAAGCGGAGCGTGCGGGCGCTCTGCACGGACGAGAGCACAGTCTGGTTCAAGTCGAGGACGTCCGGTTCCGCCTGTAGGAGGGCCTCGATGGCAGCGGCATCCGCGCGCTCCGCGTCGAGTCGAGCCTCCGCCGCCCGGTTCAAGTCCAGGATGTCCGGTTCCGCCTGCAGGAGGGCGTCGATGAGAGCGGCATCCGTGCGCTCTGCATTGAGTCGAGCCTCTGCCGCCCAGTTCAAGTCCAGGACGTCCGGTTCCGCCTGCAGGAGGGCCTCGATGGCAGCGGCATCCCCGCGCTGTGCCTCAAGTTGAGCCTCTGCCGCCCGGTTCAAATCCACGACATCCGGTTCCGCCTGCAAGAGAGCCTCAATGGCAGCGGCATGCACGCAATCCGCGTCGAGTTGAGCCTCTGCCTCCCGGTCCTCCTTTAGTATCGCCATGTTGAACCGCTGGTCCGCCTGCACCATGGGGGACTCGGATGCCGGCACGAAGTCGACGTCCATCGTCTCATACCCATCGGGGGCCTTCTGCGCCGCGACCTCCGCCATGAACATTGGATCGGCTTCCTCCTCCTCGTAGCTTGGCTCCAGAGAACTCGGGGATTGGCCCGCCTCAAAGCGAGCTTGGGAACGGAGGTCTGTGGCGCCCACCGCCGCCGCGATTTCTGCGCGGCGCCCGCGCCAAGATCTTGTAGTAAGTGATCTTGCGGCGCACCATGGCTTTCCGGCGAACTAGGGGACGCTTGATGCGGGCTAGGGGATCGAAAGGTGGGGGAACGGGCTAGAGATTTAGTGTGGTTTTAGGGCAGTGGCTGGCGTAGGTCGAGCAGCGAAGGTTCTGGTGTGAATAGTGGTTCCGGTGACGACCGGTCAATCGGCTTTGACTGTACATCGCTCTTGTCGTGTTCGCGTTGCAGCCTGGCACGGTGGACCCTCCACGTCGCTCACCGAATGGAACGCGCTTCGTCTTGCGTTTTCGCTCGCTTGTGGGACTGCAGCTGAGAGCAAACCGATGTCCCTCCCCCTCCCCCACCCGCGTCATTTATTATACCACCACTCCCTCCGTTTTATGCGGAGTAAATAAAAACAGAGGGAGTATACTACGGATGAGGTTCCCCTGACGTGGCCGTACCCATTGAATAACTGACATGCGGGGCCTAGCAAGCATGGGGTCCGCCAGTCAGTGACTGAAAGGGAGGATAAGGCAGGGATACCTACGTCAAAGGATCCACTTCCACTATACTACTTTGACCAAATGTTAGAGTAATAATATATGACATGCAACTTACACAAATGTTAGAGTAATAATATATGACATGCAACTTACACAAAGCATACAGGGTCTAATGCGTTTTCCGAGGCTAACTTTGACCAAATGTTAGAGTAATAATATATGACATGCAACTTACACAAAGCATACGGTCAAATTCGTATGTGAAAGGAGTTCCCAATGATATAATTTTCACATTATACATCTCATGTACTATTAATCTTGTCAATAGTCAAATTGGAAACCATCTCGAGTTCAAATCTAGGAGTACGTACAAATCTAACAATATTGATTGGGCATTTTTGAATGTTGATACCTTTTTGATCAAAGTAGAGATACTTTGACTACACATAAAACTTATATGTAAACTAGAAAGGATAGGAGGGAGTATATTATACATTCAAAAGCGAAACGAACATTGAATACCCTTTATATATGATTTGCGGATGCTATGATCACCGGTTCAAAATTTTGAATCCGCCTTTAGGTATCACGTGCCCTCACTCGCTCCTCTCGATTTCATCTCGGGGTCCGGAGATCTATTGAAAGAGGGCTAGGGTGGGTACATGCGAATGATACTCGGCGGAATGTTCAAATGAGGCATGCGGGAGGATGGACTCGACTGGAGGGCGACATGATCGATGGAGAAGAGGGTTGGAGAGGAATGAGAAATAAGCAAATGCCACATAATTATACTTGAACAGCTCAAATAAACAATAAGTTGTCTCGCTTGGCCTACATAGTGAAAGGCCTAATGCGCAACGCGGAGCACTGACGCTTGAATATGGTCGGGAAAACAGGGAAACCGACACGTGGGGCACACCCGTCGGGACGACGTAGCGCAGACTAGTCCAATGGAGGAGCTGGCCCACGACCTCCTCGCCACCGACAACCGTTCATGTTGGTCGTTGGGGCCAACAATGGGGCGCAGCTCCAGCACCGCCGCTGGACACGGCATCCGTGGTGAGCGATACGCTCATATCATCGCTAGACACGGTCGGTTTCAGTGTGCCGAGGGTGACGTTAGTGTTGTGGCACGACCAACGGTACATTTGGTTTGTGCCCTAGGTTGCCCCATCAAAGCATTGGGTAGCCAAAATTTTGGTTGAGGTATTGGTTGCCCATGAGTTGGCCGACATTGGCAAGAAAAATGAACTAGAGTTGGCTAGAGTTCATTGGCATGCCAAAGAAATGGCAACCATCCAAACAAAGACCAATCATTGGGTCATTACCAAAATTTTGGTTGAGGTATTGGTTGCCCATGATTTGGCCGACATTGGCAAGAAAAATGAACTAGAGTTGGCTAGAGTTCATTGGCATGCCAAAAAAATGGCAACCATCCAAACAAATACCAATCTTTGGGTCATGACCAAAATTTTGGTAAGGTGCACTTTGGCCACAATCCAAACACACCCCAACACCCAGCTCGTCGAGGATGCACGGGGCGCCGCGACTCGTCCACGGAGTGGTGTAGCACGGCCAACTGCATCCTCTGGACCTGAGACCATGTCGGGTTGTCTTGCTTTTTCAATGACATGGGAGGATCGCATGTGAGCAAAGGGCATCTCCAACGTTGCCACGACCGCAGCTGACTACCCTGGCACACCATAACCCTCGTCCCTCGCACCGTCGTGTGGTGCGTTCCCAGCCGGCGCCAGCTGCCCGCATTCATGCCGTCCGTTCGTATGTCGTCGTTAAGAGGCTCGGTGCCCGAGGAACCAACTCCGGCGACTTAATGACGCACCCGGACGCTTGGCCTCACCGGAATGCGCTACTTAAAGCGGCAATGCCCATCTAACCTCCACACCATAGCGCATCGTCCTCCTACCTGGCACCACATCCGCCATGACTGCAAGTGCGAATGCTCTGCGCGCTTGCCTTCGGGGATGAAGCTCGAGGTCACCGCCCTCGCTCAAGTCGCCTCTCGCGACGCAATAGCGGCGTAGCCGGACGCGGACGCGACCGCACAAGCGGTGGCCACGCTGGCGGCCGACGACGGGAGCACCGTCAGCCACGCGTCCTACTTGCCACCGTCCAACGTCCGGCACCGCCGAGGTCGGGGACTCCTCCGAGGATGAGTAGGGCATGGGAGGCGGCAGGGCATGGTGTGCCAACTGGCCGGTCCGTATCCCGTGTTCTACTCTTCCTCGCCGGAGACTGCACCTTCACTTCGCGGGTCTTCAACCCCGCCCCCGTACATAGAGATCGCAGATGGAGGTGATCGCCGCCGTAGAATAGGTTTAGGGTTGGGTTTCTTTTATTCTTCTTCCTATAAAAGTTCGAAATGTAATGAAAATCTGCCGTGTTTGCATTAATCTCGGCCGGTGTATATGAACTTTCACAATAATATACATATTGTAGGAGTACTAGCAAGATGCCCGTGCATTGCACGGAAGATCAAGATCTTGTGGGAGAAAAGGATGAACGAGGGAAAGCCTTATCTGCAAATGTGGAGAGGAGTGCGGTAAATTGTCATAGTTTCCTTCCTATCCGTTAGATATAGATCGGACGGCCTATATTGAAGGATGACAGCACACCATCATCACCAACTCTGCTTTTATTGAACCGAGACAAATCTAACATGTGAAGTAAAATAAACACATAGGGTCTATACATACACAAATTATCTTAGGCACTCCAATAGTACGTCCACTACACATTCACGCATTTCACATCTTTCTACATCTACGGGAACATACGAAAGGGTTAACGTAAATTGCCTCTCTCTCCTCCCCGATTTTCATGGTGGTGGGCCCCTCCTCCCCAATCTACAATCAATAGCTCACACGTTTCACATTATGTTAATTACGAATCGGGATTACGAGGGTGTAGCATTACTCGTCCTAAAAACCCAACTAAGCCAACCTCCCAAAGCATATCGCTGGAAAAGACCCGCCGCTACTGCTTTAGTCGGGATTACTGGATTACTAGTAGTAGTATCGATGGATCACGCGAAGAAACAAATTTTTTGAGGGGCAAAGCACCTAGTTTAAAAGGAAAAAGGTGGTACACTCACAACACTCTGTCATGTCGCATTGCACCCCACACACGTTCGGTCCTGCACACGGCTCACGTAAACGGAACGCGCTTCGGCTTGCCTCTTCACTGATACGTGGGACTGCACTTGGAGAAACCGACCATGCGCCAAACTACCCCCGCCCATCGCGCGAAAATCCTCCCCCCCCCACACCCAAAAATTCCCCCCAAATCCGATTCAACCGCCCTTCGGCCAACTAGCCAATAATATTCCCCAAACCCTCCCCCTGTCCCCTCCACTCCATTCGCTCCGCCAAAGCCGCACTCCCGCCGCCGATACGCCGACGCCGTGGTTCGGTGATCCTCTCGCCCCACAAGACGCCTCAGAGATCGTCGCCCTTCAGCCGCTACCGCCACCTGGCTACGTTCTTGTGGAGGCGACGGCGGTCAAGACCGCCATCATTGGCGACGTTCGTGTGGAGACGCACGGTGGTCAGCTTCTCCCATGGTACGCGCATTCTAGACTGAGGCCCCATTCATGTCGGTTTAGCGATGAATGTTTGCTGATAGACGCTGTTAATCTCACTGTTTGGCGAAGTAGTTTACTGTCGATATGCTCTACTTAAGAAGCTTCCTTGCCGTGTTCTGCACTCAATCTGCTTAGCTGAGATGGCATGCCAAGGCCGATTAGTTGCTAAAATATCCTGCCATATATTTGTTGTGATGTAGATTGCCATGGTCTAGTAGCCAATCTGTTAGGTGAAATAGCTCTACACCGTTTTATACTCGATCTTTGTTGCTGCGATGGCCTTCGATAGTTTGATGGCTGTGTGCTCGGCCTCATTGATCTTTGAAACAGCCTGCCATAATTTGGCACTCAAATCTGTTTGCTGAATTAACTTTACATATATTTCGTTACTTAGATCTGCTTGTCCAAATATCTTGCCATAGCTTTAGACATTGACCTAGGTATTTTTTTTCTGGACTTCATAAAAAAGCATAAATTTTTTTCCTGTAATATCTAGTAGAAGAACTAATTTGTATGTCTAACAGATGGACAGGACTTGGATAACTTCTGCTCGAAGATTCTCCGTTGCATATGTCGAGGGGGTTGAAAACTTCATGAACTTTATCATAGCTGAGTATGGTGGTCCGACAGCAGATGTGCTCTGCCCATGTAGCAGTTGAATGAATTCGGTTACAAGACCCCAGTCAACTGTGCAATATCATCTACACTTGTATGGGATGTCGGTCACATATACTAGGTGGGTTCATCATGGTGAAGCTGTGAACGTCAATGTTATTGACTACGTGGAAGCAGCAGATCACCATCTTGATCTGCCTGATGCTCAGGTAGAAGAGGAGGAGGAGGTGGTGGTGGCGGAGCCAGTGAGTTTGACCAACATTGAAACAATGCTACGAAATGCTCGTGCATTCCGTGAACTTTCACCTGCAGAAGAAAAACGGTGGGCCCGCATGTTGGAACGATGCAACGTTGCTGTCACCCCAGGAAATAAGCTGTCAGTATTCTCAGCTATGGTCACCTTTCTTCAGGTGAAGACATCTGAGCGAATGACCAACAAATCATTCGATGCGATGTTGGCTGGTTTCTGCAAATCTTTCCCTGATGCGTCTGAGCTACCACACACCTACAGTAAAATGAAGAATTTCCTTCGTGAAGTTGGAATTGGATATGATATGATCCATGTTTGTAAGAATAACTGTGTTCTATTCCGGAAGGGTTATGCCAACTTAAGTGAATGCCCGAAATGCAAATCATCAAGATGGAAAGATGGCGATGTTGTGAAGAGGATTCCTCATAATGTTCTGAGACATTTTCCAATTACACCAAGATTGCAGAGGTTGTTTCATGATGCTGAAACAAGAGAGGATGTAATTTGGCATTCTACGAACCAGGAGTACAGATATCAGAATGTAATGAGCCATCCATCTCATGGTAGTGAGTGGAAAAGCTTCAATGATAAACACAAAGAGTTTGTTGCTGACCCGAGAAACATTAGACTTGGCTTAGCTTCAGATGGATTTAACCCATTTGGCCACTGAGCGCCACATATAGCATGTGGCGGTGCTTGTTATCCTTACAACATGCCTCCAAATGTACGCACCAAAGAATCAAACTACATGATGGCCTTGCTCATCCCAGTCCAAAAAGTCCTGGAAAGGATTTTGATTTGTTCATGGAGCCTCTTGTGGAGGAACTTCAACAGCTATGGAAGGGTGTTCTCACTCGAGACCTATATAGCAGCCCACCAGCTGATTTCTTTCTGCGTGCACTTATAATTTGGTGCATCCATGATTATCCGGCTTTGGGCACTATGTCAGGGCGAACGACACATGGTTACAATGCATGTGTTTGCTGTGACAGGAACCCGCTGTCATCCGCAATACTTAGAAAGATCTGTTACATTGGACACCGCCGTTTCCTTGCCAAGGACAAGCCGCATCCTAGAAAACACCGAAGACATGTGTTCAATGCAAAGCATGAAAACCGTGATGCGCCAAAGAGGCTCACTGCCGATGAGTTGCAAGTGTAATTAGAGAAGGAAATGCATATTACACCAGGAAACCATCCTGATAATGGTAGCGGGAAAAGGAAGCGTGGCAGGGCAGAAGAGAGATTATTGTTTACCCGCAAGTCCACTTTGTGGGACTTGGAGTATTGGAAAGATTTGGATCTGCGGCATAATCTTGATGTGATGCACATCGAGAAAAATATATGTGACAGCATTATCGGCACACTTCTTAATATTGAAGGTGTTGGGGATACAACTACTGAGCGTGAACCGCCCCGAAGGGGCCGGTTTACGCTCGTCCATGATTCAGGCCCACGGAGGAGGCCTGGAGCCCAGAGGTGGATTAAGGTCCATTTAGGTAAACCGCCTTAGTATTGTAACTTGTGTTGTAAGTTAAGAAAGAAGAGACCGAGCCGGACGCTTGTATGAGCCGGATCGGGACTCTGTAGACCGGCTCAAGGCCAACCCGTATATAAGGGGACGACCCGGCGGCGAGTTAGGGGACAGAGGATTCGAGGCTAAGGCAAAGCTATTGCTCCCTAGTCGCCGAAATCATATCAATTACATCACAACTGGACGTAGGCTTTTACCTTCATCGAAGGGGCTGAACCAGTATAAATTCCCGTGTCTTGTGTCCGCTTTAACCCCTCTAGGTTAACCCGTACGATGGCCCTACGACTAAGTCCTTTCATGAGGACATCTGCCGTGACAATTCCACGACAGTTGGCGCCCACCGTGGGGCTATCGCACGATGGTTTGATGATCTTAGAGGGCAAGTTCGAAGGACTTCGAAGGTTATGCGATGGGCGGATGACTAAGAGTCGTCGCGGCAAGCTCTACATCGACGATGCGGACTGGGGCCCCGACGCCGGCTCAGTTGAGTACGGGTACCGGGTCCCCTTCGGCGGAATACACGTGTTCATCGGCAAGATCGGCGAGCCAGGGCCTGGGCCGGACGTCTGCACTGACCTCGTCGAGACGGCTCAGCGGGCGAAGAAGAGTCCTGCCCTGGCTAAACCGACGGTCAGGCATGTTTTCGTGGGAGTCGTCCACGGAGGCTGCAAGGACGCATCAACATCTGGTGACGAAACTGTTGTCTACTCTGGCGACGAATCGTCGGCCGGAGAAACCAGTCTCTATACCACCGCAAGATGGCCAGATCGGAGGCTGTTCCGACGGTGAGAGTATTCCGGACCCTTCGATCTACCCAACCGGTTGGGATCTTCATGGCGGTACGCAGCGGCGCTTCACTCTTTTAACCGCTGGCGCCTCGGGTCGCCGGTTCAACAATGATGATGGCAGCCGGGAAGGAGGCCTGTCGCTCGCCGCTCAAGTTTTGTCGAGCTTTTCGGACGCGTTGGCTGTGCTCATGGCGTAGGCTAATCCGCTGGATCAGGACCTACACAACGCGGAGATTGCAAAGGTGAGAGAACAGATCACTAAAGCTAAAGCGGACACGGCAGCCGCGGACGTGAGGATGGCAGCGAGCGGGCCGCTTTGGATGCGCAGCGTATAGGCTCATGCGGGATCGAGCGCGTCACATGAAGTCATGAAAAGGAAGTACAGGTCCCGTTTACCTTCGGTTTTCGAGGAAGAGAGCTTTTCAATACCCTGTAAGGCGAGGGACGATAACCCGCCGACGGCGGTAAACCGGCCGGAAGCACTGGGACGGCCGCACCGGTTCAGCCCGTGTGATGGATCTACCGCCATCATCTTTGGTGCGCCTGCATCGCGTCTGACGCCCGGTCACTACTCCAACCCGATGGATAACCTCGTGGCGGCTGCGGCACGGTTAGAGGCGATTCCAATTGAAGGCAATTCACCACAGCGGTAGAGACACGCCGGGTTAAGGAGCTCCTCAGACGGCCTGGCTCAAAGAAGCGTATTCATACGGGCCGATCGGATCCACTCCATCCCCGCCCAAGCCGGAGCTATAGCCGACGCGTCGATTTAACCGCCGTGTCAAGCAATGCGCAGCGTGGTCCGCCTCGCGGCAACAATCCGGCGGGCGGCTTTGAGGATGCTCAAGTGGTAGTGGACCGCGCCAGGCACGAGGGGAGGCCGAGTTAGCAGCACAAGTAGAGGATCATCCGCTCGTGCGGTTCGTCCGACCATCTTGAACCAGGGGTCACGCTCGGTTCTTTGGGGTGCCTTTGCCTCGTCCCTGCTTTACGTAACGCGGCGCATGCCCAAGGACTTCAAGGGGCCGCGCAAGGTGCCCAATTATACAGCCGATTTGGCTCCAGAAGCATGGATAGAAAGCTATGAGATGGCCATGGAGATGCTAGATGTGGATGAAGCCGCATGTGCGAAATACTTCACAATGATGTTGGAAGGAACGGCCCGGACTTGGTTGAAAAATTTTCCGCCCAACTCTATCAGTTCGTGGACCCAGCTATAACCCGATTCATTCAAAATTTCAAAGACACCTGTAAGCAGCCCATGTCTGTGGTGGATTTAGCAGCTTGTGTCCAGGCGGAGGGAGAATCCACAACCCATTGGGTACGCCGCGTTTCGGAAGTTTTACATTCTTCGGACCGGATCAACCCTGATTCCGCGATCTTGACCTTGGAAGCCAATTGCCGGTTCGAGCAATTGAAATTGAAGCTGGGCCGCATGAAGCGTTTTTGCCATGACATGGGCACTCTAATGGGCGTTTTGGTAAAGTACGCTGATTCGATAGTACCAAGGATCCCGAATCTGAGAATGATGAAGTGGGGAAGGAAAACAGAGCGGCAACTCCGGGGCCAGCAGCATCATTCGGTAGGCAATGGAGGAACAAGCGAAGTTTAACGGCAACATGGGCTTTGTGGCCAATACCAACGCAGCAGGACAAGGGTCAGCGGCGCAGGGTAGGCAATCAAACCGGGCGGTCACAATCCGGATCGTTTGAATTTCATATTGAATCAACCTTGTCCAAGCATGGGACGAAGGAGGCACCGCGAACCACCTTTGGAAGGATTGTTACATTATGCAGGAGTTCAAAACTCCAACTCTTTCCGGTATGATCAAGGGCCCGGCGGCGGTTCGTGGTCCGCCCGGTTACGGTGGAGGAAATTCCGCCCAGGATTCGGTGGTAATCCGGGCGGGCAAGGCAATCGAGAATAATCAAAGTAATCGTAACAGTCGAACAATCGTAACCAAGGGGCTACAATCAACAACAGCAGCGATCGGGTTATCAAAGTAACCCAAAGCGGTTGAACGGTGGATGCGATACCACGCCTTTACCACCAGCTTGGACAGACGAGACCGAAAACTTCGTGAAGCGGGCGGTCGGCGTTGTTGAACTGGCTGCGCCGCATTACCTACGCTGGTCCGAGCAACCGATCGTGTGGAGCAGAGAGGACCATCCTCCCGGTTTACAATCCGGTCAGCCTAGCCTCGTGGTGGCACCCTGTAGGAGGATACAAGTTTACCAAGGTTCTTATGGATGGAGGAAGCAGCATCAACATCCTGTACTACGAGACCTTCCGGCGTATGGGGTTGACGGATAGGCATCTTAGGCCATCCAAAGACAAGGTGTTTCACGGAGTGGTGCACGCAAGTTGGCATACCGGTCAAGAAGATAGCTCTGGAGGTGACCTTTGGGGACGAACATGACTCGGATCGTAAACATTGACATTTGAGGTGGTGAAAATTCACAGCCCTTACCACGCCCTCTTTGGGCGGCCGGCTTATGCTAAATTTATGGCACGGCCTGTTATGTTTACTTACAGCTGAAAATGCCGGGTCACAAAGGAACGATAACGGTTCATGGGAGCCGCGGATCGCTTTGGAGTGCGAGGAAGGTGATGCGGCTTACGCAGAATCGGTTTGTGCCACCGAGGAGCTAAAATATTATAAAGACAATGTTGATCCGGCGGATATGACCCCTTTGAAGAAGCCAACTACGGAGCATGATCCGGACTTGAAGTTCAAATCGCGGCCGAGACGAAGCTTGTTGATTTTGTGCCCGGCGATTCGTCCAAGCAGTTCACCATCGGTGCTAACTTGGATCCTTAATAGGAAAGCGCTCATCGAGTTCATCCGTGAGAATCGGGACATTTTGCATGGAAGCCTTCCGACATGCCAGGTGTACCGAGGGAACTCGGCTGAGCACACTCTTAATGTTGACCCAAAATACAAACCGGTAAAGCAGTTTCTTCGCCGGTTTAATGAGGAAAGGTGCAAGGCCATCGGAGAAGAAGTTGCTAGGCTCTTGGCAGCAGGGTTTATCGTCGAAGTCTTTCATCCAGAATGGCTTGCCAATCCGGTGTTGGTTCTTAAGAAGAATGGCACTTGGCGCATGTGTGTGGATTACACAGATCTCAACAAGGCCTGTCCAGCAGATCCTTTCGCCCTCCCCCGCATTGACCAGATTATTGATGCTACGGCGGGTTGTGAGCGTTTGAGCTTTTTGGATGCGTACTCCGGTTATCATCAGATTAAGATGGCAGTTAAGGACCAGGAGAAGACGGCGTTTATCACCCCCTTTGGAGCCTTATGCTATGTATCTATGCCTTTTGGACTCAAGAGCGCCCAAGCGACTTATCGCCGCTATGCGTTCAGAGTTGCTTGCACGAACAGATCGGCCGTAGAACGTGCATGCTTATGTGGATGATATCGTGGTTAAGTCAAGGAAGAAGGAAACCTTGATTGAGGATTTAAAGGAAACCTTTAACAACTTGCGGGTGTACAAGATGATGCTCAACCCGCCAAGTGCGTTTTGGTGTTCCAGCAAGTTATTGGGTTTTCGTGTCCAACAGGGGATCGAAGCTAATCCGGAAAAAATTACGGCTATCACCTCCTTGGCTAAGCCGAAGTGCATCAATGACGCCCAGCGTTTGGCAGGCGGATTGCTGCGCTAAGCCGGTTTATCACCGTCTCAGGCGAGAAGGCCATTCCTTTGTACCAGATGTTGAAGAAAACGGATCAGTTTGTCCGGAGTTCACCACCGATGAAGCATTGAGGATTTGAAGCGGCGGTTGGCCAACCCGCCGGTTCTAGCCGCCCCATTGACAAGGAGCCGCTGCTGCTATATGTTGTCGCTAATGCCAGGCAGTTAAGCGTGGCTATCGTGGTGGAAGCGGAAGGAGGCAGGGAAGGAGTATCCGGTTCAACGGCCGGTTTATTACATCAGCGAGGTCCTCATTGAGTCTAAGCAGATATCCGCATTGGCGTAAGCTGGTATACGGGTTTTTATGGCAAGCCGGAAGCTAAAGCAATATTTCCAAGGGCACCCCATCACAGTGGTCAGTTCGGCTCCCTTGGGAGATATCATACAGAACCGGGAAGCGACTGGCCGGATTGCTAAGTGGGCGATAGAACTTGGGCCGCACGGTTTAAGGTATGTGCCTCGGACGGCCGTAAAATCTCAGGCACTTGTGGATTTCATTAATGATTGGACGGAGTTGCAAGCGCTCAAGAGAAGCCGGATCATACCTATTGGACCATCCACTTTGATGGATCCAGCAATTGAGGGCTCGGGGCTGGAGTCGTATTAACTTCCCCGCGAGGTGATAAGTTACATTACGTTCTCCGCCTAATGTTCCCTTGTACTAACAATGCAGCTGAGTATGAAGCTTTGCTCCATGGTCTCCGGATGGCTAAAGAAATGAATCTCAGCCGGTTAAATGCTTTCTCGACTTCGGACTTGGTGGCTCGGCAAGTATCGTGTACTTGGGATTCCAAAGATCCACTCATGGCTGCATATCGTCGGGAGGTGGACGTTGTTGCAGGACATTTTAAAGGATATCGGTGGACCATGTGGATCGCGGAAGAACGAAGCGGTCGATGCTTTAAGCCGGCTGGGCTCTCAACGTAAACCGTCCCGCCCAACGCCTTCCTTGATGTAATCGCACAATCCGTCGCTTAAGCTTCTGATGAAATTGATTTGGCTATCCCTGATCCGGAGGCTCAATTGGTGGCGGCCCTGCATGTCATTCCGGATTGACGCCTCCTTATTTGGCATACATGAACCGGGCGAAGTTACGGAAGATGAGACGTTGTCTGACAGATAGTTCGGCGGTCTAAGTCTATGACCATTGTTAATGGCGAAGTTGCACCATTGCGGTGTCGTAGGCGTTTCAGCGTTGTGTGTCCCCGAAGAGGGCTGTGAGATATTGCGAGAGATCCATGAAGGGGATTGTGGTCACCACGCCGGTTCAAAGTCCTTGGTGGCCAAAGCGTTCGCCATGGTTTCTATTGGTTGACCGCCCATGCTGATGCGGAGGATCTGGTCGACGATGTGATGGTTGCCAAAAGTTCTCCAGCGTGCTCATGTGCCAGCCCAAGAATTGAGGATGATTCCAATTACTTGGCCGTTTGCGACTTGGGGTTGGATATGGTTGGACCTTTCAAAGGTCCAAGGACAAAAAGACCCACCTGTTGGTGGCGGTTGATAAATTTACCAAGTGGGTTGAGGCAGAGCCTGTTAGCAAGTGTGATGCGGCCACGACGGTTCAGTTCATCAAAAGGTGATTTTCGGTTTGGGTTTCCACACAAGATCATCACGGACAATGGCACCAATTTGTCCAAAGGAGCTATGAAGGAATTTTGTGAACGAGAGCACATCCGCTTGATGTTTCTTCCGTAGCCCACCCGCAATCCAATGGTCAAGCGGAACGAGCTAATCAGGAGATCTTGAAAGGTATCAAACCCGACTTATGGTCCCTTTAGAGAGGACGCTGGGTTGTTGGGTGGAAGAGCTACCATCGGTGATATGGAGTATAAATACTACCCCAACCGATCCAATCGGATACACGCCGTTCTTTATGGTCTATGGAGCGGAGGCGGTCCTTCCCAGCGATATCCGGCCACGACTCGCCTCGAGTGGCAGCTTATGTTGAGGCAGATAGCGAGGCAGCACGGCAAGACGATTTGGATCGAGTGGATGAAGAGCGCGATATGGCAGCTGCTCGATTCGGGCGGTTTACCAAAGAGGATCTTCGTCGGTATCACAGCGGTGGTTAAAACCAGAACCTTTCGGGAAGGAGACTTAGTGCTGCGGCTCATTCAAGACCGTAAAGATATGCACAAGCTATCCCCACCTTGGGAGGGGCCTTTGTGGTCAGCAAGAATCTATACAACGGGTCCTACTATCGATTGATGTTCGAGAGCGAAAGGACTCACGACGCCGAGGAGGAGACCAACATGCCGTGGAACATAGCTCATCTTCGGCCTTATTATACTTGAGCCATTGGCTCCACTTATGTACATGTTAAGACAATGTATATATTATGAATAAAGGAAATAAACCGGATCCTCGGCTAAAGCGGGGTATCTGTTCTGTATCAAAGTCCGGTTTGGGTACATGGAGATGCTGTCGTGAAGCGGCCTCCGGTTTAACCCTTGGCCTTGCTTTTGTGAAATTTTTGTCACTTGGGGCTTGGTCGTGTCCGAACCAATGCAACACCTCTTGGCGGTAAAGCCACCAGGATCATTTGGGGCTTGGTCGTGTCTGCGAACCAATGCAACACCTCTTGACAGCGAAAGCCACCAGATCACTTGGGGACATGGTCACGTCTGAACCAACCACGCCTCTTGGTCGGACTAAGGCCATAGAATCACTTGGGGCTTGGTCGAACCCGAACCAATGCAATGCCACTTGATCGGCGTAATGCCACGATGTCGATTGGGGACTGGCTGACTTGAACCATCGCTACACCTTATAGGGAGCTTGGTCCTGTCCGACCATGGTAACGCCATCTGATCAGACTCAATAAAGCCTCTTCTTGCAAACAGTCTTTGTCATTGTTTTTGCTTCCATGTGTTTTTATACGTATAATTTGGCTTTTGTTCGTTTTCTTAAACCGACAAACCTTCTTTCAACCGGATTCAAGTTTTCAGAATTTGGTCCATTTTTAAATCCGGCGATTGATTGTTCCGGATTGATTTTGCTGTTAACATCCCATTATGGAGTAACAGGGGGCTTATCATGCCCGACACGATTTACACGGTAAATCGGTATTATACACACAGGGATTGTTCTCCTTTGACGGTGATGGTTTATAAAGCCTCCGCATCATGATTGGCTAAAGCCAACAGTGTGCCCGATTAATCGCGTGTATGCTTGTATCACAAATTTTGATCAGATACCTCGATATTTTTCTTATATAAATATATTGGCATCACAATCCGGCTAGAGGCGCAAGCCGCCATGGCGGTTAAGAATTTGTGATTGCGGGCAAAATATGTTGAAGGATTCACTACTTCAAAACCAAAGTATCCGCACCGCCATGCAAAAGTTTACAGACCGAGGTTGTAACGACATTGTTCAAAACAAAGTAATCGACTATCCTATTACAAAGCCTTACGAGGCCGGCGTTTCATGTGGGGTTATGCTTTGAAGCTCGGAGGCGCCACCCGTCTTGACGAATTACGCTGCTTCGCCAGGTTGACGTGAGGTAGAGGGGCGCTGACGCCGGTTCAACTTCTTCTTCTTCCTCACCCAAAGCCCGGAAGTCATTGGTAGACCACCAATCCGGGTTAAGGCACGAAGACAGCTTCTTCACTTATCAGCTCAGCGGATCAACGTCGGGGCGTAAGTGTGCTTACGGATTGGGGAACAAGGCTACGCACTTCAGGGATGACAAAATCCACCCGCTTGTTGTTGGCGTCATAAAAGGAGCGGTGAACCGTCAGTTGGCTTAACCGTCTGCCGATTGACTTCGCCAATGGACGCATTTCCTTTGTGATCCGTTTGAGCGTCGTTATCAAAGGCTTCACCATTCTCTTGAGCACCGGGAAACCTTTGGCTATGTCACCGGATCAAGATCTCGCTATCCACGCCTTTGGCGCGTCGAGCCAAGAAGGTGCCGTACCGAGCCGCGGATCGCTTCAACTCTTCAAGCTGCCCGGAACCATGGACAACCGGTCCAGGTTTATCTCGATCAGGGACGGCGCCGTGTTGTCGTATGAAGTAGCACATATGACTCATTGGCGCGCCGGTATACAACCTGCTCAATCAGCGTATAAGCGCCTTGAGCTTCTTCCAACATCGTAACCCATATGTGCAATACGCTTGCTCGCACCGGTTTGAGACAACTTCAGGATAAACCGTGGAAATATCAAAATTCAGATAGTCGGCATAGTTTTCTTACCAAAGACGGCAGAGGTCATGGCATGCACTTGGCGCTTGAGTCCCGGTAAGCTCTTCACCACCGGTTTAAGGGCTGCTCGGCTTCTTCCGCCCGTTTTTCAAACCGCCTTCTCGGTGTCCCAGTTGGCCCTGCTCGGATTTATACCACTCCTTCATTTGTTCCATAGTGGCCAAGGCCGTTCTCAATTCGTCCTTGGCCTTAGTGGTTTCTCGCTACGAGTCTCCAGATTGGTTCGCAAGTCTTTGAGTTGCACGCTTTGCTGCCCTATTTCATTCTGGTAACAAAGGAAGCATGTTAGGTGTCTCATTATCACGTCCCAAGCTCAATATACATATTCACCTTGGCACTTGGGGGCTAATGGCTAATTGATCTCAGTTTGCCATTTGGGTACAGAAATTAAGTCCCGGTTTAACTATGCTAAGTTGAAACGACCCTTGGGGGCTACTATACAGCTAAAGTACAGGAAAGACATAATTCATTACCTCATAGCGGTCCTTCATCCGGTTTACCAGACCAGCTTCAAGGTCACGGCTGGCATAGAGCCGGTTTAGAAACCCGGAGTGCAGTTCTTGGGCGTAGAAGTTGTCGTGGTCGATGTGTCTGTTTTTCCTTTATCTTTACTCACGGCGCCGACTCGCCCTTGGCACTATGTTTTGTTAAAGCGACGGTTGGCTAGGAGCAGCGTAGCTGCCTATCATCACAATAACATCGTCATGTTCGGGCGGTCTTCTTTGGGCTTGATGTTTGCTTACCTGGCTCGGCGGTTCAACTATTACGACTCGCTCTATCGGCGGGTTTGGTGGAGCAGACCGTGAAGTTTCCATTTGGACCTCCGGTTCAGCTTCCGCGGATCGCCAAGATCGTTTTTGTACAACTCGCCAGAGCTATCTTTGGCGACTTCAGGATTTTCGTGGGTTTGTTCCGGTCTTTTTCTCGGATCAACATCCGCAGAGGGTCAAGGGTTTTCTTTCTTACTCAAGCGAGCCTTGGTGCTGCAATATTCAAAATTGGATTAAGGCAAATCAACCAAGGCAGTTGTAAATCGAATCGATGGACAGCGATTACATACCCCGCAAAGAACTTTAAGCGGAGGCGGTATGCGTGGTTGATGAACCGCCAGAGGAGTTGGAAGAGGCACGATAATTCGGGTCGACGGATTGAGAGGACATCGGACGAAACCTTTTAAGGGATAACGTTTTTCAGGAGAACAAGTCACCTCTGGACGACGCTTCCGGGTTGGTGTATCTGGTAAACCGGAGGAGAGAATCTGTTGACCACTGTGCCGGGTTGTACGGCGCTCTTTAGCCTGCTGTGTCTTTAGATAAGCATAGGAATGAGATTTTTTCACTTTCCGAATGGCGCGACGAATTCTTTTAACCGGCACGAGGTCGGGGTCGGAGGAAAGAAGGATTACCTCAAAATGGTCGGCATGGCTGGCTTCGGCATCATCCTGGGGATTAAATTTATCAGTGAAGGGAAGAATAAAGAGGGATAAATCATAAGAAGAAACACAAGGAGGAGAGCCAGTTTACGGCGGCTCCCTCATAAGGATATCAAGTTTTACCTCAGCTTCAGATTCTTCCTCTTCGTGGATCGAAGACCCGGCGGTTTTCTTGCCGACCTTTTTGGTAGCCTTGGACTTTATACGCGAGCTCGGGCCGGTTTGGTCCGTCTCCGTATGAGCTGTCACCTGCGAGGTAACAAGGATTAATGAATATCAACAAAATGTTAAAAGCCCAAAAGCGGTGAGCAAAGTCTTACAGCAGGTGGCGGGTTGGCAACACGTAAGCGGAGCCAACCGGTTAGGCTGCAGACGGAGATTGGTTCATCAAGCATCTTTTTCACAGCCTCTGTAACCTCAATTTCAGTTATTGGTAATTCGTGATGTCTTTGAGGGTCTTTGAGGCTGCCAAGATACTGCATGCATCAATCCGGCCGGCGGCTTAAGGGCAAGATGCCCCAAGAAACCCAAAGCATCGCACAAGGTCCACACCAGTTAGTCCATTGGCCATTAGAGCCCGGAGTTTTATGATCCGAGGTGCAAAGTTCTTACATTCAGCGGTTAAGCGTGAAAGGCAGCGGATGGTTGTTCTTGAGCCGGTGAGGACGGTAACCCGGCAAGGGATTCTCGTTGGCGTGAGCGGTGTTCCGCAATAGAACCAGGTTTGGTTCCAATCCTTTGGATGGCTGTGGTGTTTGGCGTGAGGAAAGTCCGCCTCCTTCCTTTTACGGATTGAAACGCCGCCCTAGTTCTCGTGTTGGGACCATCGAGAAAACTCCGACGGGCGGTTCAAGTGAAAGAAATCCCGGAATAGCTCCACAGAGGGCTCTTCACGAAGATAGACTTCACAGAAGACTTGAAAGTTGCATATGTTTGACATGAGTTCGGGCCGATATCCTGCGGATGGAGTTGCAAGCTTGCAAGGACGTCCGGAAAAATTTTGAACCGGGCGGGCAGAACCCGGTCTAGATGCTGCATAAACACAATTACTTCTCCCTCTTGTGGCTCGGAGGAAACTCGCCATCCGGAACACGCCAAAGGAGGGCATTTTTGGAGCCAAACCGCCAAAGATGGTGACATAGCCGTTGAGTTGCGTTTGATGATTTTGGCCGGACCCAATTGCAAGTCGAGAATTGAGGAGCCATTCGGAAGACTAAGCTGTGGAATAAAGGGAGAAACGGTTCACCATTAAACGGTTCGGGCATATTATGCATTGTTAAACCGGCGATTCAATGCCGGCCTCCCATTCCGGTTTAGCGAGGGCTAATGGAGTGACGGATTAGCTATCGAAAGTTAAACCGCCGAATAAGGCAGAATTGAAAAATCTGCTAAGTATGGATGAAACAGTTTTCACATGCGAAGGGAAGTAATCAAGATCTACCGAAGTTCCAGTAAGAAAAACCTTCACGACCTATGCAAACCTCAGAAAGAACAGGAGGGTTCGGGTATTCTAAACTCGAGGATCTACGGAAAAAAGCCGATGCGTGAAAGGATAGATGGACGGCGGGGCAGTCCCCTGCACAGGATATACGATGCGACTGGATCGCATGGCCATGGCAGAGCAGGTATGAAGAAACCGAGATGAACTGCGGGATGAACAGGGGTCTGAATGCGATCTAGGGGTTGAAAAAGGACCTTACGATGAGCGAACCGAGGAGGAGCGCCGGAAGCCTCTCGACACGGTCGAGGTTGATGCGGGCGGCGGCGTTGACGCGTCGTTCAAGGTCGGAGGCGACGGCGGAGCTTCAAGACTGGAGCGGCGCGAGGAAGGAGAAGAAGAAGAGACAGGAGGCGGCCGGTCTATTTATAAGGAACCGGAGCAATCAACGGCGCGAGATTCGAGGAGTCAAAAGCGGCGGACGGTGCGGTGGCCGCCTCGATTTCTGGATGGCATTAAATGCAGGGAATCTTACTGCTTTGGATTTCTTTATTAAAAATAACGTCAAGACACCTCGACACGCCGGATCGGAAGATGACATCACGGCGGTTCAAGCGGTGGCGGTTTACAAAATGTGAAAAGAGATCAAGAGTTTCATGAAGGTGTTGAAGATTAACATGAACCGGTTCAAGTCAATCTGGGCCTAATGTTGGGGATACAACTATCTTGGCGTGAACCGCCCCGAAGGGGCCGGTTTACGCTCGTCCATGATTCAGGCCCACGGAGGAGGCCTGGAGCCCAGAGGCGGATTAAGGTCCATTTAGGTAAACCGCCTTAGTATTGTAACTTGTGTTGTAAGTTAAGAAAGAAGAGACCGAGCCGGACGCTTGTATGAGCCGGATCGGGACTCTGTAGACCGGCCGGGCGTCAACCCGTGTATATAAGGGGACGACCCGGCGGCGAGTTAGGGGACAGAGGATTCGAGGCTAAGGCAAAGCTATTGCTCCCTAGTCGCCGAAATCATATCAATTACATCACAACTGGACGTAGGCTTTTACCTTCATCGAAGGGGCCGAACCAGTATAAATTCCCGTGTCTTGTGTCCGCTTTAACCCCTCTAGGTTAACCCGTACGATGGCCCTACGACTAAGTCCTTTCATGAGGACATCTGCCGTGACAATTCCACGACAGAAGGCAAGACGAAAGATACCTTAAAATCTAGGATTGATTTGACACACCTGGGTATCAGACAAGATTTGCAGGTGCAAGATGAAGGTAAACCACGGGATATGGCACTAGCTGTGTATGTCTTGGACAAGGTAAAAAGAAAAGAATTCTGCGAGGTCCTGTCACATGTGAGATTCCCACATGGATTTGCTTCCAACCCTGAAAGGAGAGTCAGTGCAGATGGAAACAAGGTACAAGGGCTGAAAACTCATGACTGCGACGTCCTACTTCAAAGGGTTTTACCTGTTATCCTTAGAGGATTGGGCCGCCCTGACTTACACAGAGCAGTTGCGGAGTTGGGACAATTCTTTAGGAAACTCTGCAGTAGGAATATCAGGATAGATGCTTTGGAGCGTCTTAGAGACAAGATACCAACTATCCTATGCGACCTTGAGAAGATATATCCTCCAGCCTTCTTTGATGTGATGGTGTATTTGGCTGTTCATCTACCGATGAGGCACTACTTAGAGGTCCAATACAAGATGGCTGGATGTACCCTATTGAAAGGCGGCTAGGCACTTTCAAGGGCTATGTTAGGAACAGAGCTAGACCCGAGGGTTCCATTGCAGAGGCCTACATTGCTCTGAAGCATTGACATTCTGCTCAAAAAACAATGAAACAGCTGGACAGCGTAGCAAATAGGTGGGTGAAGACAATCCCGGGCTCAATGTTTTCGATTATTCTGTTCGAGTTACAGGGAAGAGTCGACAAGAGGACAATCCTCAAGATTTGGACAAAATGGTGTGGTATGTGTTGAATAACTGTCCTGAGATACTACCTTATATCAAGTAAGTGCAGTACTGCAGCTTATACATCATAATATACTAAACTTGCAGCACATTCTTATATATTTAGATGTTTGACGCGATCACTATGTTGTGCAGCATCTACAAAGAGGAGTTACTGCCGCAAAATCCAAGAAACATTGACAAACTGGTTATGGCAGGATTTGCGAAATGGTTCAAGAACCATGTAAGCTTTTGAAGTGCAATCGCCGCTTTTTTAATATATTGAGTACATAAGATGATCAGCTTGTCTATTTACTAACCATAGGTTAAGAAGATGCGGGAGGATGGGCAGGCAGTTGATGATGCCCTTTACTCACTAGCAATGGGTCCCGATACTGGTAAGACATTATGAATCTTGCGTTGTTGGAGATGTGCGCTACAACACCCTTGCACGAGACGAAGGCAGGAAGACACAAAACAGAGCCATCATGAGCATGGATACATATGACAAAGAGACAACTGAAATGTATGCTAAAATAACAGACATTGTTCAGTTGCAGTATATCTCCAGTTTCGAGGATCATCGGCGTGTGGTTCTGTTGTGTTGTCGTTGGTATAACCAGTTTTCTAGGATCGCAAAACCCAGAGCTGATGATTATTTCAAATCCATCAATTTCAAGGCGGCGTACCAGACCAACGAGCCTTTTATTTGGCAAATCAAGCAACACATATATTTTTCTTGGAAGAAACATTTGCACGTAGCGATGACTGGAGAGTATTGCAAAGGTTTGAGCAGAGGAATTCGTTTAATGAAGTTGCACAACAAGATGATGCTTACACTGCTCCTGATGTACAAGATAACACAGATGTTCCTAATATCTTTGAGAACCATCACGTCAATGACGCCGGCGAAAAGATTGCCTGTCGTGCTGTTGACATACAAGAGTTGATCAAGAAGAAGCCAACGTTCGAGGACGAAGAAGAAGATGACACCGTGGGGAATTATGATTCAGATTGGTACACATGGCGAAGATGTTGACGCTGCTGCCGCGGATGATGATTACATTGCTTTTGTCGTGTTTGCCTGTCAGAAGACGTTTTTTTATCTACTATGTGAAATTGTGTTTGCTATGACAACTGAAACCTGATGAACATGTTGTTTAGTATTTTGCTGTGAGAACATCACTTGTTATGTATGCTGATTTGTGTTTGGTGATTGTATGACAACTAAAACATGATGACATTGTTGTTTAGTTGTACTCATATTTGGCTGTGAAACTTGAATTTGATGACATAGTTTGTTGTTGGACTGCAATTTGCTCGACGTCTTGAATGATAACAAAGCTGACCAGTGGCCTCTGCTATTTATTTATTTATATGAGCAAAAGGGGATACCCCTGATTTCCGTTAATAGAAATCATTAGATGTTCACAACACTACGCCCAACTGCTACATGTGTTTCAATCATTACTAGTTTCAAAGAAAGTGCTCATGTCGAGCTAATCGAATACATCACGAGTGCTACATACACTGCAAATAAAGAGACAATCATCCTACAGAGCACATCGATTTTGCCCATTATCTTCACAAGCTCTTTCATCTCCTCATTGCTGTCAAGGCCGTTCAGCAGCTGTTGCTTGGCCATGATTAGAGGAACTGCATCTTTAACCTTCTGCTCTGCATCTTCCTCTTCTGCCGTTCCTTCAGTTACTTGTCCAACACCCCAACCTGCTGGTATTGGGATTCCTCAGCTAACCAAATAATCAGCGTAGTTGCATTCCCCCACATCAGCAACTTCCCAGAAATACAAATCACATGAATCTTCCCTTTTCTTCATGAATCAAATTGGAAGATCATCAACCAAACTATTAAAAAAATCAGCAACTGAAAGCAGCAGAACAACACTTAAACATATTTTTACCCCATGATTCGGGGATTTGTAGAAGACTCGGCCAGGGTTGCGGATTGTGGTTGAGACGCGACGGATGACTCTGCGTGATTTGCAGCAGTTGCACCACACCAACGGCAGCGGGTTGCTATGAGCAATTGGCTGCGGTGCGGATGCCGGCGGGGGTGTGATGAGACCCACAGGCGATGGTACGGGTGGTGACTTGGCGCATATCTGGTTGTTGCCTGCTGAAGAGCAGGTGGATGTGCAGCCAGCAGACATGGTTGCTGCGGCTAGAGCTTCTGATGCTAGGCAGAGTAAGTAGAGAAGAGGATAAGCGAACGTTGGATATGTCAGTTTCATTACTTGCAGAGTAGCATAGCACCATATATAGTCATAGTCTAGGTTTGGATTCGAACTAGCTACAGTAGCACGTCTTTCTTTTTTCTAAAACTCGGCAACATCTCTTTACCGGTACACTAGCTTGTTCTGTACGCCTTCCCAAGTCTTTGATTTTCTTTCCCTTTTTATTGCGAGGAAGGAAGGAGGACAAAATTGAGGGTTCCTGGGACTCGAACCCAAGACCTCTCGGTTGAAAACCAAGGGTGCTAGTCACTTATGTGGCGAGCGTTCCCTGTGAGGAGGACGGTAGACGAACGCATTTTCCTCGCAGTTTTCCTCCTATATATATAAAAGTATGCTACTTGGTGTCCGCTTAGTCAACAAACGATTGTGCCAACCTTGACCATTGGATTGACATTCAATGTTTGTCGCGTTTCTTCAGTCTCTTCTTCCTCGAGCCGCCAAAGCCAAACCAGCGCGGGCAGGACCGCCTGCTCCCGCCTCTAACGGCTGGCTGTGATCTTCCCCAGCTCCTGTTCGTTCCCGTCCGAGGCCTCACCATCGTCCTCCGCCTTGGATTCGCTGCCACATGGCATCGCCCTCGGTGTTGTCAACATGGTCAACAACCGAGAGGAATAAGGAGATGACTGTACATGGTGAGGATGACAAGAGGGACCCAAAGAAGCTGCAGTAATTTTGTTTTTTCGGGACGGAGAAGGGTATCAACTGAGTTGTGTGGGACCCGTGGCCCGCATAGCCCAGGCCTTTATTTCATATGTTTAGCACAGGACCAGCCCAGTTTGTTTTTTTCCTTTTTGAAAATGGCTAGCCAGCTATTTTGTTTTTTGCAGAATAACCAACGTAGGCCTACTTGCTTTTCTACGCCCTGCTGGGCCGGAAATCTTTCGAGACAAGGAGGGATGCATTTTTCCCAAAAAATGGGCTATAAGTAATAAGAAATGGGCTATAAGTAATAATAAATGGGCTGTAAAATGAAAAAATACAGCAAACAGGCAATTAGTTCCAAAATACTGTTTTCTTTCAGATTTTGATATTTTAAATTTCATTGTTTTTGTGCGGGTAAAATTTCATTGAATGTAAATTAAGGTATATTTAGATTTAAAATTAATTTGAATCTTGCTAGAAATTTCGGGCTGTTTGCTGTTTGGGACAGATTTGGAGGCTGACTTGTGGGTCTACTAGGTTTACGTGTACTTTGGCTTTGTCCACTTAGTCCATTAACGATTCTGACCTTGAAGACCGTTGGATGTTAATCCAACGGCCGTCGCTTCTTCAATATCTCGATCTTCTTGCTCCGGCCGCCCGGACCAGCTCTGTGGGATCGCTGCTCCCGCCTCCGTGGTCGGTGTGGTCGCCGCAAGACAGCTGCACCGCCCACCCTACTTCATTCTTGGCCGTGCCATTCCTCTACTCACCCACACCTCCTGTTATTTTCCGGCGACGTCGGACGATAAACCCTCGTATTCCCCACCGCGTGGGCAACCATTGCCGAGTCTTCCCCGGCTCCGTGTCGTTCCCTTCCTAGGCCTCGCCGTCGTCCACCGCCATGGTGCTCTCGGTGCAGCCTAGTCAACACGGTCAACGAACGACATCCATCAGCCGGAAGTGGGTATGCAGCGCAAAATAATGATTCCTCCACCGACACCGGGACCCATCGGAAGGGCCTCTCAGATTTCGTGAAAACGTTCCCTACCGACATGTCGGACCCACCAGCTATATCTTCGCATGCAAGGAAGTGCCTCCTTATTACGCACAAAAAAATGAATACCCCCTTACTAGCTGGGACCCACCATAGTGGGAGGATGACTTATGGGCCAACTAAGTTGACGGGGACGGAGGGCTTTGTCAACTTAGTCAATATGAACGATTCGAGCTCCAAAGGACTGACGATGTCCATCCAACGCCGTTGTGCTTCTTCAACCTCTGGTCTTCTTGCTCCGGCCGCCCAAAGCAGCGCCGGTCGTGCCACATGCTCCTCGCCTCCCGTGGCGGGCTGTCGCGGGAAGGCCTCACCGCTTCTACTATTCCCACCGGTGGCAGGCCTCAAGGGCGACAGCAGCCTCACTGCCGTACCCGAACCAGGGAACCCTCGTACTCCTCTCTGAGCGGGCTTCCATTGCCGCGTCTTCCCCGACTCTGCGTCGTCCCCTTCCTAGGCCTCGTCGTCGTCCACCGCAGTGGTGCTCTCGGCGCGGCCTGGTCAACATGGTCAAGGAACGACTTCCATCGGACATGGATCAGACGTGGAGAGGCCGATACCGGGTCCACGGCCGCAGCAAGGAAGTGCCTCCTTATTACGCCGGAAAATAATGATTCCTCCACCGACAGCTGGGACCCACCGGACGGGCCCATGTTCATGGAAAAAATGTTTCCTCGATCGCTGGGACCCACTAGCTTCATCTTCGCACACAAGGAAGTGCGCCCGGGCAAAAAAAAAATGATTCACCCCCCTGACAGCTGGGACCCACCGGCTACATCTTCGCACGCAAGGAAGTGCGTCCGGGCAAAAAAAAAAAACAATTCGCCCCCCTGACTGCAGGGATCCATCAGCTGCATCTTCGCAGGCAAGGAAGTGCCTCACAGTCGGGACCCACCTGGTCGAAGCGTACGTAGCGTTTTCATTCTGGTCGCGAACGTGTACATACATACTGGTCGATGTAGAGGCGCGCACGTGTTGTAGTAGAGGCGCGCACGTGTCGTAGTAGAGGCACGCACGTAGCATGTACACGTACATACAGCGACCAGGGTGCAAGAAAGAAAATACGGCCACGTATGTGTACATACGGGCGGGGTCTCGATCGCCTACTCGCGCATATGTACGGCGAGGGCTCGTTGACATGGCAGGGTCAGAACGGAGAAACAACATTGTCGTCGTGTTCATGGGGAGGCAACAGAATGCGTCGTGTTCATGGGGAGGCAACGGAATGCGTCATGTTCATCGGGAGGCAACGGAACGCATGGGAGCCAACCGGCTGGGTCGGAACAGAATGTGTGGTCGTGTTCATCGGGAGGGCTTGGACAGAACAGGCGATGGAAACAAGGCCTGGCATACCGCTCAACGGAGGAAACGGACCTCCTACGTTCGGAACGGGGTCCTGTTGATCGGGAGGGGTCTGATGTACCACAAAACAGAGAAACGAACCTCCTACAGTCGAAACGGGGGTCCTGTTGATCGGGAGGGGTGTGGCATACCGCAAAAATGATGAAACGGGCCTCCTACGGTCGAAACGGGGGTCCTGTTCATCGGGAGGGGTGTGGCGTACCGCAAAACGGACGAAACGGACCTCCTACGGTCCAAACGGGGGTCCTGTTCATCGGGAGGGGTGTGGCGTACCGCAAAACGGGACTCCACGGGATACTGTTCATCTCCACCGTCGACCTCCTCCAGCCTCCACGGGATCCTGTTCATCCAGCCTCCACCGCGCGCTACTCCACCGGCTACTGTTCATCCAGCCCTCCACACCATGGGGTCCTGTTCAACCACCCCTCCATGGGCACCCCTCCACCGTCTACTGTTCATCCAGCCCTCCACCACACCACGGGGTCCTGTTCAACCACTCCTCCATGGACACCCCTCCACCGTCTACTGTTCATCCTACCCTCCACACCACAGGGTCCTGTTCATCCAGAGGCAACGCCACCGCTCACTGTTCATCCACCCCCCCCCCCCCCCGCAATGCTCACTGTTCTTCCAATCGATCGGCTTCAGTTAGCAGCAGTAGTGAAGGAATCGCTCGATCAGGTTCAGTTAATAGCCATCGATCGATCGCTCGGGTTCAGTAACGCGTAGTCTGCAGTGCAATTGCTTGGGTTCAGTTAGAGCCCAACGCCTCGCTCGGGTTCAGTTAGAGCCAACGCCTCACACACACGCGCGTATGTGTACGAGAGAAACGCTCATCGCTTGGCCCCGACCTCCCACCGTAACCGGGAACTCCCCGGAATTTTCCTCCTCCTCGCTTCTACCATGGTTTTTTCCGTCTTGGATGGCCCAAAGAATGTCATGCAGCTGCATCTCCGGACCGCCCAGGACGAAAAGCCCATTTTCTGTCATGATTTTTTGTCATAGAAGTAGGACCCACCACATCTATGATGGTACCGGGTTTTGTCACTATTATTGTCATAGAAGTGTCATATGTATGACAGAAAAAAAATTCGTCCGGCCCAAAATGTCATGGATGTGTCTTTTTTTTGTAGTGTGGGTGTGCATCCAAGTTGCTTGCTCACGAAGACCTAGGGCATTTTGGGGAAGTCCATCATTGGAATATACAAGCCAAGTTCTATAATGAAAATTCCCACTAGTATATGAAAGTGACAACATAGGAGACTCTCTATCATGAAGATCACGGTGCTACTTTGAAGCACAAGTGTGGAAAAGGATAGTAACATTGTCCCTTCTCTCTTTCTCTCTCTATTTTTGGCCTTCTCTTTTTTTCTTTGGCCTCTTCTCTTTTTTTATTTAGTCCGGAATCTCATCCCGACTTGTGGGAGAATCATAGTCTCCATCATCCTTTCCTCACATGGGACAATGCTCTAATAATGATGATCATCACACTTTTATTTACTCACAACTCAAGAATTACAACTCAATACTTAGAAAAAAATATGACTCTATGTGAATGCCTCCGGTGTATGTGCAGGGATATGCAATGAATCAAGAGTGACATGTATGAAAAAATTATTAATGGTGGCTTTGCCACAAATACGATGTCAACTACATGATCATGCAAATCAATATGACAATAATGGAGCATTTCATAAGAAACGGAACGGTGGAAAGTTGTATGGCAATATATCTCGGAATGGCTATGGAAATGCCATGATAGGTAGGTATGGTGGCTGTTTTGAGGAAGATATAAGGAGGTTTATGTGTGATAGAGCGTATCATGTCACGGGGTTTGGATGCACCGGCCATGTTTGCACCAACTCTCAAGGCGAGAAAGGGCAATGCACGGTACAGTAGAGGCTAGAAAATTGTGGAAGGTTGAGTGTGCGTATAATCCATGGACTCACATTAGTCATAAAGAACTCATATACTTATTGCAAAAGTTTACTAGCCCTCGAAGCAAAGTACTACTACGCTGCACCTAGAGGGATAGATTGGTAGGAAAAGACCATCGCTCGTCCCCGACCACCACTCATAAGGAAAGCAATAAAAGAACACCTTATGTGTCAAAATTGTCACACAACTTTTGCCATACGTGCATGCTACGGGACTTCCCAACCTTAACACAAGTATTTCTCAATTTCACAATTACTCAACTAGCACACTCTAATATTACCACCTTTATATCTAAAAACACTTATCAAGTATCAAACTTCTCATGATATTTAATGAACTCAATATGGAAGTTTTTATTATGCTCATCTTGGATGCCTATCACATTCGGATTAATTTCACAATTGAAGCAAATTACCATGCTGTTAAAACTCTCAAAACAATATAAGTGAAGCATCAGAGATCAATAATTTATATAAAATAAAACCACCACCGTGCTCTAAAAGATATAAGTGAAGCACTGGAGCAAAAACTATATAGCTCAAAAGATATAAGTGAAGCACATAGAGTATTCTAACAAATTCCGAATCACGCGTGTCTCTCTCAAAAGGTGTGTAAAGCAAGAATGATTGTGGTAAACTAAAAATAAAAGACTCAAATTATACAAGACGCTCCAAGCAAAACACATATCATGTGGTGAATAAAAATATAGCCCCAACTAAAGTACCGATAGATGAAGACGAAAGAGGGGATGCCTTCCGGGGCATCCCCAAGCTTAGGCTTTTGGTTGTCCTTGAATTTTACCTTGGGGTGCCTTGGGTATCCCCAACCTTAGGCTCTTGCCAATCCTTGTTCCATAGTCCATCAAATCTTTACCCAAAACTTGAAAACTTCACAACACAAAATTTAACAGAAAATCTCATGAGCTCCGTTAGCGAAAGAAAACAAAACACCACTTCAAGGTACTGTAATGAACTCATTCTTTATTTATATTGGTGTTAAACCTACGGTATTCCAACTTCTCTATGGTTTATAAGCTCTTTTACTAGCCATAGATTCATCAAAATAAGCAAACAACACGAAAAAACAGATTACGTGGAAAATGTAATGTCTGTAGTAATCTGTATCTAACGCAAACTTCTGGAAATCAGAAAAATCTACCAAAATAGGCTGACCTAGATAATTTGTTTATGGATGTACTGCAATTGTAATCAGTATTTTATCACTGTCGGCATTCTGGGAACGGGGGTACCCAGACTTGCCTGCCTGCGGCCTGCGGCGTGGCTCAAGGGGAGGCCCAGCACGGCCCATCTTCATCAGCACAAGCTCAAGAACCTCGCGAGGGGCAAAGCCTCGCGGGGCGGACGACAGGTAGCTTCCTCAGGCAAGGCCTCGTCAGGCTGGCTCGCGAGGAGGCGGAAAGATCAAGGCGGGGTACCTCACGAGGTGCCCATGACGCAAGCCATGACGGCCAAGGGCGCGAGGAGGGCGCTAGCCCTCACAGTGTCCTCATTTCCTCTTTGGTGCAAAGGAGGCAAGCGCAGGCGAGAGCATCAAGCAAAGGCAAGAATTTCGGTGCAACAAGACCAAGACCAACACAACGGCAGGAAGGAGGTCATCGTGGAGCCCAAGCCAAGGCCATCGCCGAGCCTTTGTGTGTGAGGACCAACTTAGTCGTGGATAAGTGTACTAGATGTTCCCCTTCAAAATGGCCAATTGTTGGCGCCCTTCCCGCTCAATATTTGGGAAGAGGCCCAGGGCCTCTGCCTATAAATAGGACTAGCCACCCACAGGGTAGAGGGAGCCGGAATCCAGAAGAGAACTAGAGGTCAAGCAATCTAGAGAGAGAGGGAGAGCGACCGAACTCCCCCTAGCTGTTCGTCGCACCGGCCAAGAATAGACCCTCGCGAGGCTGTTCTTCCTTGTATTGTTCATCATCAGCCCCTGAGGCAATCCACCACACCACACATTGGAGTATGGTATTACACCACGATGGTGGCCCGAACCAGTATAAACCTTGTGTCCCTTGTGTTGCTCTTTGTGTAGTTTAGATCCTTGCGAGTGACGAGGTGTAGGTAGGTAGGGGTGAGATCTCCACGTGCACCCGTAGTTCGAACCTAGAGGGTCTGCTGTAACCCAAAATCCGACATTTGCGGCGGGTAGGGGTGCGCCAGAGCTTCCTTCCGCCACCCGCTCTCCGCCAACATCGTGGTTCGCCCTATGATGAGCAGCGCCGCCACTCCGTCGCCCGGTCGCAGGCGCAGGGGCCAGGGGGCTCCGAGCCTTGGCCCCAGCCCTGCGACAGGTGCAGTGGCCGAACAAGTTCAAGCCGGAGACGCCACCGCGCTACAACGGCACGACAGATCCACTGGCCTTCCTGCTGGCGTACGAGGAGGCCGTCCTCGAGGCAGGAGGCGACGACAGGGTCATGGCTAACTGGCTTCCCATGGCCCTCACCGGCGCCCCGCGCATGTGGCTGCTCCACCTGCCAGCGACTTCCGTGGCCTTTTGGGAGGAGCTCTCCTGGGCGGCTCGCAGGCGCCACCTTCAGGCCACCACGTCAAGCCATTCGTCCACCAGATCAGCGCTGCCTCCACGCAGCATGGGGCTCCTCCGGGTCAGTTGGCGCCCAAGGCCGATCTGGCCTTCAGCTCGGAGGACCACCCCTCCAACTCAGCCTGCTTGGGCGCGCTCCTAATGCTGTGCACCCCCACCATCTGCCAAGTGGCCGTCACCAGGACTCTCATCGATGGCCGCGCGGGCCTCAGCGTGCTGTCGGTTGAAGCCTTCGGCCTCCTCCACATACGACAACTTCCGCACGGAGCTAATCGACTTTGACATCGCCCCCATCATCCTCCCATACAACGCCATCCTCGGCTACCCAACACTAGCCCGATTTATGGCCGCGACTCACCCCGCGTACAACCTCATGAAGATGCCCAGGAGCAGCGGCGTCCTCACCGTGTCCGGAGACACCGGGGATGCGTTGCAAGTGCTCAAGCTCGTCTTCAAAGGCTGTGGCGGCGCACAGCCCGCCGACTTCAGACGCCTCGAGCCTGTGGGGCTCCGGCCGGCCATGAAGAAGCAGCTGTTCACCCAAGACAAGGCAGAAACCAAACAGATACTGGTCGACAAGGACGGATCCACTAACGCCACCTTCACCATAGGCGCCAACCTCCAGCCCGAGCAGGAAGAGGCCCTGATCAAGTTCCTACACGCGAATAAGAAGGTATTCGCATGGGAACCTGATCAGTTGGCAGGAATCCCGAGAGGCGTAATCGAGCACCACCTCAACGTGTGCCCCAACGTACGCCCGTGAAGCGTAAAGCGACGGCAGTCCACTGAAAAGCAGGCTTTCATCGTCCAAGCGACCCGCAAGATAGAATCGGCAGGGGTCATCCGCGAGGTCCGATACCCAGATTGGTTGGCTAACCCGGTTGTCGTGCCAAAGAAAGGGGGGAAGGAACGCATGTGTGTCGACTTCACCAACCTCAACAAAGCCTGCCCGCAGGATCCATTCCCGCTCCCTCGTATTGATCAGATCGTCGATTCCACCGCCGAGTGCGACCTGTTATGTTTCCTGGATGCCTTCTCTGGCTATCACCAGATCAAGATGGCGGTAGAAGACGTGGAAAAAGCGGCTTCCTGACCCGTGTGGAGTGTATCGCTACACATGCATGCCCGTTGCTCGGGCTGCGTGAACGCAGGAGCGACCTTTCAGCGGCTGATGCACATCACCCTGGGCCCGCAGCTCGGGAGGAATGTTGAGGCTTATGTCGATGACATTGTGGTGAAGTCTCGGGAGGCCAGAACCCTGATACAAGACCTGGAGGAAACCTTCGCGAGCCTCAACGTAGTCAACCTGCGGCTCAACCCGGATAAGTGCGTGTTTGGGGTCCCCTCGGGCAAGCTCTTGGGCTTCCTCGTGTCCCATCGGGGCATCGAGGCTAACCCAGAAAAGGTCAAGGCAGTCGAGGACATGAGCCTGCCGAAGACCCTCAGAGAAATGCAGAAGCTCACTGGGCGTGTGACCGCACTAGGACGCTTCATCTCCAAGTTGGGGGAACGAGCGCTACCCTTCTTCAAGATAATGAAGAAAAAGTGCCCCTTTGAATGGACTGAAGAGGCCGACAAGGCGTTCCAAGATCTCAAAAGGTACTTAACCACCCCTCCGGTAATGGTGGCTCACGCGCCCAAGAGCCCCTGGTGCTCTACCTTGCAGCCACCCCCTACTCTGCTAGCGCAGCCCTGGTGGCGGTTAGGGAGAAGCGTTGGACCAAAGCCGCGGTAGCTGCCCGGGTCAAGGCGAAGCAGGATCAAGCGGGCCTCACAGAGACCACTACCACAGCCGAGAAGGATCAGCCACCGCAGGGAAGCGCACTCGGAACAGAAGAGATCCCTCCCCCTGACGACCAGCCACTGGGGGCTCCACTGTCTCAGGAGGCGCCACGGCCTCCGGAGGACGCCAACAACTCCAACACTCCCAGCCTCGTCGAACACCCTGTGTACTTCGTCAGCACAGTGTGCGAGGGCGCAGTACCCCATGCCCCAGAAACTCCTCCTAGCGCTATTGGTGGCCTCACGCAAGCTAGATCACTATTTTCCGGGCCATCCCATCAAGGTTGTCTCGGCGTGCCCCTTGGAAAGGGTGCTCAGGAGCCCCAACTCGGCTGGAAGAGTCGCTGAGTGGAACATCGAGTTGCAAGCGTTCCATCTAGAATTCAGCACCACCAGAGTCATCAAGGGAGCCGCGCTAGCGGACTTCGTGGCGGAATGGACGGAGGCGCCGGGCCTCATGGTTGATGAGAATCGATCCCTCTCCCCGGGAAGCGAGGCACCGGACGGATGGATCATGTACTTCGACGGGCCGTTCTCCAGACACGGCGCGGGAGCTGGCACAGTGCTTATATCTCCTACTCAAGACAAGCTCTACTACGCAGTGCAGCTCTGTTTCCAGCACGGAGAAAAGGTCTCCAACAAGATAGTCGAATATGAGGGCCTGATAGCAGGCCTGAAGGCCGCGGTTGCCCTGAGAGTGAAGCGCCTTACCATCAAGGGTGATTCACAACTCCTCGTCAACTTCTCCAACAAATTATACGAGCCGAGGGATGAGCACATGGAAGCCTACCTCGCGGAGGTCCGCAGGATGGAGAAGCAATTCTGGGGACTGGAGTTGCAGCATGTGCCTCGTGGCACCAATCAAGAGGCTGACGACATCGCCAAACGGGCATCCAGGCGGCTACCTCAGGAGCCCGGCGTCTTCGAGGAGCGGCTCTTCAAGCCCTCGGCAACGCCATCGCTGTCAAGCACGGTGCAGCCTCGGGAAGAGCTCCCCCAGCCACCTGCCTCGGGAGCCCCGGTCTGTGGCCCGGCCTCGGGAGCGCGTCTGCTCCTAACACTGGAGCCTCAGGAGGGGTGCTGGATCACAGAGCTCCGGAGCTACCTGACGCAAGGGACCTTGCCCGAAAAGGAGGAGGAAGCGGAGTGTGTGGCGCGGCAAGCCACGGCATACTGCATCAGGGATGGAGAACTCTACCGGAAGCGACCAAATGATGTGTCCCTGCGTTGCATCTCCAGGGAGCAAGGGAAGGAGCTGCTGGCAGATATACACGGTGGAGACTGCGGGCATCATTCGTCATCACGGACCCTCGTTGGCAAGGCGTTCATGGCGGGTTCTATTGGCCCACTGCGCTCAACGATGCCATGGAACTGGTGAAGGCTTGTGAGGCCTGCCAATTCCATGCCAAGCAGATCCATCAGCCGGCGGGAGGTCTGCAAACTATACCCCTCTCGTGGCCATTCGCATTCTGGGGGCTGGATATCCTGGGCCCATTTCCAGGGGCGCCACGAGGCTATCGTTACCTCTACGTCGCCGTGGACAAGTTCACCAAGTGGGCTGAAGTGGAAGCCTTCCGCACCATCCCCGCAGGTTCTCGTGGGTCAAGTTCATCAAGGGCATCGTGAGCCGGTTCGGGTGCCGAACCGCATCATCACCAACAACGGTTCGCAGTTCACCAAGAACCTCTTCAAAACATACTGTGCTAACCTTGGGACGTAGGGTATGCTACGCTCGGTAAGCGCACCCATGGAGCAACGGTCAGGCCGAGCGGGCCAACGCAGAGGTCCTGAGGGGCCTCAAAACCAGGACATTCAAGAAGAAGCTCGAGGCCTGCGGCAGAGGCTGGTACGACGAGCTTTAGTCCGTGTTGTGGTCCATCCGCACGACCGCGACCAAGCCCATCGGGCGAGACCCGTTCTTCTGGTCTATGGAGTCAAGCAGTCCTCCCTCACGAGGTCGACGCTGCCCGCACGCAGTCTGGCGTTCGACGAGGCGCAGCAGGACGCCATGCGGGGGACGGACCTCGTGCTGGGGGAGGAGCATCGTCGAGAAGCCGCGCTACGAGCGGCAAGGTACCAAGAAGCACTGCGGCGATACCACTGCCGCAACATTCGCCCAGGACTCTTGAGGCAGGGGACCTCGTGCTCAGACGGGTTCTCTCCGGGAAGGGACTGCATGTGGGAGGGCCCGTTCAAGGTTGTTCATGTTTCCAGGCCCGGCTCCGTGCGCTTGGAGACTCAGGAGGGGGTGCCTGTCCAGAACGCGTGGAACATCCAGCACCTCCGGGGGTTTTACCCCTAAAAAGGCCCGGTGCCTGTGAAGAAGGTGAATGCCTGTGAAGTTGTTGCGTTTTGGAAAAGGCCCGGTGCCTGTGAAGAAGGCAAACGCCTGTGAAGCTTATCTTTCTGAGAAAGGCCCGGTGCCTGTGAAGAAGGCGAATGCCTGTGAAGTTGTTGCGTTTTGGAAAAGGCCCGGTGCCTGTGAAGAAGGCAAACGCTGTGAAGCTTATCTTTCTGTGAAAGGCCCGGTGCCTGTGAAGAAGGCGAATGCCTATGAAGTTGTTGCGTTCTGGAAAAGGCCTGGTGCCTGTGAAGAAGGCAAACGCCTGTGAAGCTTATCTTTCTGAGAAAGGCCCGGTGCCTGTCAAGAAGGCCAATGCCAGTGAAGCTCGCCGCCCGTGACACTCTCACGTAATAATGAGTTGGGGCTGTACATGCCCCGGAGTCTCAGGAGCGCCGGCCTCAGCCTGGGCTCCCTCCCACGCCCAAAGGGCAGCACTTAGCTCGCTATTTGGTGAGAAGACGTCGAAGACTAGATTAGGTGCCGGACGCGCTTTTTCATTTGCTTTCCGATTGGTTTGTTCATTCCCATTTGAAGTTTTATTGAAGGTGTTGCCGTCTTTGGCTTGCGACTCTTTGCCTTCTTCGCTCTCCTACCTCGATTTCTCTCACGCAAGTGTTTTCTTCCCCTATTGTTTGAGGCTTCCCTAACCGGGTTCGCTACGGGAGCACCCCTCCGTCCGTGCCTCACGGGCACCGCCCCGCGAACACAGGACCTGGGTCGGTCGCCGCCATGACTGAGGCCGGAAACTACCTCTCATGGCTAATCTTTGCAGGGCATGAAGCGTTCGACAAGACCTAGGCCTCGGGAGGCGAAGACCGCGACAGGTCGCCCCCAAGCTAAGTAATTTCTACGCGCATGCGTGTGGCACAGAAGCCTAATACAAAAATAGCGGAAGCAGTACGATAGTTAAACAGCAACAGTCCAAGCACGCCCCCGCGGGGCCCTACACTACTGTCTCCTTGCGCAGGAAAAGGAAAATAACAAGACAGGCGCGACTCGCTTGACACCCACTCGCAGCGGAAGCTCGAACTGCCTCCGGAGCTCAAGCGGACTCCCTCTCGCGCTTCACCGAGGCGCGACGGCGGGCGGATTGCTTACCTCCCTCCTCCAGCGGGCGTGGCAGCGCTGGAGGCTGGTCACGCCAACGCTGGAGGAGCAGCTGTCCCAAGAAGAGTCGCCAAGCTTGACGAACCCCGAGAGCCGCCAACCACGCTGCGACGCCGTCATCTTCGTCGATCGTCGCCGGGGCTGGGCCCACGCGTGATGTCGTCAGCCCTCGAGGGCAGCACCAGCCGGGCGACTGCCTTCCCCAAACACCCTCACGTAGAGGGTGGCGCCGCGTCGAACTTGAAGTGCAGAGTGCACCGCCCGGCTCAGACCTACACAAGGGGTAAACGCTTGCCAGCTGGTCGTGGCCACGCCCCGTGGTGGAGACCTCCAAAGAAAGCCAGTGAGGCCCGCTGCAAAGAACCATCCACAGAGCGAGGCCGCCTGGGCTCCGCCGAAGTTCACCTAAAAGGAAGCAGGGAAGCCGAGCAGTGCTTGTCGGCTCCGCCGACCATACGACAAACTCCTAAGCAGACTCTCTCGCCGAATGGAAGCGTGGCCTAGGGGTCATGGCCATAGAGCGCCCCCCATCAACGACCTGACGCCCGTCACCGCGCGGGAGATCGCCTCCACGGCCGCGAGAAGCCGCTACGGGAACCACAGGGTGCTTGCGAGGACGGCCTCGACCGCACTTGGCTGGGGGAGAGTCAGGCTCCACCTGGCGGGCCTTTCCCTTCTCCCCGGCCGAGAACCTCTTCAGCGGAGCCATGGAGAAGAAGGAGAAGCAAGAAGAGATGGACTGGAAGGGCACGCGACGTTCCGTACTTATAACCGGGGAAGGACAACCGACGACCTCCACGATCACAGGTAATCATGACCCGCTTTGCATGCAGGGACTTGTCAATTCGTGTAGTCGCCGAGGCGTCGTGGGGAAGCAGGGATGCCCACGTCCAATCAACCGCCACGCAGCGCCCAAGGCTGCAGTGTCGGGGCAGGCTGATCTGGCCCACGGACACCTATGGGACCGGCGGACCGAGCCCCTTTCGGTTCGGTGGGGAGCGGAGGTCGCACGAAGAGCAGATCGAGGCGACGCACACGAGAGGTTTACCCAGCTTCGGAGCTCTCCGGAGAGATAACACTCCTACTGCTGCATGTCTAGGTGTATTGAGTTCTTGCTCAGAGCGCTTGGGTGCTACAAAGACACACGAGCTGCTAACGAGACCGAGCGTGGGGGAACCGACCCTTCTACGCTATGCATGGGCCTCCTTTTATATGCTAAAGGGGTCTCCGGCGGTGGCAACTTAGACAAGGGTAAAAATGGAAAAGGAGTGGTTGGTACAGCTACTGTCACGGTATGTCTGATGTATCATACCTAACCACGACGGCTAGGGACAAAGGCATTAAATGCCTGGCTCACGTCGCCTCTAATAAAGGTGCAAACAGGGACCGTCAGGGCGCCACCGCTTGCCACGATGGCAACCTTGTCGGCGCCGCTTGCCACCTCGCACCGCTGGCTGCGACCTCTCGCCACCTTGGCGCTACCGGAAAGGTCCCAGGCGACACGTTAGTGGATGTGCTAGAGCGCAGTCTGGTAGTGGTCCGTCCGCGGCAAGCGCCTTGCCGCGGTCGTTGTCTTGTCGCGCCCGGAAGCTTGTCGCTCACCGGGCCTTCCCGGCAAGCTCCTCTTGCTTGAGCCTTGTCTCCTAGGTGCCTTGGGTGGCCTTCCGGCAAGCTCCTCTTGCCGGCCTTGTCTCCTAGGTGCCTTGGGTGGCCTTCCGGGCAAGCTCCTCTTGCCGGGGCCTTGTCTCCTTGGCTTGAATACTTTGTTCTTGAATGGCTCCAAAGGAACCGCGGAGGACCTTGGCGGTCACCCGGCAAGCCTTGCCGCGGGGTGCTGCAACTGCCCGTGCACAAGTTCGGGATACTAGGGTACCCCTACTCTAGTACACCGATGTGAGCTCCCGGTCTGGGCCACACAAGCCGTGCAGCTGTTGGGCCAGGCCCAAAACAGGGCACGGGCACGCCGCAGCCCGGGTCACTGGCGTTACTCACCCGGACCCACCACGCCCTCCACTTAACAGTACGCGTCGAATGCGGGCGTCGTGTGAGAGAGATCGTGGCGAGATAAGTGGGTGGTTTCTTCATTCGGAAAAACGGAACGTCCGCCCCCTCCCTCTTTATAAGCAGAGGAAACAGGGGCAGTCCACCCATCTTGCCAGTTGTTGTCCCATCTCGAGAAAACCTCCGCTGCTCGCCCCTTCTTCCCAAGGCTGAAAAGAGAGCAGCGCTCCGCCCCCCATCGCCACCAGCATCACCAACACCGCCGATCTTCCCCACCACCTCCGCCATGGCTCCGGAAGCCGACAAGGGGAAGGCCGTGAAGTCGGCCGAGGCGCAGCGGATTGCGGCGCTGCGGAAGGAGCGCGCAATCTCCCCAGGCTACGCCGCCATGAGGGAGCCGAGGGAGAACTACTACCTCTCCGGTTCGGCGACGACGCGAGCGCATCCGCCAAGACGAAGGTACTCCCAATTGCTGCCCGAGGCGGCTCCGAGTGGGTATCCCTTCTTCAAGGCTCTTCTTCTCTGCAAGGGCTCGCCGCCTTTCTCTGAATTTTTCGTGACATCATGAACACCTACGGGTTCCGCCTCCTTGATTTCACCCGCAATGCTGTCTCGACCATGGCAGTTTTCGCACATCTCGGAAAAACTTTGTCGGAGTCCATCCAAATGTAGCCCTTTTTCCGCCACTTCTTTATACCCCGAGTTGAGAGAGGGAGCCTCTTGCCGGAGGAATCGCTTGGATCTCGAGGGTCAGCAAGAAGGAAGCCTATCTCGAGGGAGAGCTCCATTAGCAAATGGGAGGAATGGAGGCGGATTGGTGCTGGATTGTCGAGGAGAACCCGCAGACCATTTACCGCCGCCGCCAAACCCCAGAGAGTCTTGGCAGCAGCGATTGGAGCACCGGCCCCGAGAAGGCGCTAGGCTGAAGATTGCAGTCACCAATCTTCGCCTTAGACTTGCTTCTGGCTCACCCGTAGAAGCACCGTTGGCGCGAGACTTTCTTCGCCACAGACGCCCCTTGCGAGAGAGGAGGAGACCCGCTGGGAGTTTGAGTAACGGCAGATATCATGAGGCTGCGCCCATGCCTCAACTTCAACTTCACCGTCTTGGAGCTTGACGCGATGCTCTTGGAGCTGTTCAAGCCCGATCCTGATCATCCAGAGATGTTTAGGTTGCCGAGGGGCATCGTTCCTTGTGCAACAATTCCGCCGCTTTGACCGTGATCTGCGTAATGATGCCATTGTATGCGACTCGCATGGAATTGTCCCAACTTGGCAAAACTGCGAGATGACGCGTCAGGCGGCGGTTCTTTGACAATCTGGTAGAAATGCCGGTCCGCCCGATGAACAGAGGGGGCCTCACCCATGACACCACCAATTTACGATGAGATGCAGCAAGATACACCAGGCTGGAAGAGGGCGGCAAGAAGCGCCATCAAGGGCGTAGTTCGCATCACCGTGGAGGAGGCAGAGGAAGCAGAGGTGGCAAGCCTTGTTGAGCGAAAAGGAGTTTGTCATGAGGAAGAGCTTGCCGAGCTCAAGCTGAAGTCGAGCGAGCCTGGGCCCGTGGGCGCATCCTTCCCACCTCCAAGCAAGCTTGTCAGCGGCAAAGTGTAGCCCCCAGCTCCACCAAGAAGGCGTCTCCGCAAGGCCGGAGAATGGCGGAGGCGGCGAGACGGGTCATCAGCCAAGCGCGCCATGACGCGCTTCCACCGCGGCAAGCACCATTGCCGCGTGAGCACCTCACGCCGCCCAACAAGCCGGAGCGGGGCCCTCATGCACTCACCTTGATTCGCTTCCCGCCAAGCGGCCAAGGGAACCTACTACTCCGCCTCAGTGCAGACGGAGGCGGGCCAGAATTTGACCTCTCCGTGCTTAGCTCCGACGAGGAAGAAGAAGAGGAGTAAGATTCTTTGCATCATTTGTAGTTCTTCGGCTTGTTGCTTTGTCTTGTATCTGACTTGCTTCATTGTGAACCCATTCCTTTTCAGGACGCTGGCCTAGAGGGTGTCGAAGAGGGCCAAGACCCCGGTGATTGTCAAATGGGGGCGAACCCATCTGACAAAGAGGAGGCGCGTCTGAGACCACCTGCTAGGATCACGGCAACTCTTCTTCAAAGCAGCCCCGGTAAGTATATGGTCTACTTCTTCTTTGTTCGGCGTGCATGGGTGCTCTTTCTTTGCTGATATCTGACTGTTGATTTGTGTAGGAGCAGAGCAGCCTCCTTCTGCTTCGACTACACCGCCAAGGGAGGATTCCCCGGCAAGGGAGCGTTCTCCGGCAAGGGAGACTTCTCCGGCAAGGGGCAGCTCTCCGACAAGGGACAAGACCAACATCCCTCAAGCGGAGACCATGATGCGGACCCTAGCACAGGTAATCCTCTTGCTGAAAACTTCCCTTGTGTTCTTCTTCTTCCGATTTTCTTTTTGAATATTTGCTTGACTTTTCTTCATCCATCCGCCACAGAGCCAATGGAGACCGAGGTCGCTGGCGAGGAGGACGCAAGGCAATACCGATGACGCTGCCACATCAAGAAGAAGCTGGCGCCGGGACGAGCCCGGGCCGGGCGAAGAGGCCGCCAAAGCTGCCACCGCAGAAGCCGGGCGAGGGGTCCGCTGATCGCACTGACGACCACGAGGTCATGAGGGAGCGCCGAGCGCCACGCCGGATGGATCCTCCGCCGCTGCTGCAGCGCCAGGCTCCGAAGAGCCCCAGCCCGGCGCCTATTTGAAGGCCGGCGATGGCGTCTTCATCAAGCTCCCCTGGGCGTCGAGCTCCAGGGCGCCGATCGAAGGAGAAATCTTCGATGAAGAGCTGCTCATTCCGCTGGACCGGCCTGGTCGACGCACTAAGCAGCGGCAAGAAGGCGAAGTCTCGAGGAGGAGCAATTGCTGCGAAGTCGCTGTCGCTCTACCGCGCCCGACAAGCCAAGCTGGAATCCCGGGAAGCACTTGTCGCGAAGGCGGGAGCAGACATCGAGAAGCGCGCGGAGGAGCTCCGGGGCCTCAACCAGGAAGCTCTCCGGGCCTTGGCAGAGGAGCGGGAGCAAATCACCGAGGAGCGCAAGGCCTTCCTCCTCGAGAAGGCTGAAGCTGAGGAGCAACAACGGCTTGCTGCCGAGAAGCTGTCTGTATGAGGAAGGCGAGGATTGGGCGCGTGGGAAGGTTAATCTTGGACAGCCACGAGGAGGATCTTGCCATGCGAGAGCAAACATTTGGCGGACCTCTCAAGGAAGCAAAGGAGGCTGCAGCAGCTGCCGAGGCCGCCAAGAAGGAGCCGGAGACGAAGGTGTGGCGTGGTGGAGGCCAATCTCAAGGAGAGCGGCCGAGGAGCTTGCTGCACTCAAGCATGAGCGAGAAGGACGCTTACACTCTTGGCGAAGGCTGCAGGAGCCGCCTCGTAGGAGAGGAGCAAGGAGCTCAACGCCAAGGAGTCCAACGCGGATCTTGAGTTGAAACCCACCACCTTGACTCAAGCACGGTGACCAGTGCTGGAGCAGGAGGTGGTCTTGAAGGAGAAGATCAAGGTCGACGAGGCGCTTGCTGGCAGCAGGCCGCCTTGCCTGTGAGTGCCTTGAGGGAGAATGTGGAGCACTGGACCGAGGGTCTCGTGAATGTTGCTGCAGCCATCGACGAGGAGCTGGCGCAGCTGGGGATGGTGGATCTTGGATACTCCTCCGACGAGCACCTCCAACCCAGCGCCAAGCTTAGCTTGTTCTTCAAGGGCGTGGTGACGGCCCTCCAGCGACTCCGGGAAGAAGTCCCAAAGCAGCTGGCCGAGGAGTCGCGCCAGATCTGCGCTGGAGCTCTTCAAAAGGTGCTGATGAAGGTGGCCTTCCGCAACCCAGGCCTCACCCTCACCAACGTCCTCAAGTCCTTGCCGCCGGATGCTAATGTGGAGGCACTCAAGGCCCTTGTCGCACCCATCGTGGATAGGGTGAGCGGGATCAAGAGGATTGAGGGCGATCGCGTAGATTAGGCCGCCCGCTTTCTCTTTTTCTTGCCGCTGCTGGTCATGTCATAAGAACAATCCATTAGAGCTGCGGCAAGCTATCTTGTAATATAACTCTATTTTGGGTATCAATTGCTATGTTATTTCCTTTACTTGATTCCTTCCTTTGTATGTTTTGCCCTCACGCTTTTAGGGAACTTGTCGGCGCAGGCACAGGCCGCCAATGACTGATCTTGAGACGTCAAGAACCTTCTTTGGCGGTACCGCTCCGAACAAGCAACCTTGTCGCAACTAGTCGCAGCTCATTTAAGTTGTTGAGCGGACTCAAACAAGGAAAGAGGCTTAACTAGCTAATGCAGTTGGTTCCTCCGCACATGTTTTCCATACAAAGTCACGGTCGTTCGAGGAAGATAACTTAAAATTTTAAAACTGATTGCTCAAACTTTGGCGACTTAAGCTTTTTCTGTCGCTTTGCTTCCGGTAAGGTCGGACTTCCTTGAGCTGACGCTTGGTCCACACCATTATCTTCTCCTTTCCCCCCGGCAAACTTGTGGGCGAGGGAACCTTCCTTTCTTTGAGAAAGAGAAAGAATAGAAAATAAAGATATGGAGCCTTATGGCTCGTTATTGCTTACCGGGGGTAGGTGCTGCACAAAGTGTCAAATAATGCATGCAAAATAGAAGTACAAAGCATGAAATTGACAAGATGTGCGAAGCACGCTAGCTTTACTTATGCACGGGTCTGCATACCGACTTTGTACAAAGGATTACATGCAACATCGGCAAGACTTGTACAAGGTGGTTGCCGGAACAGGTTCCGCAACCGCTGGCCTCTGAGTAAAACTTACTTAAGATGCTCAATGTTCGAGGAGTTGCTCACCGGAATGCCATCTTCGGTCTCAAGGCGGACAGCGCCAGGCCTAGTGACTCTTTTCACCCGGTAAGGGCCTTCCCACTTTGGAGTCAACTTGTTGGAATTCTTGGCGGACTGAACGCGCCGAAGAACAAGGTCGCCTTCCTCGAGAGTTCTGGCATTAACTTTGCGGCTATGGTAGCGGTGCAAAGCTTGTTGGTATCGAGCAGCTCGTAGAGCAGCCTGAAGACGATCCCCCTCAAGGAGCAGCGCGTCATCTTGCCGCAGCTGCTCTTGCTCAAGCTCATCATAAGCGAGCACTCGAGGTGATCCGTATACGAGTTCCGTGGGGAGAACTGCCTCTGCTCCATAGACTAGAGCGAAAGGGTGTGCAGGCGGTGGCTTCGATTGGCGTCGTCTTTGATCGACCAAAGAACCACCGCAGCTCCTCAATCCAATTTCTTCCGCACTTGTGCACTCGTCGAAAGTTCTGGTCTTGAGCCCGCGCAAGACTTCAAAGATTTGCCCTCTCCGCTTGACCGTTACTTCTTGGATGAGCAACAAGCGAAGCAGACCTTGGCGCCAAGATCTTGGACGTCTTGCATGAAGGTGCGACTCGCGGAATTGGCGTCTGCCGTTGTCGGGTGATGATCCCGTTAGGGATTCGAAACGGCAAACAATCGACCAAGAACTTGATCACGACTGTGTTGTCACCTTCCTCGGTGCTTCCACTTCCGCCATTTTGTGAACTTGTCGATTGCAACGCATAAGTATCAAAGCCCCGACAGCTTCGGGAAAGGGGACGAATGTCGAGCCCCTGCATCGAAAATGGCCAGGATAAAGGGATGCGTCTGGAGAGCTTGAGCTGGCCGGGTGTATCTGCTTGGAATGGAATCGCACGCTTCACACTTGGTTACTTGTGCGGTTGCATCACGGAGGGCTGTCGGCCAAAAGAAACCTTGCCGGAACGCTTTGCCGGCAAGTGCTCGCGCCAATGTGGTGACCACATATGCCTCCATGTATCTCTCGCCAACAGCTTTTGTCCGCCTCTTCCCGTGAATACACTTCAATTTTCACACCGTTGAGTCTTCTTACATGACAAAGGTGTGTTGTCGACAAACTGGTACATACTTGACTGCCGGGCTACTCTCTCCACTTCTTCTTGCTCTTAGGGAAGTTCTCCTGTCTGAAGGAAAACGACAATCTGATGTGCCCATGCTGGAGCTTGCGGCTCGACAACAAGGACTAAGGGCACATTTGCTGCTGCGGGAACATCCACTTCTACGGCGAACCTCGCTCAGCCGGAGTTGATCGTTCCCGACAAGTCTCCGGGAGCAAAACTTGTCGGGAGCGCTCGCTTCAACGTAAACAAAACCCTAGGGGCTTGCCTGAGCATCGCCTCAAAGATCATTGGTGTTGATCTTGGGAACCTTCTTGGCGGCGGCCGGGGAGCTCTGCTTGGGAAGATAGTCACCGTAAATCAACTTCCTCTTCTTGCTCTATCCGGGGCTTGATGGCGTTCTTGACGGTTGAGTCAGCTTGAGCACAAAAATCCTCGGTTCCACAGTGTAACTTAAGTGCGGCGCACTTTGGCGTGCCATCGCTAATGTCGTTACGAGCTCTTGGAATATATTCCATCTCATGAGGTCACAAAGTGTTCTTCCAGCTTCTCACTTCATCAACATAAGCTTCCATCAGCGGACTACGATAATTCTTGTTCACTTGGCGGATGACAAGTCGTGAGTCACCACGACAATGAGCTTCTTGATCCCAAGGTTCATCATGATCTCGAGATCGGCAAGCAAACCTTCATACTCTGCAGTATTGTTTGTTGCTTGCTCCTTGGGAAAGTGCATCTCGACTACGATTGAGGTGCTCTCCGGTGGTGCAACAAGTAGCACGCTCAAGACCTGGCGCTTTGCAGCGAGAAGGCAACATTAAAGTACATCAGCCACTCTTTGCTTGCCTCCTTGACGGGATGCTCGCTTTCTGAATTTCTTCATCTTGTGTTGGCGTCCATTCTGCTATGAACTCCGCCAATGCTCGCTTTTGGATAGTTGAAGTGCTCTCAAACTTGAGGCCAAAGCTTGGCAGTTCAGTGCCCACTGACAATCTCGCCTGTTGCCTATGGATTTTGCAAGATCCTCTTGATGGAAGAAGAGTGACGACTGTGTGATCTCATGTGCTCGGAAGTAATGGCGCCCAGCTTTTCGAGGCCATGAGGAGGTCGAAAAGCAATTTCTGCACACAGTACCTCGGACCTAGCCCCTCGCGAGAAGGGAACTCGACAAAGTAAACCAGGCGCTGCACCATTCTTTTCTGCATCTTCTCATGCTCTCAAGCAGATCCGTCCTTGTCGGGACAGAGCTTGCCGGTGAAGCCCCATGCTTGTTCTTTGGATGCATCCGCCATGGTTTGCTAGCTCATCATCCGCCTCCCTTTCCGCTACTAACGCAGCACTAACCACTTGATTGGTTGTCGCTATATAGCAGCAACTTTTCTTGTGGCTTAGGTGCGACAAGTGTTGGAGTGGAGGACAGGTATCTCTTCAAGTCCTGCAGCGCAGCCTCCGCTCGAGTCCATTGTATCGGACCTGCCTTTTTCAAAATTTTGAAAAATGGCGAGTAGCCGCCAAAGCAGAACCTAGATAAACCTGGCCGAGAGCAGCTACGCGAACCGGCAAGCCTTCAGTACATCCTTGACGCGCTTTGGTGCTTCAATCTGCTCAATGGCCTTGATCTTTGTCGTGGATTGGCTTCAATTCCCCGCTGAGAACCACGTAAGAACACGAGAAGCTTGGGAAGGGACTCCAAACACGCACTTTCGGGTTGAGCTTGAGGTTGATCTTGCGCAGATTTGCAAAAGTTTCTGCCTAAATCTTGAATCAGAGTCGCCTTGTCCTTGCTTTTGACCACTATGTCATCCATGTAGGCTTCCACATTTCTGCATTTGCAGCTCAAAAGCGTAATGGACTACTCTTGCAAATGTTGAACCAGCATTCTTTAATCCGAAGAAGGTCATCCGACGAAAACAAAGAGGGTGCCACATGGAGTGATGAATGCAGGTCTTCTCCTTATCCTCTTACGCCATGAATATCTGATGATATCCTCGAGTATGCATCCGTAAATGAAAGCAAATCACATCCGCCGTGGAGTCAACAATCCGTCGATGCGCGGCAAGGAAATGGGTCTTGGGACAAGCTTTATTGACATCGGTAAAGTCGATACAAAGCCTCCATTTCCCGCTTTGCCTTGGCGAACAACTACAAGATTGGCCAACCATCGTGGGATGGAGCACCTCCGACAAGGCCTGTTGCTTCCAATTTCTTGATTTCTTCGCGATGAATTCTTGGCGCCCACCGCTTGCTTCCTCGACTTTCGCTTGACGGGCGCTGCATGAGGACAAACAGCAAGATGGTGCTCAATTACTTTCACGGGAACACGGGGATGTCGACGGGTTGCCATGCAAACACGTCGACGTTTCGTCGCCAGGAAAGCAACGAAGCGCCGCCTTTCCTATTTAGGGTCGAGAGTGGCACCGATGGTGAAGGTACCACCAAAGGCCGCCCTCCTTGGCGGACAGCCTTCTTGGTCTCTCGTGGAGCTGCCATCGCCTTCTTACACTTGCCGGTGGAGCTCGATGGTGCGTCCTCGACGGTAGCGCAGCACTCAAGAGGGTGCGCTTGCCGGAGTGGGCATCGAGCTCTTGCCGGACTTGGTCTTCTTCTTCGCCCTCGGAGCTTCAAATGACAGAGTGGCTTGCAATCTGCTGTAGGTGCTGCCTTCCCGGTAGATCTTGTCGGCGCAGATAAGAGCATCCTTCTTGTCGCAAGCGACGTAGATGACACTTATCGGGCCTCGCATCTTGAGCATGTTGTATGCATAGTGAGAGGCTGCCATGAATTTGCGCAAGGCCGGACGGCCAAGTATCCCATTGTAAAGGCAATGGAAAGTCAATAACGCCAAAAGTGACCTCTCACCCCGAAGTTCAACTTCGCTGCCAAATGTCACCGACAACGTGATCTTTCCTTCGCTTGCTCCTTCCCGGATTGATTCCTTGGAATGTGCGGCCTCTTCGAGCTCGCCATCGGGATCCGGAGTTTACGGAGCACCGCGGAGGAGATCAGGTTCAAGCCGCCCCGCGTCAACTAGCATCTTAGTGACCTTGAGGTTGTGGATAGTTGGTGAAACCAACATCGGCAAGCACCAACTGCAGTTACGCGATCAGGGTGGTCCTCAATATCAAAAGATGATAGGCGTCTTGGACCATTTCAGCAGGCTTGTGTGACTCGATGGATGGTTCTCGCCGCATTGACTTCCCGCATCCACCGCTTTGAGCTGGCGGTGTGAAGTATGCAGAAGCACCGCCCGTCAACGCATGTGACACTCTGTGGCTTCTACGAACTCACCGCTCATCGGTCTCGGCCATCATCCATGTCTTCATCGTAAATGCCGTTGTCTTCATCCTTGTACGCGCCGCTGGGAGGTCTGTCTCCTTGCCGCTTGGCCTTGCCGCGGCGTCCTCCTTGGCCGGGATGTTTCTTGCTAGCTCCTCCAGCACCTTCCCGGCCTTCTCCTTGTCGCGTGCTCGTGATTCAGCCTTTCTCGCCGCTCGACAAGCTGCCGACCTTCTTGCAGCTCGGAGGTCGTGGCCCTTGGTCGCGGTGGATCTTGCAAGATCGCTTTGTTGGAGCCGTCCTGCTTGTCGGCCGACCGCCACACGGCTGGCAGCTTGGTGCGGTGACAACCTCCTTGTCGGAGCTACCAGCCTTAGCTTTCTTAGGCGTCACTGTGTTGCTTGGACTCGCTCGACAACTAGTACATCTCCGCCTTTCTTCTTCTGTTGTTCCGCTACCGCTTTTTCTTTGCGGGCGGTCTCCTCACTATCGATCCTCCCGCTTCAAAGATTCTCTCCGGGAGTCTCCTCCTTCCTCAACGACGTGCACACTTGTCGGCCAGGGGCATATAGCTCGTGGCGTCTACGATCTTGCACATCGCCATCTCCTCCCGCATCATGCGGTTTCACACGCTCGATGGAACCACGCTGACATCAAGGGTAGCGGTGGACATCTGGGATGTTGTGTCAGACGCGGCTGAATCTCTGAATATACTTGCGCAGGGCTCTCCTTCCTTCCGGGCGGCAGATGAAGGTCGCTTTCTGGCCATGGGTCTTATGGTCATCTGTAAGGCGCCGACAAACCGATGGCATAGATCTGCCCCAAGAGGATATGGAGTTGTCCGCAAGTGCATGAGCCAGGATCTGACGTTGGGTTTGAGCACTAGCGGGAAGTAGTTGGTCGAGATCTTGTCGTTTCGCCTCGCCCGGCTTGTACGCGATGGTGTAGATCGCGGCGAGGAACTCCGGACGGATGCGTCTTCTTGCCGTCGTACTTCTCTCGAAAATGCGTCGGCTTGAAATTCTTCTTGCCGGGCCACCGACTTGCCGCAGCTCACGAGTGAACGCGGGGCAACCCTATCAGCGTCTGACGGGCAAGTCGCTCGTTCCTCTGGCGCATAGATGTCGACAGAGGGCCCGGTGGCGCGCTGTCGGATTGACGCGCACTTCTCTTTGGGCGCTGGCTCGAGAGTTCGAGCATCTTCTTCTTTGTCGTTCGTGAAGAACTTGGCGCTGATCCTGACGAGCTCGTGGATCGATGATGCGTGGAAGTCGCTGTCGAGGTGGATCCGTGAGTCGGGCGATCTTGGCCTTCGGGCGGAGAGTGCATGGTGGTTGCACCCCCACCGGTCTCGCCACCGGCTCGTGTTTAAGCGGTCTTACCGGCGGCGATGATGCACTCGGTTGCCGGAGCGTACGCCGTTGGCAAAGCCGATGAGACTCTGAATGGTGGCCCTCCATTCATCGACTTTGTCGGCTGTTGGAGGGTAATCCAGGAGCAGTTGAGCTCTCGCCAAAGATTCTGCTGGAGTGGTGGGTGGCAGTGGCGAACGGCGCTAGGAGCGGGATATGCTCGGACTTCTAACTATATTAGAAGGAGCAGTATCCCGTCCAGGCGACCGTGCCTCGCTCGCGCCAGCATGTTGGCGTACATGCTGGTCTTGAGCATCCCGAGATCCGCCAGCTCGGTCTTGGTCCAACGAGCGTATGGCATTGTGAATACCATGACGCTGTCGGTCCCGCCTCTGAGACGGGCGCGGTGCATGTCTGAGGCCAGTGCAGCCTTGTCCTTGGACTTGGCAGCACCGTGGGCTCCTCCGTCGACGTCCAATCTTCCGCCGGCGTCTACCCCACCACCCGTAAGCCATAAGGTTGTGACTAGTTGCGACAAGGTTGCTTGTCGGAAGCGGTACCGCCAGCAGGCTGCTGACGTCCCGCACTCAGCGCTCGCGGCCCAGGTGCCTGCGCCGACAAGTTCCCTAAAAGCATAGGGCAAAAACATACAAAGGAAGGAATCAAGTAAAGGAAATAACATAGCAATTGATACCCAAAATAGAGTTATATTACAAGATAGCTTGCCGCAGCTCTAATGGATTGTTCTTATGACATGACCAAGGCTGACAAGAAAAAGCGGGCGGCCCACCCACAGCGATCGCCCTCAACCCTCTTGATCCCGCTCACCCTGTCCACGATGGGTGCGACAAGGGAACCCCTTGAGTGCCTCCACATCGGCATCCAGTGGCAAGGACTTGAGGGCGTTGGTGAGGGTGAGGCCTGGGTGTGCGGAAGGCCACCTTCATCAAGACCTTTTGAAGAGCTCCTCGCAGATCCGGGCGCGACTCCTCGGCCCGGCTGCTTTGGGACTTCTTCCGGAGTCATTGGAGGGCCGTCACCACCGCCTGCTTGAAGAACAAAGCTAAGCTTGGCCCGGCCCAGGTTGGAGGTGCTGCGTCGGAGGGTATCCAAGATCCACCATCCCCACTACGCCCGGCTCCTCGTCGATGTTGCGGCAAACATTCCACGAGACCCTCGGTCCGGTGCTCCACATTCTCCCTCAAGGCACTGGGCGGCGGCAAAGACTACGCCAGCGCCTCGTCAACCTTGATCTTCTCCTTCAAGGCCACCTCCTGCTCCCTGGCACCGTCCAGCGCCTGAGTCAAGGTGGTCAGTTTCAACTCAAGATCCGCGTTGGAGTCCTTGGCGGCATTGAGCTCCTTGCTCCTCTCGGCGAGATGGCCCTGCAGCTCGCCAAGAGTGTAGGCGTCCTTCAAGGCCATGCTTGAGTGCAGCAAGCTCTCGCCGCTCTCCTTGAGAATTGGCCTCGGCTACGCCACCTTCGTCTCCAGCTCCTTCTTGGCGGCCTCGGCAGCTGCGGCGGCCTCCTTTGCTTCCTTGAGAGCTCCACCAAATGTTTGCTCGCTGCATGGCAAGATCCTCCTCGTGGTACATCAAGATTAACCTTCCGCCCAACTCGCCTTCTGCGGTGAGACTTCTCGGCGGCAAGAAGTCATTGCTCTCAGCTTCAGCCTTCTCGAGGAGGAAGGCCTTGCGCCTCGGCGATTTGCTCCGCTCCTCTCGCCAAGGCCGGAGAGCTTCGGTTGAGGCCCCGGAGCTCCTCCGCGCTTCTCGACAAGTTCTGCTCCCGCGACAAGTGCTTCCCGGGATTCCGGCTTGGCTTGTCGGGCGCGGTAAAGCGACGGCAGCCTTCAGCGGTACTTCCTCCTCCCGGACTTCGCTCGCCAGCTGCTTGGTGCGTCGACCAACAAGGTGTCCCAGTCTGGTCCAGTGACGGGCGGAAGGCAGCTCTTCATCGAAGGTTCTCCTTCGGCCGTAGCGGCGCCACAGAGCTCGGACGCCCATGGGATCTTCGATGAAGACGCCATCGCCCGGGCCTTCAAATAGCGCGCGCTGGCTGAAGGCTCTTGAACTGGCCGGGACAACAAAGCAGCCAATGGCGGCCAGAGAGATCGGCGGTCGGCGTAAGCGCACTGGGTGCTCCTGCAAGGACATCGAAGTGCCGTCATGGTCTGCGATCACGCCCGGACCCCTCGCCAGCCTTCTACTGGCGGACAGCTTTAGCGGCCTTTCGTGCGGCCCGGGCTCGTCAGCGCCAGCTTCTTCTTCGGTAGGAAGCGGCAACATCAAGATGTCATAAGCTGCGTCTCTCGGCCGGGCGACCTCGGTCTCCATTAGCTCTGTGGCGGATGGATGAAGAAAAGTCAAGCAAATATTCAAAAAGAAAATCAGAAAGAAAGAAGAACGCACAAAGGGGAAGTTTTAAAGGCAAGAGGATTACACATGCGCTAGGGTCCGCAGTCATGTGGTCTCCGTAGCAGAGAATCGCCGGTGCTGTCCCTTCACGGAGAGCTGCCTTCTTGCCGTGAGAAATCTCCCTTGCCGGAGAAACGCTCCCTTGCCGGAGAAACAGCTCCTTGCCGTGGGAATCCTCCCTTGGCGGCATAGTCGAAGCCGAATGAGCACGCTACGCTTGCTCACTACACAAATCAACAAATGGGATATTATCAAGACAAAAAGAAAGAAGCACCCCATGTGCAGCCGAACAGCAAGAAAGTAGACCATATACTTACTGTTGCTCGGGGCTGCGCTTGTGCAAGGGAAACTACTTTGAAGAAGAAGGTCTTGCCGCATCCGTGCAAGAGTGGTCTCCAGACAGCGCCTTCCTGTATGTATGCTTATCACCGGTGGTGGGTTCTGAGTCACCGGGCGACAATCACCGGGGAGTCTTGGCCCTCTTAGAGCACCTTCTCTGGGCCAATGTCCACGAAAAAGGAATGGAGTCTGAGAATAGAAGCAAGAAATCCGGAATACAAGACAAAGCAACAAGTCAAGAACTAAGCAATGATGATACAAGAGAATCTGCTACTCTTCTTCACCTTCCCTCGCCGGAGCTAAGCCGCGGAGAGGTCAAATTCTTTCTGCCCGGCCCGTGCACGACGGCGAGGCGGAGGAGTATCAAGGTTCCACCCAGCAGCGCTTGGCGGGGAAGGCAGATCTGGTGGTCTACGTACGGGCCCCGCTCCTGTTGTCAGCGCGGCGCGTGAGGTGCTCCATGCTGCGCTGGAAGTGCCTGCCCTTGATGGAGCGCGTCGTCTTGGCCTTCTGGCGTCAAGGGAAATTGACCTGACCTGGCCGTCTCCCTTCGCCGTATATTCGACCTTGCGGAAGACACCTTCTTGGTTGGAGCTAGGGGTTTCCTTCATGACAAGCTGCTTGGAGGTGGGGAGGATCGCCCTCGGCCCTCGTGAGCTAAGCTCGACTCGACTCGGCTTCAGCTCGGCAAGCTCTTCCTCGCTGGCTTAAACTTCCTTTTTCGCTCAACAAAGGAAACTTGCGCCCCTCAAATTCTCTCACCTCTGCCTTCGCCTCAACGAGTGAAGCTGAATTTCGCTTCATAGCATAGTATCTGACTTGCCATGCCGCTTCTTCCACACTTTGGTGTGCAATGCGCTGCATCTCATAAATCGGTGGTGTCGTGGAAACAGCAGTGAGGCCCCTCATCTCGCTCATCGGAAGGCGGACCGACATTTCTACCAGATTGTCAAAGAAGCGCTAGCGACGAGCGTCATCTGCAGTTTCTTGCCAAGTTGGGACAATTCCATGCGAAGTCGCACAACGGCATCATCGTGCACCCGGATCTGCGGTCAAGCGGCGGAATTGTTGCACAATGCAACGACGCAGCCCTCGGCAAGCCCCCTAAAGCATCTACGGATGATCAGGATCGGGCTTGAACAAGCTCCAAGAGCGTAAAATCGCGGCCAAGCTCCAAGACGGTAGAAGTTGAAGTTGAGGCATGGGGCGCAGTTCCTCATGATATCTGCTTGGCACTCTGAAAACTCCCAGGCGGGTCTCCTCCTCTCCTGCATGAGGAGGCGCATGCTGTTGGCGAAGAAAGTCTGCATAACGGTTACCTCTACGGTGAGCTTCCAAGCAAGTCTAAAAATGCGAAAAGAGATTCGAATTGGTGACTGCAATCTTGACCTGGCGTCTTCAGGGGCCAGATTGCTCCAATGTCGCTTGCAGCGCCAAGCACTATTGGGGTTTAAGGCCATGCGGTGATGAAATGGTCTTGCGGAGTTCTCCTCGAGCAATCTAGCGACCAATCCGCCTCCATTCCTCCCATTTGCTATAGAGTTCTCCCTCCAGATAGGAAAACTTCCTTCTTACGCAGGCCCTCTCGAGATCCAAAGTTATTCCTCCTAAGACAAGAGGCTCCCCTCTCTCAACTTCGGTATAAAGGAGTAAGTGGCGAAAGGGTTACATTTGGATGGA